>BLBF01000052.1:2711906-2746247 GCA_015471245.1 Laticauda colubrina
TTGGAAGTATCTAGGCGATGTTTTGATGAAGTCTCATTCATCATCTTCAGGCTTGTTTTTTGGCTCTGTGTTTTTCAGAGGTGCTTCTCAGAGCTTCCTAACAAATGATAGCCGTCCATTTACTCGAAGCCAAGCTGCACTAAAAGCCTCCAATACAGGAACACAATGTTGCCAGCCAATCAAGACACAAAAAAAGCCACAAAATAGCAGAAGAAATGAGATACACCAATCAAGTAGAACACAGCAAACTCCAAGACCAATAAACACAGACCAAGACTCCCAACCAATCAGGATGAAGAAAAAAAACCATTCTGGCACAGCAATAGGCCAGTCCCAAATTTAAAAGTGAAACAACTGTAAGATTCTGACTCACAGATGACGACAATACAGAAGCCTGATGATGGCAGATGAGATTCTGCCAAAACGTTGCTGCAACTTTAAAAGCACAGCTACAAAGATATGGGAAAATACCCGAGCAAAGCTGAACATTATATATATATATATATATAATAATTAATGATCATGATCAATAGTCAAGTAATTAATATAATTAATAATTAATTTTTCTGTCAGCTCTATTAATTACTCATAAGTCTTAAGGGTAAATGTTTTTTTTCCAATTCTTCCTTCAATAGTCAAATTTGTAACCCACTTATAAATGACACAATAAAAGAAGAAACAAACTTGTTATCAGTTAACATTAATGGACTAAAGTCTCCCATGAAAAGGAGATTTTATACAAAACTGCAAAAAATGAACTTAGATATAATTTGCTTACATATCAAAAGACAAGCAAGAAGATTTTTATGGGAAACTCCAGGAGAAAATTGCAGAATTGGATTATGAAATCATTTATTTATTAGGAGGGTTTGATGCAATCACAAATGTAAAGCTAGATTATAGAAGCAGTAAAATAAATAAAAAGGCAAGGAAATTTTTCCCCCCAAAATCTTTCTTTAAACTGGTGGAGAAAATGAACATCCAAGATATATGGAGAGAAAGAAACCAGAGAAAAACCAATATATGTTCTACTCTTATAACCATCAATCCTAGTCAAGGATAAGACATGGCATGGATGACACCAAAACTAAGTACCAATATACAGGAAATAGAAATAGAACCAAATATGTGGGCAGACCACAATTCAGTCAGGATTAAATGGAAAGGACAGGAAAAAAAGTGAGATGGGTGTTGAATCAATTCATATTAAAAGACAAGAAATTTATACAAACAATAGCAAAAGAAATGACATTTTTGTTCAAAGAAAATAGAAAGGAAGAGACCCAGGGGTTGGATTCAAATTTCTTAACAACTGGTTCTGTGGGTGTAGCCTAATTTCTGGGTGTGGGTTGGTGGTCATGTGGTTGTCTACTTGGCTTGTATGTAAATATTATAAATATATATGTAAAGATTGACTTTTTTATTTTTTTAAAAAGAGCAACTTTGACCCAAATCAGGTAAAGCTGGCAGGCAGGCAGATTGAGCTGCTTGCAGAATCATAGCTTCACTCCCAGATCTATCTTTCTGCAGTCTGCTGCCTGAGTCTGCACTGAAAAATAGAAGCTTCAATCCTAAGAAAGGTTCAGCTCTGCTCTCAGGCCACTTCTCCCTCCCCCAACCCTCTGAATACCACCCCTGATTGGGCCTCAGGGAAGCCTCCTGGGTGGGATGGGTGGGGAAGGGAGGGGCTAGCTAGTGGTATGATTTGCTGGTTCTCCGAACTGCTCAGAATCATAACAACCAGTTCTATAGAACTGGTCCAAACTGGCAGAATCCCACCCCTGACGAGACCTCACTACGAAACATATGGGAACCAGCAATGGCATATTTCCAAGGACTAGCTATTTCTTGTACAAGAAGAAAAAATAAAGAAAAGAAACAACATAAAAAAAACACTGGAGGGAGATTACAACAGATTGGAACTGGAATTGCAGAAAAAAAATCACAAGAAAATAAACTTAAAAACCAAATGGAAATAATAAAACACAAATTGACCCTACTCAAAAAAGAAGAATTAGCACGCAAAATTAAGAATATAAACAAAACTTTTTTGAAAATGCCAATAAACCAGGAAGATAGTTGGCATATAAATTTAAAAAAGAAAAAAACAGATACAAAAATGAGAAAGATACATTACAACAACAAAATGACAGCAAAAAATTAGTAAGTCAGAACTATTATGAAAATCTGTATGATCAAGAGGAACTATCAGAGGATAAAATAAAACAATATCTAGAAGAGGCTGAGTTACCTAAAATCTCTGAAGAAATAAGATCTACACTAATTGAAAGGATAACAATGTTTGAATTAACAGAGGCAATTAAGAGACAGAAGAATTATAAAACTCCAGGACCAGATGGCTTACCAGTAGAATTATATAAACAATTACAACACTGGTGCTACTGGAAGTTTACAATGAAGTCTTACTAAAAGCTAAAGTCCGTGTCACACTGCCCAATGGATGCAAAAAGGACAAAACAGAAGAGAAAAATCTTACATCCATTGTATCCGCGCTGAAAAGGGGCGAAAATTTGCAAAATTGGAGTGGATGGGGAGGACGCAGGGCGGATGCAAAGCGGATGCGGAACGGAAGCACAATGGATGGAAGCAGATGGCGGATCCGCTAGGCTCCCGGGGGGCCTCAGCGAAGCGGATGCGGAACGGAAAAAACGGATGCAGAACAGATGCACAGCGGATGAAGCGGATGCACAGCGGAAGCCTAGCGGATGCACAGCGGAAGCGGAACGGATGTCACGCGTCAATTGCGCATGCGGGGGGGATGCATTGCGCAAGCCGCCCAGATATAAAGGGAAGCAGCTCGCACGTGGCCAGCATTCCGAGGAAAGACCTGCTGCTGGACACTTCAAATTCCTTTCCTGCATGTCTGCCTGCAAGCCTTGCTGCCAGCCTGCCTCCCAGCCTCCTGGGCAGCCTCCCTGCCAGCCTTGCTGGCAGCCTGCCTTCCAGCCTCCCTGCAGCCTTGCTGCCAGCCTGCCTTCCAGCCTCCTTTCCAGCCTTGCTGGCAGCCTGCCTTCCAGCCTCCCTGCCAGCCTTGCTGCCAGCCTGCCTTCCAAACTCCCTGCCAGCCAGTCTGTCTGCCAGCCTTGGTGCCTGCTTTCCTGCCAGGCTTCCTGCCAGGCTTCCTGCCAGGCTTCCTGCTAGGCTTCCTGCCAGGCTTCCTGCCAGCCTTGGTGCCTGCCAGCCTTCCTGCCAGCCAGCAACCCCATAACCATGGGGAAGAAGCGAAAGTCTCAGCAACCTGCCGCCATCCCTGGCAAGAGGGACAGGGCCACCCTCCCACCCCATGTCCCTGACTCTGCTTCTGCTGGGGCTTCTGCTGCTTGGGCTCGCTCTTCTGTTGCTGGAGCTTCTGCTGTAGCTGCTCCTGGCAGTGGTGCTTCTGCTGCGTACTCTGCTGAAGCTGCTCCTGGCGGTGGTGCTTCTGCTGCTGCGTACTCTGCTGAAGCTGCTCCTGGTCCTGCTGGTCCTGCTCGTTCTGCTTGTGCTCCTTGTCTTGCTGACCCTGCTGCTGGTGCTTACTCTGCTGCTGCTGATCCTGGTCTTGCTTCTGCTGCTGCTGCTGTTGATTATGATCCTGTATGCAGATGCTGATGATGATGAGGCTGATTTTGATCCTGCTGGTGATGATGCCGATGATGATGATCCTGCTGCTGCTGCTGCTACTGCTGTTGGTGTGGAGGAGCAGCCCCTACCACCTGGGAGCCCCTCAGATGAGGGCCCATCTGGTCCTGCCAAAGGGAGGAAGAGGCGTATTCAACAACGGGAGAGGAGGCAGTACTACATCGAGGAAGCGCACGAGGATGAGGTGCTGGAGTGGCTGAGAGAGAATGAATATCTGTGGCGGAAGGGACACCTGCTGTACAGGGACACCAAGCAGAAGCAGGCTGCTTGGAGAGAGAGGGCGGAGAGTCTGGGCTACACATCGGATGTGCTCCTCGGCTGGTGGAAGCACATGCACACCTGGTACGGGAAGCTGCACCGCAAAAAATCTGCCCAGGCCAGGGTTAAGCTGACAGATAGAGAGAACTATGTAATGGCCAAGTGCAGCTTCCTGGAGGGTGAGGTCCACCAACGAGGAGCACCAGGAGCCTAAATCTCTACCCTCTCTCTCCGGCAGCCTGCTGGGAGCCAGTCTTCTGGTGGCCGAGAGTCAGTCCCTGTCTCCATGCAGGGACTGTGGGGCGTGCCACGGCAGAGAACCCCCGGGCAGGTATTGAAAGCATGGTGGAGAGTGAGGAGGACTTCCTGGTGTGGTGGGAGAAAGGAGACATCGAGTCCACCGCTGCTGAAGCCGCATCCACCCACACCTCCGCCTCCACAGCAAGGCAGAGAGCCGGACCGCAGGAGGGGCAGAGCCACAAGGTCCTGCTGGAGATCAGGGACACCATCCACACCAGCATAGGTCTCCTCTCTCAGCTGGTCCCCATCAAATCCTCCTCCTCCAACCCCAAGCCCTTCCTCAATTATGTAAACCAGACCCTAAAGGAGATGCCGGATCCTCAGTACCAGGTGGTGAAGGAGAGGATCACCGAGCTGCTTCACAACCCTCCACACCCAGAGGATCCTGCTCCCACCCAGTCCAGGTCTGCTCCTCCACCCCAGGTGATGTCCGTCCCATACCAAGGCTTCCCACAGCCCCTCACCTACCAGGGCTACAGCTACCTGGAGGTCCAGCAGCACAGACAGCAGCCCCTACAGTTGCAGGCAAAGAGTCATCAGCTGACAACGTTGCCACCGCTTCTAATGATGCCGCCGATGCCACCCACGACAATGCCACCCACGACAGCGATGCCAGCCACGCCAATGATGCCACCCACGACAGTCCTCACCCCGCTGCAGAGCAGGCAGCCCCACTACACTGCTCCTTCCTCCATCCCACAGCCAAGCCCGGCCTCAGTACATCTGTCCTCAGTACTGGGGCTGACACCCCATGGCATGGAGGAAGGACCTCTCAGCATCGCGGGGCTGAGCCAGCTGTCCAACACTTTCCTCAACACACCGTCCCCTATTGTCCTCTCGAGGCTAGGCACTCCAATAACACCTCAGACCAGCACTGCAGCAGCACCCACCTCCACAGCACCTGCACCCTAACACCTTGGACTGGGCACACACCTACGAGTGACCAAGAGGAGTGCCAGAGACTGGCTGCCTGGATATTTATGGACTTTATTTGGACACTTAACTTGGGTCATGTTTATTTTAAAGCTTGTTGTTCAATAAAGTTTATCTTTGTTTCACACACTTGCTTCATTTATTTTATTGAATAAAGTCTTGGTGGAAACTTTTAGAAATGGTTTAGCCTTTGCATGCTTGTGGGATGGTTTAAGATAGCAGTGGGGTGGGCAGGGATACCTTTGGGATGGGTTAAGATAGCTGTGGGATGGGAAGGGATACCTTTGGGATGGGTCAAGATAGCTGTGGGATGGGAAGGGATACTTTTGGGATGGGTTAAGATATCTGTGGGATGGGTTAAGATAGCTGTGGGATGGGAAGGGATAGCTCTGGGATGGGTTAAGATAGCTGTGGGATGGGAAGGGATAGCTTTGGGATGGGTTAAGATAGCTGTGAGATGGGAAAGGGAAACCTTTGGGATGGGTTAAGATAGCAGTGGGATGGGCAGGGATACCTATGGGATGGGTAATAGTTGTGGGATAGATAAACCTCCAGTGCAAGCATTGTGGGACTGTATGGTCCACCCTCCCAGGTGCCACCCCTATGGCCCTTCATTATCAATTACAATGTAAGCATTGATCCACATATGTCAACATAAACACAACTCTTTATTAAATGCCCTGTTCATTGTAGGCCAACCAAACATACAAGGCCCAATCTCATCCGTGTGATGAGACAGGCTGAAGGAAGCATCCATTAAGCATCTACCATCCTGTCTTGCCACTCCATCGCTCCAGCTGGGGAGTTGCATCAGTGTTTCAGGAGGTTGCGCTGCTTCTTCGACTCACGTGAGGCTCTGTTGGGGCCTTGCACATCCTCAGTATCTATCAGGTTTTGCCCTTGCCTCCATTCCCCAGGTTCCATGTCCCCATTGCCTTGTTGGAGGTCCACGAGCCTGTTCTGCAAGACTGGGAGCGGGTGCGCATGAGATTGTGCAGGATGCAGCAAGCTTCCATGATCCTCCTCATGGTCTCTGGGCGATGCTGCATGTTAGTGAGAAGTACCTGGAACCTGTTGGCCAGGATGCCAAAGGCATTCTCCATCACCCGTCTTGCCCTGGACAGCCTGTAGTTGAAGATCCTCTCTTCACGGGTGAGGTATTTGGAGGTGTAGGGCTTCATGAGGTAGGTTGTGAGGGAGAAGGCGTCATCCCCCACGATGAAGTAGGGCACATCTTGCGTGTCGTTGGGCAGAGGGTCTGGATCTGGGAAGCCCACCATGAGGTTGCTTTCCAGCCCCTCCTTGAGGTGACTGTCGTTGTATACCTGGGCATCTGAAGATCAGCCGTTGCCTGAAACATCGATGTACATGAACTTGTAGTCAACATCGACCATGGCAAAGAGGATGATGCTGAAGAAGCCCTTGGAGTTGTGATAAGAGGACCCTGAGTTGGCTGGCACTTTGCAGGCCACGTGCCTGCCATCTATGGCTCCAACGGTGTGGGGGAAGTTCCACTTCTGATACCACTGCTCTCCATCCTTCTTCAGTGGAGGGGCACTGGAGGAGCTCCTCCTTGTATTCTTCGATGATGGCCTGCACCACTTCTCTGACAACAAAGCTGATGGTGCTGGGTGGCACCCTCCAGCCGTGCTGCATGCTCATATAGGTGGTCCCTGAGGCCAGGTGGCACAGAGTGAGTGCCACCTTGAGCCCAGGTTCCAGGCTGGGTGGGAAGCTGGTGTTTGTCTTGGTCAACCTGGGTGTCAGGCGCTGCACAACTTCGTCAAACATGGCTGGAGGCATCCTCATGACGTTCTGGAACGCCCGAGGGTCTTCGCTCCTGAGCTCCATCAGCTTGTCGTAAAGTACGTACTGTGCTCTTCTGGCGAACCATCTTCGGAGCCAGACTTTTTTTGGGTGCCTCCTTTTCTTCCCGTGGTACTGTTCACAGAGACTGTAGATGGTTTTGCAGTGTTGCAGAAGGATGGTGGCTGCCGAAAGAATTTGGTCGCAATCCACGGTGGACATGACTGGATGCTGTGGAAGAGCAAGAGTCAGATGAAGGCTGCAGAGGTCTGCACAGCTTGGCTGCTGTTCTGAAAGTGCAATGCAGGCGAGTTGCTCCCCCTTTTTATGGGCAGTATAGGTGTCCCTTTGCATCCTCTAGGCATCCTCTAGGCATCCTCTAGGCATCCGCTAGACATCCTTGATATCCGAGATAGGTCCCCTCTGCAAACCTTTTTTCCGCTTTGAACGCTTTGTTTCCGTTCTGCATCCGTTCTGCATCCGTTCCGCGTCCGTTCCGCTTCCTCCCTGTGTCCAGGCGGATGGAGTTGCGCGGATGCACAGCGGATGCCTAGCGGATATAGCGGATGCGTAACGGATGCATAACGGATGCGTCACTGATACGTAGCGGATGCAGAACGGACGAACTGGATACATTTTCCGCGCAAAAGTTTTAAGCAGCCTAAAACCTTTGGAACGGATGAAACGTCAATAAACGGATGCTGGACGGATAGAGAGGAAGCAAAATGGAGGCAGTGAGTACATCGCGTTTTCCAACGGATGGCAAGTGTTTCTCTCCGTTTTACTTCCTCTTTTCATCCGTTGCTGCAGTGTGACAGGGGCTTTATAGATACCAAAATCCTGGATGGAAGCAAGTATCACCCTCATACCAAAAGAAGATGCAGACTTATCACAGATTAAAACTATAGATCCATCTCATTTTTAAATGTGGATTATAAAATTTATATATCAATAATAGCTGAAAGATTGAAGAGATTCTTGAATGATTTTATACAATTGGACCAGAATGGTTTCCTACCAAATAAACAAATTGAAAATAACATGAGAATAATTCTGAACACATTGTAATATTGTGAAGCACATCCAGAAAAACAAATGGTGCTGATGTTTCTTTATGCACAGAAAGTATTCAGCAATGTAAACTGGTGATTCATGATACTGCAGTGATATATGGACTTTGAGGAAAAATTCACCAAGGCAATATATACAAAATAGACTGCAAAAGTGTTTGTGAATGGGGATATGATAGAGAATATTAATATTAAAAAAGATACAAGACAAGGATGCTCATTTTCCCCTTTTTCTGACTCTGGCAGTGTTAAATAGAAACATCTGCCAAGATATAGAAATAAAAGGCATGGAGATAAAAAAGGAACAGTACAAACTACAAGCATTTGCAGATGATTTGATGTTTATTACAGAAAAACCACAAGAAATGGGACCCAAACTAACAAAGAAAATAGAAGACTATGGTAACGTTGTAGGATTGAAAATAAACAAAGAGAAAACTAAAATCTTATTTAAAAATCTTACAAAAGAACAGAAAAAAGATAATTATTTAAAATTAACACAGCAAATTAAATTTGATCTGGAAAAGTAGAAAAACATGAAATTATCACTGTTTGGAAGAATAGCCACCATTAAAATGAATATCAAACTGAGACTGTTATACCTGTTCCAAACAATACCAATAAAGCTAGAAAGGAAATATTTTGAGGAACTAAATAAAATGGCAACCAGGGATAGGATTCAAACATTAAAACAACTAGTTCTGTGGGCATGGCTTAGTTGGTGGGTGTGGCTTGGTGGTCATAGGACTGGGTGGACGTGGCTTGGTAGTCATGTTATTGGCTGGACGTGGCCAACTCAATATCACTTACATCGAGGCATGCATCTCCTCACCTGACCTCTCATGACTGTGGGGATGCTACAATAGTCGTAAGTGTGAAAAATGGTCATAAGTCACTGTTTTCAGTGCCATTGTAACTTTGAATGGTCACACAAGCAAAGTACCAGCAAAGGAGGGGGAAAAAACTCCAGAGAAGTTCCTGAGACAGGAAGTCTAATCCTGCCAAGAATATAATAATGGTTAACGGAGAGATAGTTTCTGTAAGCAACAACACCAGAATGTTTCCTTCCTGCCTTCTTTACAAGATTAGGCCAGTAATTTCTTCTTACAACTGGTTTTCCGAACTGCTTAGAATGTTTATCAATGGGTTCTAGCATATAGGTGCGAACTGATAGAATCCCATCCCTGATGGTAACCAAATTTATATGGCAAGGTAGGAAGGCAAGAATTAGGTTGAAATTAATGCAAGACTCTATCAATAGAGGAGGTTTTGGGTTGCCAAACTGGGAACCAAACTATCAAGCAGGCTAAAAGAATGGATAACCCTGTACTGGAAGGATACAACTTACAACTGGGGTGATGTGGTTTAGTATCATATTAATAGTTGTCCAAAAAACTTCAGGATAACTTCAGGATTTTGGGTAACTTCAGGATTTTCCAAAAGGCAGGCTGCATCTACAGATTTCAGATGAAGGAGAAACTAGAGCTATTTCAAACTTTTTAAATACACTGTCCCAATTCTTGAAAAGCCTGAAAATTTTTGGAAAAGCTTATCAGGCTGAGAACAGAAGCATGTCCCAAATACTATGGCTTCTACACTTTTTTGGCAATAACTGAGCACCTATAAAAGATGGAATCTATTACCCAGACTCTGATCCAAACTTTTGCCTGCATGATCTTTTTCCTCCTTCTGAGTAAGTTGTCACCTAGAATAATTTTATACTGATAATTAGACATTTGATTGGCAACTCTGAACTTCCTGTCAGACTCATTGTCTTCCCTGCTGCTTTATGGCCCCTTTGAGTGTCTATATTGGTGGCTCAGTTGCAAAGTCAAATAAATGCTGTATAGCTCTCAGGTTCTGTAGCTGCAACTTTTGGTGGTAGAGTTTCTGAAGAAATTGCAAATTCCTTCAAGTCCAAATGTTCCTTTGCATTAAAAACACTTTCAGAATAGAGACATCTCCTTCTGATTCTCTTGCTCTAGCATTCATAATTGGAAACTAATGGTGCATAACAACTGATTATGTGATTGGAGCTTGCATTACTCCAGAAGAGAACCTTAGTAATGGTTGTCTTCAGTCCCAAGTGACTATAATCACAACTCTCTTCATGCTCTTGTCTGGCAGCTTCAACAACAGGAAATGAAGTCTAATCTACATTCTCCTTCTTTCTTAAGAAACACCAACCAGCTGCAGCTGAATTCCAGTACCAAGTAACCTGGATAGCATAATTTTCTCCAGTTGCCCTATTTTCTCTATTTGTATGGACTTCAGGTTCCTCAGAAGTCACATTTATCAGGCTTGTTCTGCCGAAAGTCCAGAGATGTATTGCACAAGAAACATGATTGCTTGAGGAATACTATAAATCCTGACACTGCCATTCCACCTGCTATGCATTCTGAAGAAAGGAAAGGACATCTTCAGCAGGTTTGTTCATACTGGTTCTGTTGCTATAACAACATAGACAAAATGAAAAGGAATAGTGGGGATGGAAATCCTCTAGATAACAGATTCATAGGACTTGGGCTATATGACAGGGAAGGACATAGGAGACCTCCTCCCTTGAGCATCCTCACTAGGTCACATTGCAGAAGAATGAAAGAAGAGGCTTGGCAATGCTGAATTCCACCAACTGCTGCATTATTGGCAACAAACTGTGGAAAATCTACATTTGTGGTGAAAGGGGGAGAGTCAGATGCACCAGGAATAAAGAAATCTGATTTTAAAAGATTTGGTTGATGGTGGCTGAGCTCATAAAGAAAGACTGTCAAGGACACCTCCTTCAGCTTACTCAAGCAAGATACCAATAGTTATATAGCAATAGCACTTAGACTTATATACCGCTTTATAGTGCTTTATAGCCTTCCCTAAGCAGTTTACAGAGTCAGCATATGGACCCTAACAATTTGGGTCCTCATTTTACCCACCTTGGAAGGATGGAAGGCTGAGTCAACCTTGAGTCTGGTGGGATTTGAACTGCCAAATTGAAGGCAGCTGGCTGCAGAAGAAGCTTACAGTACTGCACTCTAACCACTGCACCACAGAGGCTCCTAAGATCTTAAGGCTATTAAGATCTAAGACTGGGAACTATTTTGTTTCTCTGTGAGACAAGGACTCCCAGCTTCCATAAAAATGATGCTTGGTTACCTCCAGGAAAAGGCTACATCAATGGAAGCATAATTTAAATCATAGGAAGTCCGTTGCACATTATTTTGCATTTGTCAAACCAACCCCAAGTATATACCTTAAAGTTTAACATTCAATATAATACATAACTTCAGTTTGGATTCTGCTTGGTACATTCTTAAAATACACACTATAATCTTAAAAAGAAAAAAAAAGGATTATAAATTTATGTAGTTAAAACAACACATTCCATTCCAATTCAATTCTATCATTAATATTAATATTCATTAAAATCTTAACTTCTTTAACATTACTTTTCAATGAAATATCATACTTCTATGGGAACATTTATAAGTTTTCCATAATTAACTCCCCCCCTCTTCACTTATATTTTATAAAACATTAACTAATTAAAATGTTCCCATCCCTTCCTAATTCAATTCTCTCATTTATTTTATTTCACTTATTTTATTAAAAAACATTTCACTAAATTACACTATTTTATCCCTCATTTTAATCATACATTGTTTCCAATTTTCTAAAATTATTTCTAATACTGACATAACAATACAATCTTATGTACCTTTACAGAATCCCTTTTTCAGTTAAATTTTCACCCATTATCTCTAAATAGGGCCTGTTTCTCTATATCTTGTTTCTGTCCTTTATAACTTCTTTTCCTTTCCTTCTTCCCTCTCTTCTTCTCTCTCCCCTTTTTATTCCCTTGTCTCTCTACCTCTATTTCTCTCTTCTGTATTCCCTTCTTCTGTTGCTTTCCAATATTAAGACCATGTCACACTGCCCAACGGATGCAAAAAGGACACAACGGACGAGCAAAATGTTCCATCCGTTGTTATCCGCTCTCAAAAGGGGCAAAAATTTGCATAAGCAGAGCATATAAAGGCCGTGTCACACTGGCCAATGGATGCAAAAAGGACACAACGGAAGAGAAAAATGTTACATCCGTTGTATCCGCGCTCAAAAGGGGTGAAAATTTGCATAATTGGAGCAGATAACATGGACGCGGGGAGGACGCAGGGCAGATGCAAAGCGGATGCGGAACGGAAGCCCAGCGGATGGAAGCGGATGGTGCAACCGCAGGGCTTCCGGGGGGCCTCAACATAGCGGACACGGAACGGAAACAACGGATGCAGAACGGATGCACAGCGGATGAAGCGAATGCACAGCGGAAGCCTAGCGGATGCACAGCGGAAGCCTAATGGATGCCTGGCGTTAATTGCGCATGCGGGGGGGATGCATTGCGCAAGCCCCGCGGATATAAAGGGAAGCAGCTCGCACGTGGCCAGCATTTGGAGGAAAGACCTGCTGCTGGATACCTCGAGTTCTTGCCTGCATGTCTGCCTGCAAGCCTTGCTGCCAGCCTGCCTCCAAGCCTGTCTCCCAGCCTGCCTCCCAACCTCCTGGGCAGCCTCCCTGCCAGCCTTGCTGCCACCTGCCTTCACGCCTCCCTTCCAGCCTTGCTGGCAGCCTGCCTTCCAGCCTCCCTTCCAGCCTTGCTGGCAGCCTGCCTTCCAGCCTCCTTGCCAGCCTTGCTGCCAGCCTGCCTTCCAGCCTTCCTACCAGCCTTGCTGCCACCTGCCTTCCAGCCTCCCTGCCAGCCTCCCTGCCAGCCAGTCTGTCTGCCAGTCTGTCTGCCAGGCTTCCTGCCAGGCTTCCTGCCAGGCTTCCTGCCAGCCTTGGTGCCTGCCAGCCTTCCTGCAAGCCTTCCTGCCAGCCAGCAACCCCACAACCATGGGGAAGAAGCGAAAGCCTCAGCAACCTACCGCCATCCCTGGCAAGAGGGACAGGGCCACCCTCCCACCCCATGTCCCTGACTCATCTTCTGCTAGGGCTTCTGCTGCTTGGGCTCGCTCTTCTGTTCCTGGAGCTTCTGCTGTAGCTGCTCCTGGCAGTGGTGCTTCTGCTGCATACTCTGCTGAAGCTGCTCCTGGCGGTGGTGCTTCTGCTGCTGCGTACTCTGCTGAAGCTGCTCCTGGTCCTGCAGGTCCTGCTGGTCCTGCTCATGCTCCTGGTTTTGCTGACCCTGCTGCTGGTGCTTACTCTGCTGCTGCTGATCCTGGTCTTGCTGCTACTGCTGCTGCTGCTGCTGATGATGATGATTATGATCCTGCTGGTGGTGATGATGATGATGATGATGATGATGATGTTGGTGTGGAGGAGCAGCCCTTACAAACTGGAAGCCCCTCTTATGAGGGCCCATCTGGTCCTGCCAAAGGGAGGAAGAGGCGTATGCAACAACGGGAGAGGAGGCAGTACTACATTGAGGAAGCGCACGAGGATGAGGTGCTGGAGTGGCTGAGAGAGAACAATTATCTGTGGCAGAAGGGACACCGGCTGTACAGGGACACCAAGCGGAAGCAGGCTGCTTGGAGAGAGAGGGCGGAGAGTCTGGGCTACACATCGGATGTGCTCCTCGGCTGGTGGAAGCACATGCACATCTGGTACGGGAAGCTGCACCTCAAAAAATCTGGCCAGGCCACGGTTAAGCTGACAGATAGAGAGAACTATGTCATGGCCAAGTGCAGCTTCCTGGAGGGTGAGGTCCACCACCGAGGTGCACCAGGAGCCCAAATCTCTACCCTCTCTCTCCGGCAGCCTGCTGGGAGCCAGTCCTCTGGCGGCCAAGAGTCAGTCCCTGTCTCCATGCAGGTATCTGTGGAGCGTGCCACGGCGGAGAACCCCCGGGCAGGAGTTGAAAGCATGGTGGAGAGCGAGGAGGACTCCCTGGTGTGGTGGGAGAAAAGAGACATCGAGTCCACTGCTGCCGAAGTCGCATCCACCCACACCTCCGCCTCCACAGTAAGGCAGAGAGCCAGACCGCAGGAGGGGCAGAGCCACAAGGTCCTGGTGGAGATCAGGGACACCATCCGCACCAGCATAGGTCTCCTCTCTCAGCTGGTCCCCATCAACTCCTCCTCCTCCAACCCCAAGCCCTTCCTCAATTATGTCAACCAGACCCTCACGGAGAAGGCGGATCCTCAGTACCAGGTGGTGAAGGAGAGGATCACCATGCTGCTTAACAACCCTCCAGACCCAGAGGAACCTGCTCCCACCCAGTCCAGGTCTGCTCCTCCACCCCAGGTGATGTCCCTCCCATACCAAGGCTTCCCACAGCCCCTTACCTACCAGGGCTACAGCTACTCAGAGATCCAGCAGCACAGGCAGCAGCCCTTTCAAATGCAGGCACAGAGTCATCGGGCGACACCATTGCCACCAGTTCCAATGATGCCACCGATGCCAACCACAACAATAATGCCACCCATGACAGCGATGCCACCCACGCCAATGATGCCACCCACGCCAGTCCTCACCCCGCTGCAGACCAGGCAGCCACACTACACTGCTCCTTCCTCCATTCCACAGCCGAGCCTGGCCTCAGTACATCTGTCCTCAGTACTGGGGCTGACACCCCATGGCATGGAGGAAGGACCTCTCAGCATCACGGGGCTGAACCAGCCGTCTGACACCTTCCTCAACACACCATCCCCTGTTGTCCTCTCGGGGCCAGGCACTCCAACAACACCTCAGACCAGCACTGCAGCAGCACCCACCTCCACAGCACCTGCACCCTAACACCTGAGACTGGGTACACACCTCCGAGTGACCAAGAGGAGTGCCAGAGACTGGCTGCCTGGATATTTGTGGACTTTATTTGGACACTTGACTTGGGTCATGTTTATTTTACAGCTTGCTATTAATAAAGTTTATCTTTGTTTCACACACTTGCTTCATTAATTTTTTTCTATAAAGTCTGGGTGGAAACTTTTACAAATGGTTTAGCCTTTGCATGCTTGTGGGATGGGTTAAGATAGCAGTGGGATGGGCAGTGATACCTTTGGGATGGGTTAATATAGCTGTGGGATGGGAAGGGATACCTGTGGGATGGGAAGGGATGCCTGTGGGATGGGAAGGGATACCTATGGGATGGGAAGAGATATCTGTGGGATGGGCAGGGATACCCATGGGATGGGTAATAGTTGTGGGATAGATAAACCTCCAGTGCAAGCAAAGTGGGATTGTATGGTCCACCCTCCCAGGTGCCACCCCTATGGCCCTTCATTATCAATTACAATGTAAGCATTGATCCACACATGTCAACATAAACACAACTCTTTATTAAATGCCCTGTTCATTGTAGGCACACCCAACATACATGGGACAATCTCATCAGTGTGATGAGACAGGCTGAAGGAACCATCCATTAAGCATCTACCATCCTGTCTTGCCACCCCACTGCTCCAGCTGGGGAGTTGCACCAGTGTTTCAGGAGGTTGCGCTGCTTCTTCCCTTCACGTGAGGCTCTGTTGGGGCCTTGCACATCCTCAGTGTCTATCAGGTTTCGCCCTTGCCTCCATTCCCCAGGTTCCATGTCCCCATTGCCTTGCTGGAGGTCCACGAGCCTGTTCTGCAAGACTAGGTAGCGGGTGCGCATGAGATTGTGCAGGATGCAGCAAGCTTCCACGATCCTCTTCATGGTCTCTGGGCGATGCTGCATGTTGGTGAGAAGTACCTGGAACCTGTTGGCCAGGATGCCAAAGGCGTTCTCCACCACCCGCCTTGCCCTGGACAGCCTGTAGTTGAAGATCCTCTCTTCAAGGGTGAGGTATCTGGAAGTGTAGGGCTTCATGAGGTAGGTTGTGAGGGAGAAGGCGTCATCCCCCACGATGAATTAGGGCACATCTTGCGTGTCGTTGGGCAGCGGGTCTGCATCTGGGAAGCCCATGATGAGGTTGCTTTCCAGCCCCTCCTTGAGGTGACTGTTGTTGTATACCTGGGCATCTGAAGATGAGCCGTTGCCTGAAACATCAATGTACATGAATTTGTAGTCAGCATCGACCATGGCGAAGAGGATGTTGCTGAAGAAGCCCTTGTAGTTGAAATAAATGGACCCCGACTTGGCTGGCGCTTTGCAGGCCACGTGCTTGCCATCGATGGCTCCAACGGTGTGGGGGAAGTTCCACTTCTGATACCATTTCTCTGCAACTTTCTTCCATCCTTCTTCAGTGGAGGGGCACTGGAGGAGCTCCTCCTTGTATTCTTCAATGATGGCCTGCACCACTTCTCTGACAACAAAGCTGATGGTGCTGGATGGCACCCTCCAGCTGTACTGCATGTTCCTGTAGGTGGTCCCTGAGGCCAGGTGGCGCAGAGTGAGTGCCACCTTGAGCCCAGGTTCCAGGCTGGGCGGGAAGTTGGTGTTTGTCTTAGTCAACCTGGGTGTCAGCCGCTGCACAACTTCGTCAAACATGGCTGGAGGCATCCTCATGAAGTTCTGGAACGCCCGAGTGTCTTCGCTCCTGAGCTCCACCATCAGCTTGTTCTAAAGTACGTACTGTGCTCTTCTGGCTAACCATCTTTGGACCCAGACTTTTTTTGGGTGGCTCCTTTTCTTGCCGTAGTAGAGTTCACAGAGACTGTAGATGGTTTCTCAGTGTTGCAGAAGGATGTTGGCTGCCAAAAGGATTTTGTCACAATCCACGGTGGACATGACTGGATGCTGTGGAAGAGCAAGAGTGAGATGAAGGCTGCAGAGGTCTGCACAGCTGGGCTGCTGGTCTGAAAATGAGATGTAGACGAGTTGCTCCCCCTTTTTATAGGCAGTATAGGTGTCCCTTTGCATCCTCTAGGCATCCTCTAGGCATCCTCTAGGCATCCTCTAGACATCCTTAATATCCGAGATAGGTCCCCTCTGTGGACGTTTTTTCCGTTTTAAATGCTTTGTTTCTCTGCTGCATCCATTCTGCATCCGTTCTGCATCTGTTCCGCTTCCTCCCTGTGTCCGGGCGGATGGAGTTGCGCAGATGCGCAGCGGATGCCTAGGGGATATAGCGGATGCGTAACGGATGCGTAGCGGATGCAGAATGGACGAATTGGATACATTTTCCTCGCAAAAGTTTTAGGCAGCCCAAAACTTTTGGAGTGGATGAAATGTCAATAGACGGATGCTGGACGGATAGAGAGGAAGCAAAACGGAGGCAATGAGTACATCACGTTTTCCAACGGATGGCAAGGTTTTTTGTCCGTTTTACATCCTCTTTGCATCCGTTGGTGCAGTGTGACAGGGGCTTAACACGGAAAGGAACGGACATGGGGAGGACACAGAGCGGATGTATAGAGGATGCAGAGCGGATGTATAGAGGATGCATAGAGGATGCATAGAGGATGCATAGAGGATGCATAGAGGATTCAGAGTGGATGCGTAGAGGATGCAGAGCGGATGCAGAGCGGATGAGCTGAATCCTCTTTCATCCTTTCTCCATCCGTGCTACTAACGCTGCGCGTCCGTTCTGCTTCCTCCCTGCATCCGTTTACCACTGGAATGGATTTGAGTTGTGCGGATGCACAGCGGATGCCTAGCAGATATACCAGATGCGTAATGGATGCAGAACGGATGTCCCCCGTATGCCTAGAGGATTCAGAACGGATGCATTGGATACATTTTCCGCTCAAAAGTTTTGGGCAGCTCAAAACTTTCTGAGCGGATGAAACGTCAATAAACGGATGCTGGACGGATAGAGAGGAAGCAAAACGGAGGCAGTGAGTACATCGCATTAACCAATGGATGGCAAGCTTTTTTGACCGTTTTACATCCTCTTTCCATCCGTTGGTGCAGTGTGACATGGGCTTTATACTTATGATTTAGTTACCAAGTTTCAGTTAAAATGTATCTTTTAAAAGTCTTGTTAAAATTTTACTGTAGATTCCTTTTAATTCCAGGCAGTCTCCTCCCTTTTTCCCGATCCTGCCCTTTTATTCTTTTTCTCTCCTTCCCTGTTTACAAAAAACTTTTTAATGTCCAGAAATCTTTATTATCCCTTTGATATTTTATTTTGTTTTCAGCTTAATTGCCTGTTGATGTCAAAGCAGATTTTTTCCCCTAATTTCTTATTTAAGTCTCTTGGTTGTCAATATAGGGAAAGGGAGAGAAGAAAAAAAAAGCCAAACCTTTCCCTTTTCACTTTCCTTTGCTGCTTCCGAATCTTCTTTGGGAACGATGTTACTTTTTTTTAGTTTAAATTCCAGGGTACCTTAGTTGTTGCTTTTGCAATTTAACCCGGTTAGCCAGAACTTTCACTTCTTATCTTCCTCCTGCACATTCTTTTCTGGTCAAGTTCTTCTTTGAGGTGGCCATTTCTGACCATCGCTGCAACCGCCTTCGGGAAAGGGAGTAATGGCCAGCTGAGGAGGAGAGATGCAGCTCTCTTCAACCCCGCTGGCAGTTTACCCCCACTTCACCACCTCTACAGGGTGGCTTAGCCCTGAAACCAGCCGGCTTGGGGTGCTCCAGCGGCGAGCCAGACTGAAACCATGCACAATCACGGATTTCTTTCTGTCACCGAAGAGGCTCAAAACTGGAAGCCCTCTTCAGATTTCTTCTTTGATAGGTAACCGGCTTAGTAGATCAGGGAATGGCATTGACGTATTAAAGCCTTCAACAGAGTGACTCATGATATTCTCCTTCGAAAAGTGTGAAATATGGGCTACTATGGTTAGATGCCCTTATATTTGGCTGAGTGATTATGCCCCATTTGATGTTCTGTGTCCAGTTACAGGCAATATAGTTTAAAATATCAGTGACAAATTGGAGTAAGTTCCAGTTTATATCTGGAAACCAGGCTGTATAAGATAAAATTAAGAATCATGACATGTTTAGCTTATAGAAGACAGTGGTGGGGGGATAGGATAATAGTCTTCAAATACCTGAAGGATGGACACAAGGAGGAAAGAACACATTTTTTTATTGTCTTAGAGTTCAGGACTGCTGGATTAAACTGCAATGAAACAATTCAGGCAAGAAATCTAAAGGAACATCCTGACTAGAAAGCTGTCAGCTAGTAGAATAGGCTGCCAGACAAGTTCTCCTTCAGTAGATGTCTTCAAACAGAAGTTGGAGGATTATCAGTCAAAAATGTCCTTTCCAAGTCTATATTCTATATTATGCTAATCTACAAAATAAGTTTTTGTTCTTGCAATATGGGCATATTAACTTTCTCAGACATTTGAGAATGTTTTGGCAGAAGAAAGCTCATAAATGAGGCATTCTAGCTGTAAAACTAGAAAATATTACATTTACAACTAAGGAATATCGATGAAACATATCAAATGGGAGGGAAGGGGTCTCTGCAGGTTATGCCTTGTTCAGCATCAGAAGACAACAGAAGTGCAAACCATGAAAATTACATCTCAAACCTTAAGTTTAAGTTTCAGTTAAGATTGATATCTTATGATTAATGTAATTAAAACCAAAATGTTACTGAACTCAAGTTTTGAAGATTCCATAAATGAACGGAATGGCAGAGACTTCTTATATTTTAATATGGCTTGCTGAAGAAGCAGAGGTGTTATTCAGCAGATTCTGACCAGTTCTGGAGAACTGGTAGTGGAAATTTTGAGTAGTTCGGAGAACCGGCAAATACTACTTCTGATTGGCCCCCACCCCCATCTATTCTCTGCCTCCCAAGTCCCAGCTGATCGGCTGAGTCTTCTTTGGTTGCCCTGCACAGGAGAACAGAGCTGGAAAGCAGGTTAGTGGGGTGGGGAAGGAATGGGGATTTTATAGTAACCTTCCCCTGCCATACCCACCAAACCATGCCCACAGAACCGGTAGTAAAAAATTTTGAATCCCACCACTGTTAAGATATATAATTTTAATTATATTAAAATTAATACAATTCTAATTCATTAATTTGAGAATGAAATAACTGAAGCCCAGTATTCCACAGCTTTCATGCACTGACTCTTGAGGCTTTCAGCAGCACGTACTTTCAATTCCAATTTAAAAGGGATTTCCTTCCACAACATCTACAATGCTGCAGTTCTGGCCAGCAAGGAAATTGGATGAACTTGTGTTTTTCTTTTCTAGGAAGTGCTAAGACTATAGGTGTGTGTAGATTATAAATTTCACAATATTTGCAATTAGGCAAACATCTGCTCTAAGATGTTTCCACTGGACAAGGCCAGCCAAAGGTTCCAGGACAAAACGTGCAGGGATTGCACCAATTGCCACCTGTCTGCTCCTATCAAGTTGATTTTTTGACATCAGCTTTCAAGACACATGATCTATGTGTTTATTTAGCTGTCTTTCTTGGCATTCCCTAGATCTGAACTCCCGTAAATCCTCCCAGTGTTGGATTTTTGCACTTGGAAGGGATTACTTTTTTTGACAGCACATTTCTTCTCCTGCTTTGTGTATATGACAACTTTTATCATTTTCAAGCCAGCTCTCCTCGCATCAAACTGCAAGTCCTACAGTACTTAATGTTTTCAGGACTATGATTTTGCACATCTGAAACCCTAGTCTTCATTAGACAAAATTGGAGTATTATTTCCAATTCCTTTGTTAGCCATATATGTACTGCTGATGGCTTTATAGGTCTTGGATGAGTGTTGGCAACCCGTGGCTCCGGAGCAACATACAGTTCTTTCAGCCCTCTGCTGCAGCCCCCTGTGGACCTGTCATGGCAAGGGATGAAAGAGTTGTTGCTCTGTCATAGTGGTGGTGATGGGCGGAGCCTTAGTGCAGGAATTCTTGGCCCCCTGTGTTTGCCTTTGCACAGCAACAGCATTCCGCTTTCATCGAACATTTGCTGTTGCTGCTAGCAAAGAGGACTGGGAGAGAATTGCAGGGGCAGATCTTTCTGGGTGGGGGCCACCCCCCAAGCCTGGCCTTCCTCTCTCATTGGCGGGGCCAAGAGAAAGAAGAGGGCAACATGAGGAAGTGCTCCCCTCCCTCAGCCAAACACTGAGTACAAAAGCCTAATGGGGAGGGGTGGATGGCCCAAAAAAAGCACCCTCACTGTTGAGTCAGGTGGTGGAGAGGCCTGACCCAGCTCTCACAGTTCTGCTGTTTGGCACCTCCAGTTGCGAGCTACCGCCAATCCTGGATTGTACAATATAAACAGAGGCATAGAATCAAGATCAGATGAAATATTAGTACTGCTTTATAAAATTCTAGTAAGACCCACCTGGAATTCTGCAACCAATTTTGGTCATCATACTACCAAAAAGATGTTGAGACTTTGGAAAAAGTTCAGAGAAGAGCAACTAAGATGATCAAAGGCTTGGAGACTAAAACATATGAAGAACAGCTGCAGGATTTTGGTTTGGCTAATGTAAAGAAAAGAAGAATTAGGGGTGACATGATAGCAGTATTCCAGCATTTGAAGGGCTGCCACAAAGAAGAGGGGGTCAATTTATTCTCCAAAGTATCAGAGTGCAGGACAAGAAACAATGGTTGGAAACTAATCAAAGAGAGGATGAACCTGGAATTAAGGAGCCTCCACAAGGCCTGTTCTGGAGGCTCTCTGGAGGCCAAAAATGGGCCCATTTCCAGCTTTCTGGAGCCTCTGGGAGGCCCATTTTTTGCCCTCCCTAAGCCTCAACATAGGCCTTGCGCTTACCTGGGATCCAAAACAGGCTATATGGAGACTCCTGGGAGGGGAGGGGCAGGGTGGGCTTGGCCAGCCAATCATTGCAGCTACTGGTTCAGCAAACCAGATGTAAAATTAACATCCAGTTCGCCTGAACCAGTGCAAACCGGTAGCAGCCCATCCCTGCTTGTGGTCCTAGCTCTTTAGCATTATTTCCTAGTTGTTTATAATCTCTCAATATTGTACTCAGGTTTTTTTGTTGTGCCTCTCATTCCAATGTGAAAGAGGAGGAAATGGTAGTAATCTGTGAGCCTAAATATTTTGGTTAGATTCTCAGCCACATCTTTGATTTTTTTTCTCCAGGGGAATAACTTACCTCCCTAGATTGTATGTCCAGTCTGCAGGTGCTGGTTCTTCTTCCTATGAGAACAGAACTCCTATCAGCAACACTTGCCTTTCTTTTTTTGAGGGGGGGTGCAGTCTGGGGTGCTTTTCTGTTTATCTCAAGTCTGTTTGTGGATGTGACTTTAGGGATATTTGACAATATCTCTTTTCTAGATGTCTGCATGTTTTCTTGGAGGGGGAGGTTGTGGATCTGCATATTTTCTTCTAGGAGGAGAAATTGATTGCTCAGTTTTAATGAGGCTGCTTCTGAATGGGTTAGATTGGGTTGTAGGGGTTTGTTAGATATATGCTATTTCTTTCTTTGATTATTGTATTTCCTTCGATGTGTGACAAACCTCTATTTGTCTTCCTCCAACAGTTTATCAGCAGGATCAAATCCTCTGTGAGTTATTTGTTCATGATTTGGTTTGGTTTGAGTATAGATTTCTTGGATAGGTTGGAGTTTGGCTGTCAGATCTGTGTATCTGCCATTCTTCAATGGAAGAAGAAGGAAGCTTTGCCTCCTCCCAAAGGCAAGCTGCAATGATGGTCTTAAAATGGCCATCATGAAGACGAAGAACATTCCAGGAAACTAAGTTTTGTGCTGGAGAGAGAAGTAGCGGGCAGAGTGTGAACCAGGCAAAGGACATCACTTTTAAGGTACCCCGGTATCAAATTAAAGGGCTATTTTGGAGGAAAGTGTGTGGAAGTGGCGACCAGAGAAAGTGAGAAAGAAAATTGGTTTTTAAATTTGGATTTGATTATTTTACTGAACTAACCTGGAAGAAAAATTTAAAGGAAAATACATTAATACAACAAAGTTTTAAAAATTAAACTGGACAGATATTGAATTGTGGGCACTTAAAGGGCATAACTAAATGCTGGAATTGAATGTGTTGAAAAGAATAGCTAATGATTGAAATTAGCGAACTTAATAAAAACATCAAATTCAACAAAGAAGAAAAGAAACAGACTCAAGAGCACCACCTGATGGTACAGGAAAACTTTAATATGTTTTAAAACAAGCATCTGGTCTTTTTGAGACTTTGGATCTTGGAACTTGAAAGAAAATAAAAGGAACTTTATTATTGTCATAGAACCACCCGGTAATTTGGGAAACAGTTGAGAGGCCAATTAGAAGATTTGGAATAAAGATTCAAGAGTATGAATTGTTGAAAATAAACTCAAAAAATATTGGCTGAAATAAGATACTGGAGTCTGGATTGAATGTATCTATCAAAGAAGAGGATTTCAACTATTAAGAAAAAGGAAAGAAAAAGAAAAAAGGAGAAGATATAATGGAGGAGCTACTTGTTGATATAAGACTGGACTTACAAGACATAAGATCGGATATGCAAGACACAAGGGACATGATAAAAATTAAAGTTGAAATGTGTAATTATGTATTACAGAACTTAGAAATGGTGACTCAGTATACACAAGAACACAATAAACCAGAGGGGGAGGAGTTCTATAAAGAAGAAGCCAACTTAGAAGAACAAAATGAACAACAATTTTTCAAGCAGGGGGGAATAGGAATTAGAATTAAAAATTTGTGGTCTGATGGAATGACAAAAGGGAAAATGATTCGGAAAATGGTTTAAGAGAGAAGGGAAAAGCAGAACAAGGAAGTGCAAAGGAAAAATCAAAAGAGGGAGACAGAAAAATTAAATAACTGGGATGAGAAAAGGAGGGGAATAAGAATGGAGGAAAAGGGAATTAAGAGAAAGGACCAGAAAATAAAGAGGAACAGGAAACAAACAAGGATGAAAAGAAGGTACATTGTTCAAAGAGTGAGAGATAATGGGTGGGGAAAAAAAGGGATAAGGAAGGGGATTCCTCAAGGTAATATGTTGGGATGTATGAGAATACATTGAAAATAGTATTTTGTAATGTATAGATGATTCATAGAGAAAATACAATGCGGAATCTGAGAAAAAAATATATATATGAGTTTTATACTAGATAGGGAAATTGATATTAAGGAAGAATGAAGGTAGTTGGCTCGAATTATTAACTAGAGGGACAACTATATTTACAGATAAGGATTGATAAAATGACAAATGTGACAGGAAAATAATAATATGAGAAATGATAATAGAAAGGAGATGAGAATGTTAGATAATATCATAAAATAAGATATGAGAATATACTTCTTCTTCTCTCGTGTCGCTATACTTTCCCCAGCCACTGTAGAACACAGGCTCTGGCACATGGGGTGTAATCGTGGAGATCATGTGATGTGCAGGGTTGTGGTAGCAGGGTGCAGTTTAATAGGTGTTCCATTGTCTGGGGAGCCTCCCCGCAGTCGCATTCTGTGGATCCATCATGGTTGTATCCCCATTTCTGCATCAGGGCTTTGCACCTCCCAACTCCAGTTCTAAGGCGATTCAGGCAGCGCCAATTTTGCCATGGCTCACTGGCACCTGTTGGGAGGGATTCCTTAGGCTCAAAAAAGAGGTTATGGGGTTTCTCCTGTAGATGTTTTGACCAGGCTTCTATCCTGCAGCTCTGGGGATTGCCATCCAGGGGTTGTACTGAGTGTAGAAAACTCTTCCTGGATTTTAGCCTTTTTGGTGGAGGAACATGCTGGAAAAGTGGATGGCGACTGTCATCTTCCTGTTTTGTGCATTCCACTCTTGAAGATACATCTCTTCTGACTGTAGGAGGGGCAATTCCACACAGCAGGTAGAGGTCATCAATTCGGGTAGGCTTGAGACAACCAGAGATGGCCCTACAAGCTGTATTTAGAACAGGGTCCAGCTTCTTGGCATGTGAGGAACGTCCCCAGACAGGGCATGCATATTCGGCTGCGGAGTAACACAGGGCAAGGGCAGTGCTGCGGATGGTTCCTGGGTCTGTTCCCCACTTGGAGTTTGCCAGCTTTCTCAAGATGTTACTCCTGGCTCCCACCTTTGCCTTTGTCTTGCTGACATGGTCCTTGAAACTGAGAGTGCAGTCTAGAGTGACTCCTAGATACACTGGTTTGTCTATGTATTCTAGTCTCTTGCCATACCAGTGGACCTTCAGTTTGCGGTTTGCATCGCGACCCTTGAGATGGAAAGCACTGACTTGAGTCTTATCTGGGTTTGCCTGAAGATGGTTTACAGCATAGTAGGTGGTCAGGCCCTCTAGTGCTTCACTTAGCATTCTTTCAAGATCCAGAAATGACTGGGACTGAGAGGCTATGCACAGGTCATCTGCATACAGGAAGCTCTTGGTGTTCTGGTGGATGGGTTGATCGTTTGTGTAGATGTTGAACAAGAGTGGAGCAAGAACGCTGCCTTGCGGAAGCCCATTTTTTCTGTCTGCGCCATCTGCTTCGATCTCCACTGAGATCAACAAAGAAGCGTCTGTTCTCCAGCATGTTTTGGATCAGAGAAGTCAGGCTGGCAACATGTGTAATCTTGTACAGCTTCTGCACAAGTACTCTGTGGTTGACTGTATCGTAAGCTGCAGACAAGTCAACAAAAACAGCACCAGTTATGAGTCCCTTCTCATAACCATCCTCAATAAATTGAGTTAGGTTAAGGAGTTGGCTTGTGCAGGACTTTCCAGGTCTGAAACCTGCTTGCTCAGGAATCAGCTGCTGATCAATAATGGGCGCCATGCGATTCAGGAGTAGTCTCTCAAACAGTTTGTATGTATGACAGAGCAGGGAGATGGGTCGGAAGTTCTTCGGGATGGCAGGATCTTTGCCAGGCTTCAGGATAGCCACAATCTTTGCCCGCCTCCATATCTTAGGTAGCTTGTTGGTTATCAGACAACTGTTGAACAGGTCTAGAAGCCACTTGAGAGCCACTGGTCCTAGGTGTTTAACTTGTTCACACAAGATGTCATCAAGACCAGCTGCTTTGTTGTTTTTCATTGTCTTGATATACTAAGAAAAATGGAAGGAGATATATTAGATTTGGAATTGAATAAATGAATATAGAATTGAGATAAGAATTTTAGATATCATAAAATAAGATATGAGAACATAAATTGGGATTGGATAAAGTAAGCTTAATATTTAATAATGACAAGAATGATGAAATATGAAATTAAACAAATAAAATGAATAGATAACTATGGTCATGTTTGTATTGAGAGGTGAAACCTGGAACCACACTGCTTGCCAAATGAGAATTTTTCATTTTAAAAAAATAAAATGAAAACAGGGAGAAAATTAAACAATGGAATTATTAGGTATGTTTAATTGATATGGTGCTAGGCATTTGGAGAGAGTAAGGTTGAAAATAAATATTGAAGAAGTATAAATTAATATGAATATAATGCAATGAGAGATGTATGATATACTGATGCCACACTGTTAATGTATTGTTGTTATTTGTAGATTGAAATAAAACAATTTTGGAAAAAAAAATATCTCGGAGGACTTCTCATGGACTATAAATGTGAAGAAGACACAGAAGAAGCTGTACTTCCTGAGAATGCTCAGGAAGATAAATCTATCTCAGCATCTACTTCTGTCATACTACCACAGCACATTGAGAGTGTCCTGACATGTGGCATTCTTGCATGGTATATGTCCTGACATGTCCTGACATGTGTCCTGACATGTGGCATTCTTGCATGGTATGGAAGCAGCACTGTAGCAGACAAAAAAGCTCTACAGAGAATCATTACAAACTGCCCAGAATATCATCAGGCTCCAGCTACCAATCCTGGGTGACATCTTTGCATCTCATTGTTTGAAGAAGTTGCTTAACATTCTCAGAGACTCTTCCCATCCTGCTTACAATTCTTGTGAACTGTTGCCTTCTGGCAGAAGATACAGAACAATTAAAACTCGAACCACACATTTTGTGAACAGATTTTATCCAGAGCTATAATTGCACTTAACAATGAACTTAAGGACCGCCATCAGTGAGCTGTTCGACAGTAATACTTGGTCTGTTGTATGGATGCTTGTGTGTTTTTAGGGGGCAGGGAATTTTGGCAGATGGGAGGTGTTTGAGGATTGTCACATGTATGTGCATGTTGGGTCTGGTCTCTGGGTGTTATGTGAATTTTGTTGTAGGTATACTGTGTATTTGCGTACAATGACAATAAAGAATTCAAATTCAAATTTAAGATTTGCTTTATTTATTTGATCTTATTCTTCGTTGATTTCTAATGTTCCACCCTTGTCTTTATTATTTGCCTATTTATTTATCTATTATTTTCTGTCCTGTATTTATTTTTATTCTCTACTGGAGTCTTCCCTCCCTGCCAGTTGGGACCTCTGGCTTAATTTGTTGCCTTCACTTCCATTGTTCGCTGCTCCGGCCGCTTGTCGTTTTCTCTGCCAGCTCCATTCTGTCTTTTGAACCTTGGATCTTTTCGGCAGTATCTCTGCTTTGGTCAGCTCCCTTGGCCAGTAGTGCAGCTTTCTGGTCAACTCAGCTCCACTGTCTGGTCTACTCCACTCAACCCACCACTCAAACACTCTCTCTTTCCCCACTGCTCTCTGCGCTGCTCTTAGGCTGTGTTGTGTTTGCTGTGCTGCTCCTTGCTGCTGGCTCTCCTCCCTGCTGTGTTGCTGCTGCTTTTTTTTTTTTTGTATATGTTTTATTGATACATTTTTGTTTAATACAAATAAAAAGTCCATATTTGACTGAACAGCATGTTGTCTGGGCACAGTCAGTTTTAGGTAGAGGTACAACATCAATCATAATAATAATCATAATTAATATCAATATTAATCACAAAATAGTAATACAATTAGTTTGTCCATCTATAAAATTTTCAATACATTTTTTTTCTTATCTTTTTGATCTTTTTAGGTTCTGTTCTGTTAGTTAACCATTGGTAAAACAAGTCCCATATTAAAAAGTATTCTATTTCTTCCTTTCATTTTATTTTAAGTGTTAGTCTATCCAACTCAGCACATTCTAGAATATTTTTTAATAACAATTTCAACTGTAGGGATCTATTATATTTTTCCATTGTTGTGCAAACACAATTCTTGCTGCTGTAAATACTTGTAAAATTAAGTATGTTAAGCCCCTGTCACACTGAACCGACGGATGCAAAGAGGATGTAAAACGGACAAAAAACCTTGCCATCCGTTTGAAAACGCGATGTACTCACTGCCTCCGTTTGGCTTCCTCTCTATCCGTCCAGCATCCGTTTATGGACGTTTCATCCGCTCCAAAAGTTTTGGGCTGCCCAAAACTTTTCCGCGGAAAATGTATCCAGTTCATCCGTTCTGCATCCACTACGCATCTGCTACGCATCCGTTATGCATCCGTTACGCATCCGCTATATCTGCTAGGCATCCGCTACGCATCCGCGCAACTCCATCCGCCCGGACGCAGGGAGGAAGCGGAACGGATGCAGAACGGATGCAGAACAGATGCCTAGTGGATGCAGATTAAAAAAAAATCGTTTAAAACAGAAAAAACGTTTGCAGAGGGGACCTATCTCAGATATTAAGGATGCCTAGAGGATGCCTAGAGGATGCCTAGCGGAAAACCTATACTGCCTATAAAAAGGAGGAGCAACTCGCCTGCATCTCACTTTCAGAACAGCAGCCCAGCGGTGCAGACCTCTGCAGCCTTCATCTGCCTCTTCCACAGCATCCAGTCATGTCCACCGTGGATTGTAACAAAGTCCTTTCGGCAGCCACCATCATTCTGCAATAGTGCGAAGCCATCTGCAGGCTCTGTGAACTCTACTGCGAGAAGAAAAGGAGCCAGCCAAAAAGACTCTGGATCCGAAGATGGTTCGAACAGAAGAGCAGAGGACGGACTGTACAACAAGCTGATGGTGGAGCTCAGGAACGAAGACACTAGGGCGTTCCAGAACTTCATGAGGATGCCTCCAGCCATGTTTGACGAAGTTGTGCAGCGGCTGACACCCAGGTTGACCAAGGCAAACACCAGGTTCCGGCCCAGTCTGGAGCCTGGGCTCAAGGTGGCACTCACTCTGCGCCACCTGGCCTCAGGGACCTCCTACAGGAGCATGCAGTACGGCTGGAGGGTGCCATCCAGCACCATCAGCATTGTGGTCAGAGAAGTGGTGCAGGCCATCATCGAAGAATACAAGGAGGAGCTCCTCCAGTACCCCTCCACTGAAGAAGGATGGAAGAAATTTGCAGAGCAGTGATATCAGAAGTGGAACTTATCACAAACCGTTGGAGCCACAGATGGCAAGCACGTGGCCTGCAAATCTCCAGCCAAGTCGGGGTCCACTTATTTCAACTCCAAGGGCTTCTTCAGCATCATCCTCTTCACCATGGTCGATGCTGACAACAAGTTCATGTACATCGATGCTTCAGGCGACGGCTCATCTTCAGATGCCCAGGTATACAACGCCTGTCACCTCAAGGAGGAGCTGGAAGGCCACCTCATCGTGGGCTTCCCAGATCCAGAACCCCTGCCTAACGACACACAAGATGTGCCCTACTTCATCGTGGCGGATGACGCCTTCTCCCTCACAACCTACCTCATGAAGCCCTACACTTCCAGACTCCTCACCCATGAAGAGAGGATCTTCAACTACAGGCTGTCCAGGGCAAGGCGGGTGGTGGAGAACGCCTTTGGCATCCTGGCCAACAGGTTCCAGGTACTTCTCACCACCATGCAGCATTGCCCAGAGACCGTGAGGAGGATCATGGAAGCTTGCTGCATCCTGCACAATCTCATGCTCACCCGCGACCCAGTCTTGCAGAACAGGCTCGTGGACCTCCAGCAAGGCAATGGGGACATGGAGCCTGGGGAATGGAGGCAAGGGCGAAACCTGATCGACACTGAGGATGTGCAAGGCCCCAACAGAGCCTCACATGAAGCGAAGAAGCACCGCAACCTCCAGAGACAATGGTGCAACTCCCCAGCTGGAGCAGTGGAGTGGCAAGACAGGATGGTAGATGCTTAATGGATGCTTCCTTCAGCCTGTCTCATCACACGGATGAGATTGGGCCATGTATGTTTGGTTGGCCTACAATGAACAGGGCGTTTAATAAAGAGTTGTGTTTATGTTGATATGTGTGGATAATTATTACATTATTATTGATAATAAAGGGCCGTAGGTGTGGCACCCGGGAGGGTGCACCATACAATCCCACTATGCTTGCACTGGAGGTTTATCTATCCCACAGCTATTACCCTTCCCACAGGTATCCCTGCCCATCCCACAGCTATCTCAACCCATCCCACAGCTATCTTAACCCATCCCACAAGCATGCAAAGGCTTAAACCATTTCTAAAAGTTTCCAGCAAGACTTTATTAAAAAAAAGAAATGAAGCAAGTGTGTGAATCAAAAATAGACTCTATTAACAAGAAGCTATAAGACAAAAACGAGTCTCTGGCACTCCTCTTGGTCGCTCAGTCTCAGGGGTGAAGGGTGCAGGTATTGTGGAGGTGGCTGGTGCTGGAGTGCTTGTCATCAGCTCCTCCAGAAGCAGAAGCAGCAGAAGCCCCAGCCCCAGAAGAGTGAGCCCGTGCTGCAGAAGCCCCAGGAGAACCAGAGTGAGGGCCAGGGGGCGGGATGGTAGCCCTGTCCCTCTTGCCAGGGCTGGCAGCAGATGGCTGAGGCTTGATGTGCTTCTGCATGGTTGTGGGGTTGCTGGCTGGCAGGAACCAAGGCTGGCAGGAAGGCTGGCAGGAAGGCTGGCAGGAAGGCTGGCAGGGAGGTAGGCACCAAGGCTTGCAGGCAGGCAGGCACCAAGGCTGGCAGGAAGGCTGTCAGGGAGGCAGGCACCAAGGCTAGCAGGAAGGCTGGCAGGCACCAAGGCTGGCAGGAAGGCTGGCAGGAAGGCTGGCAGGAAGGCTGGCACCAAGGCTCGCAGGGAGGCATGCACCAAGGCTGGCAGGCAGGCTTGTAGGCAGGCAGGCACCAAGGCTGGCAGGCAGACATGAACCAAAGCTGGCAGGAAGGCAGGCAGCAAGGCTGGCAGGCAGACTGGCTGGCAGCAAGGCTTGCAGGCAGACATGCAGGCAGGGCAGGCAAGGCAGCCAATCCGTCCGGCAGCAGGTCTTTCCTCTGAATGGCGACCTGCTTCCGAGCTGCTTCCGTTATATCCGCGGGGCTGACGCAATGCATCCTCCCAGCATGCACAATTAACGCCAGGCATCCATTAGGTTTCTGCTGTGCATCCGCTGTGCATCCGCTTCATCCGTTCAGCGTCTGCTGTGCATCCGCTGTATCCGTTCCGTGTCCGCTTTGCTGAGGTCCCCCGGAAGCCTCGCGGATGTGCCATCTGCTCCCATCCGCTTCCATCCGCTGGGCTTCCGTTCCGCATCCGCTTTGCATCCTCCCTGCGTCCTCCATGCGTCCGTGTTTTCCGCTCTGGTTATGCAAATTTTTGCCCCTTTTGAGAGCGGATAACAACGGATGGAACATTTTGCTCGTCCGCTGTGTCCTTTTTGCATCCGTTGGGCAGTGTGTACATGGGCTGACATTTGTCATACTTTTCTGGCAATATACCCCAAAAATATTTCTGGTTTCAAATCTATATGTAGCTTTATCATTTTTTCTAACCAAGTATGTATTTTAGTCCAATAATTTTTTGCCTTTGAGCATGTCCATCACATATGATAATATGAATCTGGTAGACTTTCAACATTTAGCTGATAAGTTTTTATACATGTTTGCTAGTCTTGGTGGTGGTAGATGTCACCTATAAAACATTTTGTATAAATGTTCCTTATATGCCATTGACATTGTTAGTTTGCAGTTTCTATCCCACAATTTCTGCCATTTATCTAGTTCTATTGGAAAGCCAAAAATTTTCGCCCATTTTATCATTGTTTCTTTCACTTGCTCTTCTTCCATTTTAATACTCAACAATACTACTACTGCTTTTTGCTCTGTAGCCACATGGCTCCCATTTGCTGTTTCATCACACCAGTATGCTGCTTCCACCAGCAAATAGGACCATTTGGATGGTTCACAGAAAGTTTTCCTCTGTTCTCTCCTCCTCCTTCCTTCTCCATGCTCTCACTGGCTCACCTTTTTGTTCTCTGCTGGTCATTGCACTGCCCTCAGTCTACTCGCCTTTCCACCCCACAGCTGATTTTCCTCCCTGTTCCACAGCTGGCCCACTTGCTCACTGACTCACCTCTTTGTTTTCCACCTGTTGGTTTTGCTGCCCACAATCAGTTTGTCTCTCTGCTCACCTCACTTCAATGGGCCTCTGGTCTCTTGGGTAGGCCTCCCAGGTCACCTGGGCTTCTCTCAGGCCTCTCAGGTGCATCTGGGTTTTTCAGTCTCCTAATTGCTCCAATCTTCCTCACCTTTTCCTTTCTCCAGTCTTTTTTCTTTTTCTATGACTTATCTTTCCTTCTCCACCTCTCCTCCTACCGTTTTATCTTAGTTTAATAGCAAATCTTCTCCCCACAATGTAACAATGCTTTCTCCATTGCCATCATCTTTATTTAGTATGATTAAATTTCTTTACATCTGGTGATTCTATTCCCTTTTAAACCCATTTTAAACACTGTACTCGGGATAATTATTATCTTCACACTAATTCATAGAGTTTTTAATTCCTCCCAACCCCCTTTTTTTTTTTTTTGTGCCTGTTAGATCGGGCCTTTTGTGGCCTTTTGTGCCTGTTAGATCGGAGGGTCAATTGAAGAGGCAGGACACTCAGGATCAGCGGTCGCCAACTGGTGGCCTGTGGCCCACTGGTGGTCCATGAGAAAATGTTGGTGCTCCTCAGAGAAATATCACCCCCAGAGCACCCCCAAAGCAATTAATCCAGGCTTCACGTGAACACAAGGCTGTGCTGTCCATATAGCCCACTGGAACCTCCCCACCCACTCCTTACCTGGCAAACTTGCCTGCTAAGTTGCTAGTTTTCCTTTTTCTGACCATCGGCTGTTCTATTGTGCCGACATTTAGATTAGCTAGAAAGCAGGAAATTGTTGGATTTCTTGCTTTCTAGCTAATCTTTAGATCTTCGGCTCTACTTTTAAGCAGAGCCAAACCTTCCTTAAGACTGAAGCAGTGCAGACTCAGATAGCCAATGGCAGAAACACAGGTCTCTAAGTGAATCTGTGATTCTGTGAGCAATTCAATCTGCCTGCCTGCTTTGCCTGATTTTGGGTAAAAGTTGCTCTTTTTTTAATAAAAAAATCAATATGTATATAAATATTTATAATATTTACATACAAGCCATGCCCAGCCAGTCACATGACCACCAAGCCACACCCACTAATTAGGCCATGCCCACAGAACTGTGTGTGTGTGAGAGAGAGAGCAAGAGGGGGGAGGCAGGGAGGGAGAGAGAGATAGGTTAGTTCAGATCTCTCTCTCTCTCTTTCTCTCTCCCCCACCAACATCAGCAAGCCACTGTCACTCAAAATCCATATTAGTGGTCCCCGGGATTTAAAATTATGAGTTTGGTAGTCCCTGAGGTCCAAAAGGTTGGTGACCCCTGCTCTAATTCTACCTGGTAAGATTGGTGACCCATGATTTGCACTATTTGTGCCGGTACCCATGTGGTACCACCCGTGTCATTATGGGCATAGACTGGCTGCTCTAGCTTTGCTGGCCGAGTCCACTGGGATGTCTGTGTTATAATTTGGGTGTAGTCTATCCAGTGGAGATCTTAATTTCTGGCCCATTAATAGTTCTGCTGGACTCCTATGGCACTAGGGGCGATATGTTGTATCAGTAACATTTTATCTATTTTTGCTTGCCAATCCCTTGGACCCATTCTGGCTAGGGTTTCCTTGGCTGATCTCACCATCCTCTCCACTTGACCATTATTGGTCAGGTGTCCCAGAACAGACAAAGCATGGTAGATTACTTGTCCCATGAGGAACCCTTCAACTTGATTTGCCATGAATTGGGGCCCATTATCTGACACCACTATGTTCGGTAACCCTTGGGTGGTGAAAAGTTTCCTTAATACTTTAATAAAGGCTTCTGCCATGGTAATTGTCATGAGGATTACTTTGAGCCACTTTGATTATCCATTTACTACTATGAAAAATGTTTTACCCTGAAAACTTGGCCCAGCAAAATCTATGTGTATTCCTGTCCATGGTGATTTTTTAAATAAAAGTTTTATTTAGGTTTTCACAAATACAAATACAAATAAAATATCTTTTTTTGAGAACAGCGTGGCCCCGGGTTGTCACTTCTTCAAACAGACATAAGCTTAATAAATATTTATCTTATACATTCTAATCCATATCTTATAACTTTTTTTGCAATTTTTTCAATAGCTATTCCATTTCTTATTTCCTATAGCCTTATTTTAAATTATCTCATTCCTTTCTTAATTCAATTACATATCTTTTTCTAATTTTTAAAATTTTTCTAATCAATGTTTTTATACTTTTGTCTGTCCTGTTTACAATTTCATATTATATTTTCACATAAAGCAAATTTTCCCCTGTAAATTACTAGACTGGAGTGTAACACCTTTGTATCTTTTTTCAAATCTTATTTAAAAATTTAAGTTACATCCACAGTTATAACATTCATTTTCTAA
>BLBF01000052.1:2746347-2768997 GCA_015471245.1 Laticauda colubrina
ATATATATATATATATATATATATATATATGGATCTTTGGTTATTCGGGTTTTCTCCCGCGTAGAATTGGAAGTATCTAGGCAACGTTTCGATGAAGTCTCATTCATCATCTTCAGGCTTGTTTCTTCAGCTCTGTGCTTCTCAGAGTAATGTGAGCTTGCAGCTGTTTCTTCCTTTTAACTGCTAGTGGAGGTGTGACTTGATTGGGTGGGGGTTTGGCTGTGTTCTGATTGGTAGGGGGGTTGGCTGTGTTCTGATTGGCTGAGGGTGTGTTCTGCTTAGGTGGGGGCTTGGTTGTGCTCAGGTTAGTCTTAGTTACTGGGGGATTTGAGCTGGTGAGCTGTGATTTTGTTGTTTGGCTTCGTGTTTGTGGTCGTGCCACATCTTCATGGTGGGTGTCAGTTTGCTTCTTGTATGGGTCAGAGGGGTTTGAAGCGGGTAGTGGTGCAGCTGCAGTATGGTTTCTGGTTCGTGGTCGTGTCTCCTCTTCTGTGTGGGTGTGAGTCTTTTTTCTGTGTGGAAGTGTGGTGGTAGCATCTTGTGTGGCACTTGCGGGTGTGGGTCTGGTGTCATTCTTCATGTTAGTTACTCGTTTATTAATGAGGGCAGGTTTCCAAATGGTTGGTAGGCGGGAGGTATCATCTCGTCTATTCATGCTGTGTGGGCATTTCTCTATCTCTATGGCTTCTCTGATTATTCTGTTGTTGAAGTGTTCGGTTTTGGCGAAAGTTCTGGTATTTTTAAAGTCAATTTCATGTCCTGTGGCTTTGAGGTGTTGGACCAGGGAAGAGGTCAGTTCTTCTTTTTTGATTGAGTTTTTGTGTTCTTCAATGCGTGCACTAATTCTTCTGTTAGTTTGTCCTATGTATGTGGTGGGGCAGGCAGTGCAAGGGATTTCGTATACTCCTTGGTTTTCTAACTCGATTTTGTCTTTAGGGTTTCTCAGGATGGTGGATATTTTTCTGTTTGTGCAGAATGCTGTTTTTATGTTGTGTTTTTGGAGGATCTTGCTGATTTTGTCTGTAGTGCCTTTTATATATGGGAGGAGGGCTTTGCCATTCTCTTGTTCTCTGTCTTGGCTTTTGGTTGGGGTTTCTTTTTGGATTAGGTGGGTAATCTTCTTTTTTGGAAATCCATTGGCTGTAAGTACATTAGTGAGAGTGTGTAGTTCGGTTTTTAAGTGTTGTTCATCGGTTAAATATTTTGTTCTGGAGATGAAAGCAGATGGCACATCCACGGGGCTTCTGGGGGAGCACAGCGAAGTGGACACGCAATGGAAGGAACGTATGCAGAGCGGATGCCTAGCGGATGAAGTGGATGCATCGCGGAAGCCTAGCGGATGCCTAGCGGATGCCTAGCGGATGCAAAGCGTTCACTGCGCATGTGGGGAGGATGCATTGCATCAGCCTCGCGGATATAAAAGGATCCAGCTCACAAGCAGGTCACCATTCAGAGGAAAGACCTGCTGCCAGACACAGCTACAGCCATCCAACAACCATGGGGAAGAAGAGGAAGCCTGTGCCATCTGCTGCTAGCCCTGGCAAGAGGGACAGGGCCACCATCCCACCCCCTGGCCCTGACTCTACTTCTGCTGGGGCTTCTGCTGCTCGGGCTGACTCTTCTGGTGCTAGAGCTTCTGCTGGCGCTGCTCCTGGTGCTGGTGCTTCTGCTGGTGCTTACTCTGCTGGCACTGCTCTTGATGCTGGGGTTTCTGCTGGGGCTTACTCTGCTGGCATTGCTCCTGGTGCTGGGGCTTCTGCTGGTGCTTACTCTGCTGGCACTGCTCCTGGTCCTGCTGGTCCTGCTGGTGCTCCTGGTGCTGCTGGTTATGCTGGTGCTTACTCTGCTGCTGCTGATCCTGGTGCTGCTGGTGCTGTTGGTGCTGCTGGTGCTGCTGGTGCTGCTGGCCCTGCTTTTGCTGCTATTGTTGTTGTTGCTGGTGGTGGTGGTGTGGTGGAGCAGCCTCGAGAACCTCGAAGCCCCTCTGATGAGGGCCTAGATGACCCTGCCAGAGGCATACACGTGAACGGGAGAGGAGGCAATACTCCATTGAAAAGGAACATGAGGATGAGGTGCTGGAATGGCTGAGGGAGAATGAGTATCTTTGGCGGAAGGAACACAGGCTCTATCGAGACACCAAAAGGAAGCAGGCTGCTTGGAGAGAGAAGGCGGAGAGACTGGGCTACACTTCGGAGGTCCTCCTCAACTGGTGGAAGCACATGCACACCTGGTATGGGAAGCTGCACCTCAAGAAATCTGGCCAGGCCACGGTCAAGCTGACGGACCGGGAGACCTACATGATGGCCAAGTGCAGCTTCTTGGAGGGTGAGATCCGCCGCCGAGGAGCAGCCCCTCTGACAACCCTCTCTCTCAGACAGCCCGCAGCGAGCCAGTCCTCTTCTGGCCAAGAGTCAGCTCCTGTCTCCAGGCAGGTATCTGTGGAGCGCCCCACGATCGAGACCCCCCCGACAACTGCATTCCCCGTGGCGGAGCGCGTGGAGGACCCCCTGACGCAGTGGGAGCAAGGAGAGGGCACTTCCACCAGAGACCAACCCGCATCCACCCCCAGCTCCACCTCCACAGAAAGCAGGCAGAGAGCCAGACCAGAGGGACAGAGCCACACTGTCTTGCTGGAGATGAGGGACACCATCAAAAGCAGCGTAGATCTCCTCTCTCAGCTGGTACAAATTGACATACCATCCTCAAACCACAAGCCTTTCCTCACCTACGTCAACCAGACCCTCATGGACATGTCCGAATCACAGTACCAGGAGATAAAAGACAGGATCACCAGTCTTCTTCACAACCCTCCAGACCCAGCTGAACCAGTCCATATCTGCTCCTCCACCCCAGGTGATGTCACATCCCTTCCAAGGCTTTCCACAGGCCCTCACTTACCAAGGTTACGGCTACCAGGAGCTCCAGCAGCACAGGCAGCCCTTCCTAGTCCAGGCACAGGTACATCGAACATGACCGGTGCCACCGATGCCACTGATGCCACCAATGCCACCGATGCCACCGATGCCACCCATGCCACAGATACCACCCATGTCACAGATGCCATCTACGCCTCACCTCGCTCACCTGCAGACAAGACAGCCCCACTACACTCCTCCTTCCTCCACCCCACAGCCAAGCCCAGCCTCAGAACATCTGTCATCTGTCTTGGGACTGACACCCCATTTCCTGGAGGAAGAGGCTCTCAACATCACAGGACTGAGCCAGCTCTCTGAGAGCTTCCTCCACACACCATCCCCTGTTGTCTCTGGGGGCCAGGCACCCCAATGGTGCCTCAGACCAGCACTCCAGCAGCAGCCACCTCCAAAGCACCTGGACCCTTCACCCCTGAGACTATGGGCACGCCTCAGAGTGACTGAGAAGAGTGCCAGAGACTGGGTTGCTACCTGATGACTTTATTTTTGCTTGGGACACTTGGGTCATTTTCTTTTACAGTTTGTTATTAAGAAAGATTATCTTTGCTTCACACACTTGCTTCAGTTCTTTTAGTCAATAAAGTCTTGGTGGAAACTTTTAGAAATAGTTTAAGCCTTTGCATGCTTGTGGGATGGGTTAAGATAGCAGTGGGATGGGCAGGGATACCTTTGGGATGGGTAATAGCTGTGGGATGGGCAGGGATACCTGTGGGATGGGCAGGGATGCCTGTGGGATGGGCAGGGATACCTTTGGGATGGGTAATAGCTGTGGGATAGATAAACCTCCATTGCAAGCATAGTAGGACTGTATGGTCCACCCTCCCAGGTGCCACACATATGGCCCTTTATTATCAATAACAATGTAATCATTGATCCACACATTTCAACATAAACACAACTCTTTGTTAAATGCCCTGTTCATTGTAGGGCCACTCAACATACATGACACAATCTCATCAGTGTGATGAGACAGGCTAAAGGAAGCATCCATTAAGCATCTATCATCCTGTCTTGCCACTCCACCGCTCCAGCTGGGGAGTTGCACCAGTGTTTCAGGATGTTGCGCTGCTTCTTCCCTTCACGTGAAGCTCTGTTGGGGCCTTGCAGATCCACAGTGTCTATCAGGTTTCGCCCTTGCCTCCATTCCCCAGGCTCCATGTCCCCATTGCCTTGCTGGAGGTCCACGAGCCTGTTCTGCAACACTGGGTAGCGGGTGCGCATGAGATTGTGCAGGATGCAGCAAGCTTCCACGATCCTCCTCATGGTCTGTGGGCGATGCTGCATGGTGGTGAGAAGTACCTGGAACTTGTTGGCCAGGATGCCAAAGGCGTTCTCCACCACACGCCTTGCCCTGGACAGCCTGTAGTTGAAGATCCTCTCTTCACGGGTGAGGCATCTGGAAGTGTAGGTAGGTTGTGAGGGAGAAGGCGTCATCCCCCACGATGAAGTAGGGCACATCTTGGGTGTCGTTGGGCAGGGGTCTGGATCTGGGAAGCCCATGATGAGGTTGCATTCCAGCCCCTCCTTGAGGTGACTGGTGTTGTATACCTGGGCATCTGAAGATGAGCCGTTGCCTGAAACATCGATGTACATGAACTTGTAGTCAGCATCTACCATGGCGAAGAGGATGATGCTGAAGAAGCCCTTGTAGTTGTAATAAGTGGACCCTGAGTTGGGTGGAGCCTTGCAGGCCACGTGCTTGCCATCTATGGCTCCAACCGTGTGGGGGAAGTTCCACTTCTGATACCACTGCTCTGCAACTTTCTTCCATCCTTCTTCAGTGGAGGGGCACTGGAGGAGCTCCTCCAGGTATTCTTCGATGATGGCCTGCACCACTTCTCTGACCACAATGCTGATGGTGTTGTGTGGCACCCTCCAGCCGTACTGCATGCTCCTGTACGTGGTGCCTGAGGCCAGGTGGCGCAGAGTGAGTGCCACCTTGAGCCCAGGTTCCAGGCTGGGCCGGAAGTTGGTGCTCTGCTTGGTCAACCTGGGTTTCAGCCCCTCCACAACTTCATCAAACATGGCTGGCGGCATCTTCATGAAGTTCTGGAATGCACGAGTGTCTTCGTTCCTCAGCTCCACCATCAGCTTGTTATACAGTCTGTACTCGGCTCTTCTCCCGATCCATCTTCGGACCCAGATACTTCTTGGCCGCCTCCTTTTCTTCACGTAGAACAGGTGAAAGAGCCTGTAGATAGCTTCGCATTGTTATAGAACGATGGTGGCCACCAAAAGGAGTGTGTGATGATCCATGGTGGAGATGACTGGATGCTGTGGAAGAGGAAGAGCCAGATGAAGGCTGAAGAGGTCTGCACAGCAGGGCTGCTGGACTGAAAGTGAGATCCAGGTGAGTTCCTCCCCCTTTTTATGGGAAATATAGGTTTTCCGCTAGGTATCCTTTTGCATCCTCTAGACATCCTGCAGACATCCTAAATATCCAAGATACGTCCCCTATGCAAATGTTTTTTCCGTTTTAATGCTTTCTATACGAGCTGCATCCGTTTTCATCCTTTCTCCGTACATGCTACTAATGCTGCGTGTCCGTTCCGCGTCTGTTTTGCTTCCTCCCTGTGTCCCTTTTCCGTTGGAGCGGATGCGCAACGGATGCCTAGTGGATATAACTGATGGTGATGTATGTCTAACGGATGTTCTCCGTATGTGTAGCGGATGTCTAACGGACGTGTTGGATACATTTTCCGCTCAAAAAGTTTTGTGCAGCTCAAAACGTTTTGAGCGGATGAAATGTCAGTAGACAGATGCTGGACGGATAGAGCGGATGAAAAACGGATGCAGTGAGTACAGAACGGAAGCATCGCGTTAACCAATGGATAGCAAGTGTTTCTCTCCGTTTTACATCCTCTTTGCATCCATTGGTGCTGTGTGACTGGGGCTTAAAATTCCACTATCAAATTTTTTTAAGTTCCAGATGGTCTCCTTCATTTTCCAGATTCCACCCTCTTTTCTCCTTTTTCCCTCCACTGCTTTCTTTATTTCTTTTTTTTCAAGAAATTTTTTAAATTATCCAAGAATCTTTATCCCTTTGACACTTTATTTTCAGCTAGAAATAGCTTATTAATGTCAAAGTGAATTAGTATCAATTTCTTATTCGAATCTCTCTTCATCTTAATGTTCCAAGTCAGGTAACACTGTCGATGTTGGAGGGAAAAAAGGCAATTCCATTTCCTTTCTCTTTCGCAGCTTAAAATCTTTTTTAGGAATAGTATTAGTCTTTAAAATTCAGGTTCCAGGTACCTTAAATAGATGTTCTCCATTGAGTCAAACTTTCTCCTTTAAACTTCCTCTTGCACTGGTTGCGTTCTTTGAGGTGGCCATTTCTGACCACCGCTGCAACCACCTTTGGGAAGGGGAGTCATGCCAGCCGAGGAGGAGAGATGCGGCTTTCCTCAATCCCGCTGATGGCTCCCCCTTCTTCACCACCTCTATTGGGTGGCTTCAGCTCCAAATCCAGGTGGCTCAGGGCGCTCCAGCAGTGAGCATGGATCAAAACCACGGACGATCGCAATTTCATTCCAACGCCGAAGAACCCCAAACCGGAAGTCCCTGTCCATTGTGATTTTGATGTCTCCCATTTGAGTGAGGGTGCAGATGGTGGTGTGGGTCTAGATTCATGGCATGGTTGACATGTGGCAACCCATTCTTCTATCTCCTTATCCATTCTTGGCCACCATACATACCTCACTAATGCTTTCATTTGTACCATGCTTGGGTGACCCTTATGTTATACTTCTAGTACACATTCCCTTAATGTTTCTGGTATTATCACTCTATCCCCTCACAACAAACACCTTTTAATACAGATAACTCCATTTTCTGATTTTTAAACAGATTAAATTCACTTTCCCCCGTTTCTTCAGGCTATCCCCACCACCCCCAGTTTAAAATTCATGCCAAAGTCTTATCTTTGTCTCTCTGCCTCATTATATTGGCCTCAGTAAAAGGGCCAGTCATAAGGTTCTTGATTAACAGTACAACTGTGGAAGTGGGCACTGGCTGAGAGAATCAGTGTCGTCTATGGATTTGCCTGGCCAGTGGATAAGGGGTAGTTGTATGCTTCTAGGAATACAGTCCATCTCATCATTCTTGGGGACAATATATTTGGTGTTGGTTTGTCCCCTGCAATGATGCCCAGGAGCAGTTTGTGATCCATGATCAATTCAAAATCCCTCCCATATAAGTATTCATGAAATTGCTTGACCCCCGCCACTACGGCCAGTGCTTCTTTGTCCAACTGGCTTGTAGTTCCTTTCTGCCTTTGAAAGTGTTTTTGAATAGAATGCTATTGGTGCCTCATTTCAGTTTGGCATCCGGTGACTGATGCCAAATGGTGAAGTATCACACATTAATACAAGTGGTAGGTTCTCATTGTACTGTACAAGAATGCAATTTGAGGTTAAAAGTTTTTTTTTTTATTTCAGTGAAAGCTTTTGCTTCCTTGCACCCCCAAGTCCAATCTGTACTCTTATCCAGCAATCAATGCAGCAGCTCAGCAACGGTCACTTTCTGTGGCAGAAGAATGTTGTAAAAGTTTAACAGGCCGAGAAATGCCTGTAATTCTGCCCTATTTTTTGTTGTGGGGGCTTCCTTTATGGCTTTAAGTTTGCCATTGGTGGGATGAATGCCTGACCCATCAATTAAAAATCCAAAAAAATTGATTTGGGGTACGGCTATTTGGGCCTTGTCTTTCTTGACTTTAAGTCCAGCTTCCTGAAACCAAGTCAGGACTATCTGCAACCATTGTGTTAGTTGTTCTTTGTTACCTGCAGACACAAGGACCTCATCAAAATATGGCACCACCCCCAGAATACCATGTAAAAGGTGTTCAATTAAGCTTTGGAACAACCCCGGTGCCACGCTTACTCCAAACTGCAGTTTATGGCATTTAAATGCCATCCTATGGGTCACAAATGTTTGTGCCTCTACTGTTGCCTCATCCACTGGCAACTGTTGATAGGCTTGTGCTAAATCTAGTTTTGCAAAAAGTTACCTCTTCCCAAGGAGTGCAAGAGGTGTGTACGACTGGCATGGGATAGGCACTCTGATGCAATACTTTATTAAGGGTGGATGTATACTCAGCTAGAGCCATCTAGCTTGATTGGGGTGACAATAGATGTCTCCCACTGGTGTGGTCAACCAGCTCTGAAATTCCCTGGGCAATTAGCTTGTCTAATTGCTCATCAAAGAGGAAAAAGGACTCTTTGTGGCTTCAGTCAGATAGAGGCAATTAGGAAGACTACATTGAAAGATATAGGGGTCTCCATGTACTTGCCTCAGCTTCCATTGAAGATGTCTCTGAATTCGGCTTCCAACACCTCAAAGTCATCTCTTTGGACAGTGTTGATGCCGGTCATTCCTAGTCCTAGGGCCTCAAACCACTTAATTCCTAGCAAGCTGAGCAGGTCCTTATCCACTAGGATCAACAGTAGTGAACCTGTAAAATCTTTAAATTTAATCTGGAAGAAACCTCCCCCTAGGACTGGGATGTGGTTTCCCTGATAATCTTTTTAAAGTGTCTTTTGTGGCTTTAGTTGATTCCAGTTGATACACAGAACTGGTTTTTTTTTTTTTTTTTTTTTGTTAATTGACCAGGTCACCATGGAAATATAAGATCCTGTATCCACCTCCATGTTGCATAGATTTCCTTCAAGTTGCACAATATGGATTTTTTAAAATTTATACATGTCAGAATGCCCCACTATCATTTGATGGGTTTCCCTAACTTCCTCATTTTGGTCTTCTCTCTGCTTATATTTTGAGTTTGGAGCCTTCTGGAAACACATATGGGGGCCATGTGGATGCATGGGGAACCCAGGTTGCCTCTGGCGATGATAGATTGGCTGGCTCGCTCTGCCAGCCTCGGCTATATGATCCTTGCAATCACACCTCTGGTAGATAGTGTCTTTAAACTAAGCCACCCTGGGGTGATTCCCCCAACTGCCGGCACACCAAGGAGGTCTCTGTCCTGTTTCTGATTTTCCTACCTTTCTGTTGACCTTTACCAGGGAAATGTCTTCCTCATCCTCAGTGCTTTTATCATTTTCTGTGTTCCCTTGTTGCCCAGCAGTCACTCCCCTGGATGAATGGATGCTGTTTGAGCCTCTAATTTTGGTGGTGGATCTATCTGAGGTTTCAGCTGCTTGGGTTTCCTCAACGGTAGCTTTAAATGGGACACTCTTCCTTGCTAGTAACTGTTTTTGTAGTTTTCATTCCCTCATTCCTAATATGAACCTATCTTGTATCATGTCTTCCATGTTTGGAAATTCACAGTTGGTTGTGAATTTTTTCAGGGCTGCCACAAACTCATTTATTGTCTCCCCTTCTTGTTGGCTTATGCTATAGAATTCATGTCTGCAAGCTAGTGGTGATGCAGAGGGCTCAAAATGTTCCTTAGGTGTCTCTTGCAGTGTTGTCCATGCTCCAGTCTGTGGGTGAGACTAGATTTTCTGCAATTTTGTACATTCATGGTCTACCATAACTTAGGAAAAGTGCCCTTTTCGGGGGATCCAACAAATCCTGGGGACTGTTGGCTTCCAGGAACATCCTAAATCAGCCCATATATGAGGACCATTTTTTGTTGGCTGGGTCAAACGGAGCTGGCAGTGAGTGGGTGGTCATCCTGGATCTGGCTGATGTACTTTGCGGTTTCACTGCACTCTCTGCAAAGATGGCCACTGATGCCATGCGGAGTCCCTCATCCTTTGTTCTCTTCTAGAATCCCACCTTCATCACCAGTGTTAGAGCGGAGGATTGATTGAAGAGGCAGGACACTCAGGACAGTGTAGATAGCACTTTATTGAAGATCCCGGCAGAAGTAGCTGAGCTGTCTGGCATTTCAGCCACTGACAGACCTTTTATTTCCTACCAGGGAATTTGCTCCAATGACTGGAGTCTTACATCACTCCCCACTGAATATTCAACAGTGCCCTCCTCAAATTTACCAGCCAACTTGTTTCCTTTTGGCCCTCTAGCCCCTGTTTACAGTTGTGTTCCACTTTCCACCTTTCCTGCAGCAGTAGAAAAAACAGAACAGCCTTTGGGAAAGCAGGGTGGTGCAACCCAGGTGCAAGGTATTTTGTTGGTTCTGTTTATTAAGCCATAAAAGACTGGTTCATACTAATACATACCAGAATGTTAAAACTAACAATAATATAATGGCCAAAGTACAAATAATGATTTTTAAAAAGTAACCAATATAAAAATCATAGAATAAGATTATATTATTTATATGACTTACAATTTATATTATGAACAAAGCAACTCAAGGAAACTTGAATGAATTGTTGAGAATTCCCCTTCCTTTTCCTTTTGTTGAAATAAGACTAAATCAAATGCCGACAATGAATACATGTTGGCAATCCATTACAGCAGATCATGTATAGATTTATCCTTCCAATTTTGTGTAATAATTCTTTTTGCTATTCCCTATGCACAAGTATCTATAATTCTTGATATCTTGATAAGTTCCAGATGTTGGCATGTAATCAAGAAGAACACATATATATTTGACAAGCAACTGTTGCTCTAAAGTCATATTGACATTTTTCAGAATTTCAGGCCAGACTACAGCAATTGTTGACAGGCACAATAATACAGTCTAGCTCTGGAACTCTATTCTCTTCCAGAAAGCCAATAGTAAACAACGTATTTAACATTTATTTGTTTTGTTCATCTTCCAAAAGCTCCAGAGAGTATATATAAGCATCCTTTCTCCAAATTATGAGGAAAGCTTGAGAGAGTATGCAAATGGTTGAAGTCACACATGGCTGAGGGTGGAGTACAGTGGCAGGATTCAGTGATGGGTCAGGTGGGGATCATATCAGGTGAAGGTCTTGTGATGGGAAGGTCACATCAGGTGAGAGTTATTGAGAGGTGAAGTGCTAGTTGGGGAGGGTTGCATCCTTCAACCAAACCACACAAAGTGGGTTCATATCAAAAAGGAGAAAAGTACAGGTAGTCCTCAACTTAAGCCCATGTCACACTGCCCAACGGATGCAAAAAGGACACAGTGGATGAGCAAAATGTTCCATCCGTTGTTATCCGCTCTCAAAAGGGGCAAAAATTTGCATAACCGGAGCGGATAACATGGACGCGGGAGGATGCAGGGCGGATGCAAAGCGGATGCGGAACGGAAGCCCAGTGGATGGAAGCAGATGAGAGCGGATGGTGCGTCCGCTAGGCTTCCGGGGGACCTCAGCAAAGCAGACGCGGAACGGATACAGCGGATGCACAGCGGACGCCGAATGGATGAAGCGGATGCACAGCGGATGCACAGCGGATGCACAGCGGAAGCCAAATGGATGCCTGGCGTTAATTGCGCATGCGGCGAGGATGCATTGCATCAGCCCCACGGATATAACGGAAGCAGCTCGGAAGCAGGTCACCATTCAGAGGAAAGACCTGTTTCCAGACACATCGACTGCCTTGCCTGCCCTGCCTGCATGTCTGCCTGCCAGCCTTCCTGCCAGCCTTGCTACCAGCCTTGCTGCCAGCCTCCCTGCCAGCCTTGCTGCCAGCCTCCCTGCCAGCCTTGCTGCCAGCTTCGCTGCCAGCCTTGCTGCCAGCCTGCCTGCAAGCCTTGCTGCCAGCCAGTCTGCCTGCCAGCCTTGCTGCCAGCCTTGGTTCATGTCTGCCTGCCAGCCTTGGTGCCTGCCTGCCTACCAGCCTTCCTGCAAGCCTTGGTGCCTGCCTCCCTGCCAGCCTTGGTGCCTGCCTTGGTGCCAGCCTTCCTGCAAGCCTTGGTGCCTGCCTGCCTACCAGCCTGCCTGCCAGCCTTCCTGCCAGCCTTGGTGCCTGCCTCCCTGCCAGCCTTCCTGCCTGCCTGCCAGCCTTCCTGCCTGCCTTGGTGCCAGCCTCCCTGCCAGCCTTCCTGCCAGCCTTGGTTCCTGCCAGCCTCCCTGCCAGCCAGCAACCCCACAACCATGCGGAAGCACATCAAGCCTCAGCCATCTGCTGCCAGCCCTGGCAAGAGGGACAGGGCTACCATCCCGCCCCCTGGCCCTCACTCTGGTTCTCCTGGGGCTTCTGCAGCATGGGCTTGCTCTTCTGGGGCTGGGGCTTCTGCTGCTTCTGCTTCTGGAGGAGCTGATGACAAGCACTCCAGCACCAGCCACCTCCACAACACCTGCACCCTTCACCCCTGGGACTGAGCGACCAAGAGGAGTACCAGAGACTCATTTTTGTCTTATAGCTTTTTGTTAATAAAGTCTATTTATGAATCACACACTTGCTTCATTTCTTTTTTTTAATAAAGTCTTGCTGGAAACTTTTAGAAATGGTTTAAGCCTTTGAATGCTTGTGGGATGGGTAAGGATAGCTTTGGAATGGGTTAGGATACCTGTGGGATGGGTAATAGCTGTGGGATGGGTTAGGATAGCAGTGGGATAGATAAACCTCCAGTGCAAGCATAGCGGGACTGTATGGTGCACCCTCCCAGGTGCCACACCTACGGCCCTTTTTTATCAATAATAATGTAATAATTATCCACACATGTCAACATAAACACAACTCTTTATTAAACGCCCTGTTCATTGTAGGCCAACCCAACATACATGGCCCAGTCTCATCCGTGTGATAAGACAGGCTGAAGGAACCATCCATTAAGCATCTACCATCCTGTCTTGCCACTCCACTGCTCCATCTGGGGAGTTGCACCATTATCTCAGGAGGTTGCGCTGCTTCTTCGCTTCATGTGAGGCTCTGTTGGGGCCTTGCACATCCTCAGTGTCGATCAGGTTTCGCCCTTGCCTCCATTCCCCAGGTTCCATGTCCCCATTGCCTTGCTGGAGGTCCACGAGCCTGTTCTGCAAGACTGGGTAGTGGGTGTGCATGAGATTGTGCAGGATGCAGCAAGCTTCCATGATCCTTCTCACGGTCTCTGGGCAATGCTGCATGGTGGTGAGAAGTACCTGGAACCTGTTGGCCAGGATGCCAAAGGCGTTCTCCACCACCCACCTTGCCCTGGACAGCCTGTAGTTGAAGATCCTCTCTTCACGGGTGAGGAGTCTGGAAGTGTAGATCTTCATGAGGTAGGTTCTGAGGGAGAAGGCGTCATCCCCCACGATGAAGTAGGGCACATCTTGGGTGTCATTGGGCAGGGGTTCTGGATCTGGGAAGCCCACAATGAGGTGGCCTTCCAGCTCCTCCTTGAGGTGACTGGCGTTGTATACCTGGGCATCTGAAGATGAGCCGTTGCCTGAAGCATCGATGTACATGAACTTGTAGTCAGCATCGACCATGGCAAAGAGGATGATGCTAAAGAAGCCCTTGGAGTTTAAATAAGTGGACCCCGACTTGGCTGGAGATTTGCAGGCCATGTGCTTGCCATCTATGGCTCCAACGGTGTGTGGTAAGTTCCACTTCTGATACCACTGCTCTGCAACTTTCTTCCATCCTTCTTCAGTGGAGGGGTACTGGAGGAGCTCCTCCTTGTATTCTTCGATGAGGGCCTGCACCACTTCTCTGACCACAATGCTGATGGTGTTGGATGGCACCCTCCAGCCGTACTGCATGCTCCTGTAGGAGGTCCCTGAGGCCAGGTGGCGCAGAGTGAGTGCCACCTTGAGCCCAGGTTCCAGGCTGGGCTGGAAGCTGGTGTTTGCCTTGGTCAACCTGGGTGTCAGCCGCTGCACAACTTCGTCAAACATGGCTGGAGGCATCCTCATGAAGTTCTGGAACGCCCGAGTGTCTCCGCTCCTGAGCTCCACCATCAGCTTGTTGTACAGTCCGTCCTCTGCTCTTCTGGCGAACCATCTTCGGATCCAGACTCTTTATGAGTGGCTCCTTTTCTTCTCGCAGTAGAGTTCACAGAGCCTGCAGATGGCTTCGCACTGTTGCAGAACGATGGTGGCTGCCGAAATGACTTTGTTACAATCCACGGTGGACATGACTGGATGCTGTTGAAGAGGAAGAGGCAGATGAAGGCTGCAGAGGTCTGCACCGCAGGGCTGCTGTTCTGTAAGTGAGATGCAGGTGAGTTGCTCCCCCTTTTTATAGGCAGTGTAGGTTTTCCACTAGGCATCCTCTAGGCATCCTCTGGGCATCCTCTAGGCATCCTTAATATCCGAGATAGGTCCCCTCTGCGAACGTTTTTCCTGCTTTAAATGCTTTGTTTCCGTTCTGCATCCGTTAGGCATCCATTCTGCATCCGTTCTGCGTCCGTTCTGCTTCCTCCCTGTGTCCGGGCAGATGCGAGTTGTATGGATGTGTAGCGGATGCCTAGCGGATATAGCGGACGCGTAACGGATGCGGAACGGATGCTTAGCAGATGTGTAGTGGATGCAGAATGGACGAACTGGATACATTTTCTGGGCAGCCCAAAACTTTTGGAGTGGATGAAACGTCCATAAACAGATGCTGGACGGATAGAGAGGAAGCCAAAGGGAGGCAGTGAGTACATCGCGTTTTCGAACGGATGGCAAGGTTTTTTGTCCGTTTTACATCCTCTTTGCATCCATTGGTTCAGTGTGACATGGGCTTTACAACAGTTTGTTTAGTGATCATTCAAAGTTATAATGGCACTTAGTGGTGTATTAACCATTAAGCAAATTAAGCATGTGCTTAGGGCACCAGGCCCAAAGGTGGCACCACAAAAACTTTTATATAGCTGAAGCTTGGCTTCGTTTGTACAGTATGTGCAAAGGAGGGGGGCACCAAGATTTTTCAGTGCTTTGGGCATCAATAAGCTTTAATCCACCATTGACAGCACTGAAAAAAGTAACTTACGATTGATTTTCACACTTACAATTGATGCAGCATCCCCAAGGTCATGTGATCAAAATTCAAAAGCTTGGCATATTTATGTTAGGTTTTATGTGTTTCCGAATACATGTTTTTTGGATAGCCATTGCTTGTGTATAGTGGCTTGGTTGCTTGTGAAGCTGAGGATCTGCTCAATGTGAGTGGGTTTCCAGTAGACATTGTCTAGTCTAGTCTTGTCTTCATTGTCTAGTCTTCTTATCTCATATATCATTCTTCAGAAGGGCCAGGACACACTGAAGCACCACAGCACTAAGAACAGTGGAAGAGAAATGGCATCTTGACATCTTTTTCTCCAACGATTATCCAAAAAACTTTGTATTCTGACACACAACACCAAAAACACAATGCACCACTCAAACAACCACCATGCAAAAACTAACCCTACTATACACAAAAGGAGTGTCAGAACTGACAGCCACACTCTACCAGGAACTATCTAAAACCAAAGACAAAATACAGATGGATGAAAAAAAAATACAATGTAGTTTACAAAATCAACTGAAACAATTGCAATCAATTCTACATGAGATAAACATCACATCAATTGAAAACCAGGATCCCTGAACACCAGCTGGCAGTCAAATGCCATGATCCCAAATCCCTAATTTTTTACCTACACTGACACCAAACACCGCCAATTCAATTGGAGCAATAGAAGAATCATTGATCATGCTACCACCCACCACATTTGCAAGTTTATTGAAGCCTGGGATTCAACAAGCAATTCCATCAACTGACACATTGATCTACAACTGGCCTACGATCACCCATTTCAAGCCTTATAGCAGAAGCAGTCGTGTAATGACTGAAATCCATAGACCTACCCCAAAATTTTCCAACTAAAATTTTGGAGAAGCTATGCTGATGACACATCATCAAAATGCTCTCAAATTGAAGAAAAAACATCACCTTCTCAATAACATATTCCCTGGGATCAAATTCACATATGAAGAAAAAACAGACAAAAGACTTTCATTCCTTGACATCGACATAAGAAAACTAGGCAATGAAGAACTGGAAACTAATGTTTACTGCAAACCCATTCAGATGGATTGGATCCTCAGCTTCTCAAGCAACCACCCCATCACACATAAGCAACAGCTATTCAAAAAACTTTGTATTCTGACATACAGCACCCAAACCACAATATACCACGCAGCCAACCCCCATACAAAAACTAACCCTACCATAAACAAAAGAGGTGTCAGAAATGACAGCCAGAATTCTCTAAACTGTAGGAATAACAATAGTCCAAAACCCACAGCCACACTCTGCCAGGAACTATGCAGAAGCAAAGACAAGATTCAGAAAGATAAAAAAACAATGTAGTTTACAAAATCAGCTGTAACAATTGCAACCAATTCTACTTGGGATAAACATGATGTCAATTGAAAACTAGGATCGAATTGAAAACTATTGAACAATTGAAAACTAGGCAAAACATTAATCTTAATCACAGAAATTCTCTTCTGCAATATGACTGCGGTATTTTATTTCATTTTAACATATCTTTTTAACTTCATTCCGTTTCAACATAATTGTTTTGAAATAACATACAATTCCTATTTATCATAGTAATATGCAGGTATTATCTTCTTCTCAATCTTCAAACCTGTTTTATTCATGAATTCTGCTTGCTCTTTTAGCTTCATAATTTTTAACATCTTTGTCTTCTGTTTGTTAATCTTGAAACCTGCTAATGCCCTTTTAGTATTCCATTCCCTTTAAAACAGGGGTCCCCAACCCCTGGGCCATGGCCCACTACTGAGCTGTAAATCATTTGGAACTGGGTCATGGAAAAAGAGGGCAAGCACGCATGCGTGCTCATCTCCACTTGCACAAACAGTGGGTGAGAGCATGAGTGTATGCTCCACTTGCATAAGTAGTGGTACACTTACCAGCCACTCACGCAGAACTATCGTCTCCCCCCACCCACCACAAAACCAGAAAGGGTGGGGAACTCTGCTTTAAAGGATCTTTCAAAACTGGCACCACAAATCTGTTGTAATGATGAGGCAGTCAAGTTGTTTGATCATGATGAACTTTATTGGAGTATAGTCTTGCATTTATGTACATTTTTAGTTATCCTCCATCATTGGTTAGCTTTGGTTACTGCTTAAATTTTGTTACTATTCAGCATAGTAATCCATACAATTAATTATCTCTAGTTAAAGTCTAACATATATCTACTTCCCCTCTCTAATCCTCCTTTATCCATAGATTAGTGACTTTGTTTGCCTGAGTTGTATTTGCTTGGAAACATTCTTTATCTGAGGTTTGCCATTCGTGATTGGAACATTCCTGCAATTACAACTCTACACAAATACACAAAATTACTTACCTTGCAATTCTGTTTTTAAAAAAATTAGTCTCCTTGTCTTTGTATTCAGAATGTCAAGAATCAAAATAAATAGGAGAAGACATAGTGAGCATCCCGATCTTGTTCCTTTTTAGAATAGATTAGATCAACTGAGTTAGAAGGTACCTTGTAGGTCATCTAGTCCAACCCGCTTACCCAAGCAGGAAATCCTACACCAGCTCTGACAAATGGCAGTCCAATCTCTTCTTGAAAGCCTCCAGTGATGAAGCTCTCTCAACTTTAAAACACAAGCTGTTCCATTGGTTGATTGTTTCACTGTCAGAAAATTTCTCCTTATTTCTAGATCCTTGATCAGTTTCCATCCATTATTCCTTGTCTGGCCTTCAGGTGCCTTTGAAAATAGCTTGACACTCTCCTCTCCGTGGCAGCCCCTTAAATATTGGAACACTGCTATCATGTCTACCCTGGGCCTTCTCTTCATTAGAGCACACATGCCCAGTTCCTGTAACTGTTCTTCACATATTTTAGTCTCCAGTCCCCTAATCATCCTGGTTGCTCTTCTGTATACTTTTTCAAGAGTCTCAACATCTTTTTAAATCTCAAATGGTTTTGTTAGAGCTCAATTAACAATAACTTATGCTTTTTATGAAGAACAAATCAATTTTACCTATTCTATAACATTCTCTTTCAAAAATTTCAACATCTTTCAAACATTTCAAACATCTTTCAAAAATTTAAATAAGAAATACCTATTCAAATTATCAAAAACCTTGTTTGTCTGAATTACTAGTTGCTTGTCTGTCGTGTTGGAGCAGAATCCATGATCATGCCCGGTTTTGCTCCATGGTCGCTTGTTGGAGGTTTCCTATTGAGACCAGAACCACCCTGGAGGGGTGGTGAAGAAAGGGGGAATTGCTTGGAGGGTTGAGGGGAGCTGCATCTCCCCTCCTTGACAAGATAAACCCCCTCCAAAGACAAGTTGCAATGGTGCAACTTGTCAAAAATGGCCACCACAAAGATGGGAAGCAGTCCTGAAACGAAGATTGTGCTGGAGTGGTGAAGTTTTGAGTGGAGTGTGAACCATGTGAAATACATAGACATTAAGGTACCCTGGAATTAAGAAACAAAGAACTATTGTAGGTGAAAGTATGTGAAGTGGTGATCAAAGAGAGAGAGAAGGAACTTGGAATTTATAAAACTGGCTTTGAATATTGAAACAAATTAATTTGGAGGTGAAAATTCAGAGGAAAATATTTGATCACAAAAAGACTGGAAATTAAATTGAATAATTATTGGACTTTTGGCACTAAATAGACATAATGCTGGAATTGAATGTGTTGAAAAGAAATAATAAGCAAAATTAATAAAAATATTTTTAAAAAAGGAAAAATTGAAAGAAAGGGTGGAACATGGAAATAGAACTGAGAGCGCCACCTTATGATACAGGGAAATTTTCACTGACTCTTTAAAAAGTGCTTGATCTTTTTAAAATTGGAACTTGGAACTTAAAAGAAAATAAGAGAAACTTCATCATAATAAAATAAAAACCCTGAAAAGTGAAATTCTAGAATATTACAAGAGGAAAGATTTTTGAAGAAATTGCTTTGGAACCACCTGGTGACTTTGGGAAAAAGTTGGAAAAGAAACTAATAGAAGGAACCTGGAAACAAAGACTTATGGCCATTGATTGTTGAAATTAAATATAAAAGACACTGGTTGAAAATAATTACTGGACATTTGGATTGGATATAATTATCAAGGGAGGGGGAAAAGGAGCAGCATACAAAATAGGAGATTTATTTGTGGAAGTGAGACATGATCTACAAGATATGAAGGAAATGATGAAAGTAAGCTTGGAAATGTGCAGCAATATACTTCAAAAACTAGAACTGATGATTCAGATTGGAGAAGAACAAAGAGAACCAGATGAGAAGGAGTTAAATAAAGAGGAAACCAGTCTTGAAAATCAAGTGGAACAACGACCATTTAAACAGGGTGGGGGAAAGAATTAAAGTCAAAATTTTGTGGTTTGATGTGATAATGAAAGGGGGAATGGTTCAGAAAGTTAAACAAAGGAAAAGGAAAAAGCAGAAGAATTACAGAAGAAAGATCGAGAGAGGGAGGGTGATAAAATAAATAAATAGAATGAGAAATGGAGGGAAATAATAATGGGAAAAGGGGGAATTAAGAGAAAGGACCAGAAAATAAAGAGAAGCAGGAAGCAACCAAGAATGAAAAGAAATTTCATAGTTAGGAGGATGAGAGACAATGGGTAAAAGAAGGAGAGGGAAGGAGATTCTGCAAGGTAATGTGTTGTGATATACTGTATAAGAATAAGGATCTGAAAACACATAAGATTGGAACTGATATTTCCCCCTCTGTTTTTTTTTTCTTTTTAAGGATTATCAATATATAATTTATTGAAATAGATATGGAAATGGGAAATTATTATGAGAATATTAATTGACAATTAGAGATGTATAAAATTAAAATGAATTATGAGAATCATAATGGAAAGATTAATATCAGTTCCTATAATTCATTGAATATATTAATATTTTTGCAAAAGCTAGATGATTTATAAGGTGACTGAGAAAAAGAATACCATGCAGAATCTAACTTAAAATATATGTGTACTATGTGTGATATGTAGTAGAGAGAACATTGTTATTAATGTAGATGAGGTAATTATCATGAGCTAAAGGTAATAAATGGAGAGAAAGTACAAGGTAAATAGGTGGTAAGCTTGAATTGACAAATAAAGGGGACATTTTTTTGAATTAATAGAATAAGGATGAGATAATTGAATAATAAATGGAATAACAGTATGTGATAAAATTGCAAATGTGACAGATAAAAGTAATATGTGTAATGAATGTAGAAATGAAATAAGAATCTTAGATAATATTGTAAAGCAAGATATGAGAATATTTAAGAAAAATGAAATAAGTTAAGATATGAACTGAAATTGGATAAAATAAGTTTAATGAACTTAATATCTGAGAATATTTAAAAGAAAATAGAATAAGTAATAATGTGATATGAAATTGAACAAGAAAGATGAATATGTAACTATGGTCATGTTTGTATTGAAAAACCTGGAACCACACTGCTTACCAAAAGAATTTTTTTTTAAAAAAAATATAAAAACAAAAGAAGAAATTGAATAATGAAATTGCTATGTATGTTTAAATAATATGGTGACTGGCATGAGAAGAAAGTACTGGTATATTGAATAATTAAATAATGAAGGATTGTAATTTAATAGAAATATGGGTATTAATATTAGAATTATACAAGTATGATGAATGTAAGAGATATGATTAATGTTATTTTTGTTTGCACCAAAATGCATGATGCTTAGGTGTCACGCTGTTTATGCTTTGATGTGGAATAAAATAAAAAATATGTAGAATAAAATAAAAAACTTGGGGAAAAAAAACCTTGTCCGCCTCTAAAAAAAATAGTACAGCTTCTTTTTCATTATGGTTTTCCAAATATTCTAGAATTTCAATACAATTCTATCATTCTCAATCAACTGTTTCTGGGGAATAGCTCTAAATCTCAGTCAAAATTGTTTCAATATCAGTAAAGCTAAATTATTCAGTTTTCTCTCCAATTCTCTGTCTGTAACTTTTGTTTACTCTCCAAAATTTCCACTTTATCATTAACTTGTTTATTTATCCAGAAATTGTTTTAGACTTTCCATCTTTTTAACTTCTTTCATTGTTTCAAGTCTTTCGTTTATTTTTGTTTTTTCCTCAAAAGTTGTAATTTACTGTCAAGTGACTTAATCAGTTTATTGCCAAGTTAGTAAAACATTTTCTAAATCTAACAGAATTGCTTTCTTTTCAGGTTGCTCTAATGATCTTTTGCCCCTACTCGCCATGCTGCTTTTTTTGAGTTATTATTACCCCAAATTCAAATTCTAAAGTGTAATCCAAAAGTGGAAGTATCTCAAACAAGAGAAGGAAGAAAAGTAACCCCTCTGCTGCATTTCCCCCCTCTTTTGCCTTCCTTTTATTTGATGTTGTAATTACTGTTAAATGCAACATTGACTTTTCCATAGTTATAGTCAGACACATATCTACTCATGTTACACTTGCCTTGTGTTTTGTTTTGTAAATTCCAACAAATTTTGCATTTAAGCAAAATACACTCCGATTGAAAGTCCAATTCAGTTGCCCAATTCAATTACTGTTATACCAATGCAATTTCATTTAATATTTTAAAAATAACATTTATTAAAAATAATATCCAAATATTCTTATTCAAATATTTAAAGATTGGCAGGAAGGAAAACGAATAGGAGTTAACTCCCTTAAGAGAGACAGAGGTAACTCAGAATGCTTAGCCTTGAGAAAGGATCAAGGATGGATATGAAGGCACTCTTGAAAAAGTGCATGTTGAGTCCAGATTAAATTGTACAGCTGGACCAAGTTGGCCCTCTTCATTGCTTCAGTAATGCATTAATTATTTATATTTTATAATATATTTTTGTGTTTATTATAAATTGCTCTGAGAACTAAGTGGCTGATTACTCTGCACTACAGAATTATCGAAATACATGGAAATATGCTTTGAAATAAGTCAAAACTATAAATGCACTTATCTGTTATCCAACAGCAGTGTGCAGATATGTTTGGGTAGAGGTATATGCAAATGGTTCCTGTTCTCTCTTGTGTATTCAGTGAAGCAAGTGCATGAAAGAAAGAGAACTATGATTGATCATTGCACTGTAATGGGTGCTCTACTTCTACTGAAGGAACTCAACCTTTGTGCAAGATACAAGACCCTCCTTATTAATGTCCTGTTACTATAATAGCTCAGGATATAGAAGGTTGGACTCACACAGAATGCATTAGAAAGCAAATTCACACACACTTATTAAGAAATGTTATCCCAAGAGATAAGAAGTTGTTTGGTACATGCTTAGCTTAAAAGATAAGCAAAGTTCAGTATAACACAGAGAACACTTTGTCTGTAATATGACCAACTGAATGTTAAATTGCATTGCTGAGGACCATTAAATAAAATCACAAATAAAATAACAGAATTGGAAGGGACCTTGGAGGTCTTCAAGTCCAACCCCCTGCTTAGGCAAGAAACCCGATACCATTTCAGACAAATGTTTGTCCAGTCTCTTCTTAAAAACTTCTGTGTTAAAACATTCACAACTTCTGGAGGCAAGTTGTTCTACTGATTAATCGTTCTAACTGTCAGGAAATTTCTCCTTAGTTCTAGTTTTCTTCTCTCCTTTATTAGTTTCCATCCATTGCTCCTTGTCCTGCCCTCAGGTGCTTTGGAGAATAGATTCACCCCCTCCTCCTTGTGGCAACCCTTAATATGTTGGAATACTGCTATCAAGTCACTGAATATATTCTTGCATATTCCAAAAATCACCAAAATGGAAGGAATTAGGGATGTCAAATTCAATTTCACTGAGGGCCGCATCAGCATTGTGACTGCCTTTGAGGGGCCAGGTAGGTGTGGCCATGTTGTCACGGCCCAATAGGTGGGTATGGCCAGGTTGGGAATGGACAGCTTGACATTGCTTGCATTGGCAGCAAACTGTTTTGTTTGGAAAACACACGAGGTAGACCGGGTTCCAACAACAAA
>BLBF01000052.1:2773997-2810740 GCA_015471245.1 Laticauda colubrina
CTTAACCAATCAGAATGGTAGATTTGGAGTCATCCACTTTACATACATGTGGGGGATTGGGCAGGACTGGGGAGGATAGAGGACTGGGTAAGATAGAGCAGAAGGGGATGGGGCCAGGTTGGATGTATCCACTGGAAGAACAAAGACAGACAGAGGGGTTGCCAGAAGGCAGCCCAGCCGGTCATCATCATTGCCACACTGTGACCCTGCACACTCTGCCCCTGCCATCAAACCTTATTCTTCAGCAAGCCTGCTGACCCACCCTTTCGTCTGCTCACTCATGAAGGTCATGACAAATGGGAAAGATGGGGAGCCCCCATCCCCAAGAGGCAGCTAAGAGTCTGCAGCTCATGCAGCACAGGTCCAAGCTCTGGGGCCACTGGGCTGACACCCCAAGCAGCACATAGAAGCACCCGATCAGGCCTTCTAGATGCCTGGGCAGTTACCCGGCTTCCAGATGTGCAGCTGCCTGATCCAGCCCAGCCATGGCAGTCATGGGCAGAGACATGTGGAGTCGCAGTGAGGCAGCCCAGCCAGCCAGTTCTTCCAGAAAGTGTTGAACTTTTTTGTAAAGAGCAAGTTCTCAGTCAGGGAGAGTTCTTGGGTTTTTCTTTTTTTTGCTATCAATTATATATGGCAGCTGTGAAGAAGACTGTCCCCCCCCCCCCATGCTTGGGGAGAAAGATGGTTTTCATTTTTATCATTATTTTTATTGATTGTTGTGAATTGCCCAGGATCAATGTATAAGATAGGTGGCCATATATGTTCTGTAAATAATTACATTTGAATAATTAAACTATTATGCTTGCTGAACCTTTCTGAACTGATTGGATTTGGTGAGAAGAGAACCAGTTTGGTACTGTGGCCAGAAACCAGGAGACAGTGAGTTGTGGTCCTCCCTTAGCTATGAAAGCTGATTGTATGACTTTAGGCCAGTATCCAGGGGTGGGATTATACCTGGTTGGACCAATTCTATAGGACCAGTTGTTTCGATTCTGCACAATTCAGAGAACTGGCAAATCATACCACTGGCTGGCCCCACCCCTCCCCACCCTGCTCACTCACTCCTTATCTGGCATGTGTGCCATCCATCTTGCCTGTGTTGTGCCTTCCTCTAATTTTTGGTAAATTGCTATTTTTCTTTCCCCCCCCCATCAGCTGTTCTGACTATCAGCTGTGCTGGGAGATTTAGATTAGCTAGAAAGCAGGAAATTGTTGGATTCCTTGCTTTCTAGCTAATCTAAAAGCTGTCAACTAAAAAAAAAACTTCTTCAATATTTTTAGTTGCCAACTGAAAGAGTGCAGGAAAGTAATGCATTCCTGAAATGCTTCAGATAATTGCTAGGCAGCCCAAAGTTGTCAATGCACAAGAATATTACTGGAGAGCATGATTGATGACTCTTCGCTATGGATGTGTCCCATTGGAGAGCATATATCCAGGGTCAAAGAGGAAATGAATGATGTATTTTAGTGTCGGCTGCACCCAGCTAACGCCGACATGGTCACTCCTAATAAATCAATCATTTTACTCTGAGAGATGTGGCTAGACACTTATGATTTGAATGGGGGTGGATTTGTTGGACCCCTGACAAAAGTAGAGCTGAACCTTCCTTAGGACTGAAGGTTCTATTTTTCAGTGCAGACTCAGGTAGCAGATTGCAGAAAGGTAGATCTCTGAGTGAATCTGTGATTCTGTGAGCAATTCAATCTGTCTGCCTGCTTTGCCTGATTTTGGGTAAAAGTTGCTCTTTTTTAAATAAAAAAATCAATATTTACATAAACATTTACAATATTTACATACAAGTCATGCCCACCCAGTCACATGACCACCAAGCCACACCCCAAATTAGGCCATGCCCACAGAACAGGTTAAGACATTTGAATCCAACCCCTGCCAGTATCTCTCTTTTTCAGCTCAATACAACAAAAGCTTAGGGGTTGTTATAAGGGTGGCAGAAGCATTAGATCAGAGGTGGTATTCAGCAGGTTCTTACCAGTTCTGTAGAATCGGTAGCAGAAATTTTGAGTAGTTCAGAGAACCAGAAAATACAATCCCTTTCTGGAGATTTTACAGTATCCTTCCCCTGCTATACTCACCAAGCCACGCCCACAGAACTGGTAGTAAAAAAATTTTGAATCCCACCACTGCATTAGATATGTATATACTGTTGTGAATTAACTAAAAATCAAGGTAGGTAAACAATCTAAGGAATAATAAAATTATCTATGCCTTGATGACTTTCCATTTTGAATAGGCAATGTGCTCTACACAGGGAAGAAAGCTTGAACTAAAAAAAAGGTAGGGTATGTAAATCATACATAATCTAGCAGCGAGATTGTTAATCATTGCAAGATATAAGGATTGTATGATGCCCACACTGCAAGATCTAATTGCCAGTTGATTTCCTTTTAATTAAAAGTATTAGTACAAACCTTTAAAGTCCTAAACAGCTTAGTGTGTAACCACATGAGACACTGCCATTCCTATTACAAACCTGACCAATTAAATTTGCAAGTGATGTCCTTTGGAAAATACCCCAGCTGACATACAGATCATTCCCCCTCCTCCCTACCTTTAGAAGAACAGACACAATTATCATTTTCTCCAGATCCTGGAACAGCAATATTTTTACTTTTGTCAGGTTTTATATTTGTACAATAGTTTTATATTTGTACAATAGTCTGTATCTTGGCTCTATGTGAGTACTTTTTCAGGGGTGGGATTCAAATTTTCTAACAACCTGTTCTGTGGGCATGGTTTGGTGATTATGTGATTGGTTGGACATGGCTAGGTGTGGCTGGGTGGTCATGGCCAACTCAACATCACTCACATCGAGGGGTGCTTCTCCTCACCTGGCCTCTCATGACCATGAGAATGCTTCAACAGTTGTAAGTGTGAAAAACAGTCATGAGTCACTTTTTTTGTAACTTTGAATGGTCACTTATTGAACTGTTATACAAAAAGCTTATTTGCTTGCAAAAACTGCCTTAAATACCAATCATTAGATTAAAAATACCTGAAAGCCAGAGTTACAAATCAGGCAGGGTGCCAGAACACCTTGAGGAATTAAAATAGTTAAAATACAATGATAATTATCAGCAGCCAACTCTTGATCATAAAGTGAAACCCTTTTGCAGAGAGGTCATTTAAGCTCTCCAGAAAGAGCACACCCAGGAGAAGCAATCCTTCGATGCATTTGCACCACTTAAAGATACGAGCTGGTCTCACTCACCTCACAAGATATCCTAAGGAAATCATCCAGATTTAAGGAAAAGTCATATGCCCCCCCCCCCAAAGGCAGTAAAAAAATCAGTGCCAAGCTTACATCCTGCCTTTTGGAAATACACCCCAAAAGGACAGTGCCAGGAACCACTAAAGCAGTGAAGGAAGACCCCCCTCCCCAGATAGAAAAAGAAACCACAAGGCAGGAAAAATCCAAACATAATACAAATAATTAAATCACAACAGTAGCTTTTGCTTGTTAAACCAATTACCAGAACAAATAGGCACAGGAACTAGCCAGATTTCTCAACCCAGTTTCTTTTCAGGAACAGAGATTAACCTTTTTCCTTCCAAACAAAGCTGAATAGGGAAAATTATCCCATCAATAAACACAGGATTAAACCTCACCAAACACAGAATTAAACTTCACTAAAAACCAGTTTTAGACCAAAACTCAGAAAGGGTATGCAAACTCATGTTTGAATGTCAATCTTTCTAGCTAGCCAAGAAGCCTTGCTGAATGTCATTCATCTTGGTTCCTTGTCATTAAAAGCTTTTTTCCAGCAGATTTGCTTCATTATTCAATTATTGCTTCAAAGTGCTGATTCTGGCTGGAATAACTCCAACAGAGGAGCATTTCTTCCCAAAAGCAGTGTAAAAAGTTTAAAATAACCCTACCCTTTAAGAAAGTACCAGCAAAGGAAAAAAAAAAACTCCAGAGACAGGAAGTCTAAGCAAACTCCCAAGAATGGCAATAAAGACTACTCTAGAAACAACACCAGAATGTTTCCTTCCTGCCTTCTTTACAGGATTAGCCCTGTAAAGTGGGAAAAAAACAAAGGAGATTTCTTTCAACAACTGGTTCTCTGAACTGCTTAGAAAGTTCTCGCCAATAGGTGAGAACCAGTAGAGTCCCACCCCCGTAGAAAGGTAGTGTGGAGAGAGGTATCGAAATGCAGTATTGAAGTTCAAAGCTTATATGTTAAGTCAAAGAAAAAGATGTATTAGAAAGTTTTGATTTTTAAAAAACATTTTTGAAACTTTAGTACTTTGAAGGAAAAAAGGATGAAAAAATGTTTTTCCCTGCTTTTTCAAAGAATTTGGAAGAATACAATAAATTTTCTAAATAAAAATGATGACAGTTCACAAAGATTACTAGGTGCAAATAGAAATACACATTATTTCCATAGCAAGGAAGATAAAGCAGGAATGGTTAAATTGACTACTTTATTAAAAGAGGAAAATATGTTCTTATTTGGATAACTTCTGGAATTTGTGCTTGTGAAGAAAAAAATGAAACTTTTACTTTGGTTTTGTTGATTATAAAGATTTGGTATTATACGAATGGCTAGCTATATATTAATGTGTAAAAACAAAAAGTTGAGGTTGGAATGTGTTTATCTTGTACTGTGCCAGTAAGAGTGGGAAGTCAATGCCCCCTTTTCTTTCTTTTTCTCTTCCCCCTTGTATCTCACACCCCCTTTTCTCCACTCCCTTTCCCTCCCTTAATTTCCTATTTTCTTTTTTATTCCTTTGTATTTTATATAATAAAATAAAAATGATAAATGGAAAATATGTAAGCCAAAAATTAAAGTGGAAAGAGAAGCCCTGTACATTGGCACATTTTTGTTGGTCTTCCTTGCCACATGCTTCTTTAAGGAAGGAAGAAACCAGCAGTTACAGCCTTTTCTAATTAGGGTACCTGTATGTCTAATTACTATATAGTTTTGACATAATCAGAACGGAGAATCTTAATGGAAGATTTTTGAATGAATGGTAATGAATATGGAAGAATGTGAAACTAGAGGACACATCTAATTTTGAACTCAACTGAGATTCAAGTATTGATGTTTTTTTAACCCAAGCTGTCTTATTTCCAAACAATTGGATTGGATATCTGATAAGAAGTCTTGCTGGATCAAAATAACATCTGTTTTGATTGTACATAGTTACACAATGAATGTGAGTTAATCCTTTGAAGTTTGCATACAAATAAATGCTGCTTTATTGTGTGGGAGGTGAACACCTCTGACAAGGGAATTTTCTCTCTTGGCTTCTTTTTGCTCCAAATATATTACTAATTATAGCTCAGATCATCTTTCAGATAATAGATCATTTCTATAATATATTTCTGCAGTAAAGTCTGAATAGATTCAGAATTCCTTCTAACATGCATAAAATAATGGGACATTGTTAGGAATCTGTCCACCAATTAGTTGGGTTGGCAATATATAAACCAACAATGTATGTTTGTAGCTTTAAGACAAAATCACTGTTATTGATTTATACTATATTCCGATTGTTTGATTATATTGCAAATTACCATAAAAGAAAGCTAGAGATCATAGCTTGCTCTCTCTGACATCTGTTTCTCTGACATTCTGTTGCTATCTAAGGTTCTCTGTTGTATTTATGCTGTGCTTATACTTTGATATTTTTGTTTACTGTAAATGACAAGGGCAACCAGTAAGAAGACTTTGTAATTGGATATTCTTTGGACTGTAAAACGTATATGACCTGGACCATTTATTGGACTGTGCTATTTCTTAAAGTAAATTTTAACTCAATTTAGTGTATCTGTGTGTGGCTGAATAATTATTCATAACTACTCTCATAAATGTTTCCATGTGCATATCCTTGTTACTCCAGGGTTATTCTGTACATATCATAACAGACATTAAGAATTTATTCATGGACAGACAGAGAGACAGGCAGGCAGGCAGGCAGTTGTTTCAATAAGCTATTTGTAAATCAAATAATTTAAAGCCTATGGGCATCATTTCATTTTCTTGTTTATAATTCGTTTCATTAATTCTAAGATTCCTGCCAAACTCATTGCACAATCACAAGTTCTAGTATCATAAACAAGAGGAAGAAAGGGAGAAAATCTGTCCACAGGATTGGGAACATAGTAAATTTGAACTCTATTTTTTCCTAAAGCAAAAAGCCACAATCCTGTTTTTTCTTCTTAGCAAAAAGGGAGAACAATTTACAATTATTGATGCGTTAATCAAAAAAATGTCCTGGAATTTGGGTGGTATTGTGAAGTGCCAACTCAGAGACCATCAATTTCTTTATTTTCTGTATTCTTTTCCATTTATCAAATGATAGTTTAAACACTACATAGTTTTGTATTGGCTGAGGCAGATTTTTTTTTAAAAAAATGAGCAAGTCCCACTTTCCCCACAAGACACAAATTCTTCTTTCCACCTCATACTTCAAGGGAAACATATTTTCTTGCTGGCTTGGAAGTCCATAGAAAGGCTTTGTGGCAGCTGCTGATGCATCTGAGTGCAAGCTCAGCAAATGAGACCATGATGGATGCATGTGCAGGGAATAGGTAATAAAGTGGGCCCTAGTCATGTAATATTTGATTAAAATGAAATGCATACTAGGAACATGGCATTTCTGCATGCCCCATCTCCCAGGGGAGATCATGAATAAATAAGATAATCGTTCTGCTGACACATGTTGGGATATATAAAGGAGAGTTACTTCAGAAAAGCTGTGATGATCCAAGATGGGATACAAAAGCAACAAAGTTACAAAAACAGGTGATGTCCCTTTAATTCCTTCAACTTGGCTTCAAAGGTCCAATTATCATTGGCTGGAGAAAAAACTCCCCCACAAACAGTTATGAAAAGGAAGAACTTCTGTTCAAACTCAAAATACATATAAATTATAAACAAAAAAATACAAACCACACTGAAGCAATTAATGAGACAAGGCAGGATAAGGGCTTGAAGACGCCCACAGATATCGAAATACACACACTGGGAAGGACATCAGAACTCAGATAAGAACTGACAAACTGGAAATATTTTCACGCTTTGCTTCCAGCACTGCCCCATGCATAGTTTGTACTTTTAAACAGTCCTTGCAGCTGCAGCCCATGAAGGGGATCAAGACCCTTTCCTCCCCGTAGACCATGCCATTCACTTTTCTCCCTTATCCGCTCTTCCCTGCATACCCTAGGATGAAGAGGGGATGGGCCTGGGTCTTCCTCTGAATGCCCAGCCGGCCTATACCCTTCCCCAGTTTCCTCCACAACCTCTGGAGCCACACTCCCACCCCCTGTCGGCTGTTCCTCCTCTCCTTCAGAGTCAGATTCTAACAGGGCATGACAAGCAAGGTCCCAAGTAACAGTTGAACTAAAGATGCAAGATTTAACTAGATACATTATTAATAAAATGTCATCTTTTGAATCCAGGCTTAGGATTGAGATCCAATTGATGGACATGCTTAGGTTCCAAAATTCTGCAGGCACCATGCCTATTGTGCCAAAAGGGTAATGCGGGCATGCTAATAATACATCCAAAACTGTTCTTGAAATCTTCCAAGTCCAATATTTAATTTGCATTTTTAAAAGAATCTGGCTATATTTTTATGCCAGATCCTTGGTTTTAATTGCTGGAGGACTTTCAAAAGGAAATAAGATTCAAGGACACATTTCTTAGAGCACATTTTCTTTGGATGATGTAATGAAATGATTCCCTTGATACAAAACCACATTTACATTTTTTCTTCATGTATGTGTAGAAACAATTGTTGCCTCTTTGATTTAATGTTGGCTAGTCTAAATGAACTTTCTTAAAAGTAAAATGAAAGTTTCCTTGCAAATCCTGAAGCAAAGTTAATGATTTCCTTTCATGATAAGAATTCATAAAAGTTTAACACAAGAACAGTAATAAAGGAATTGGTTACTGCACATTGGATTCCCTAGCTTTACAGGTTGAGCCAGAAAAAAAATCAAATCCAAGAACTTCTTTTCTGGAGTAATTTAGCTTACTCCAAGATCAGGGAACCATTTCCTATTGCCACGGTTCATGATATTTTGTCATTTACAAATCTGTTTCCTCCTTTTTTTAAAAAAAAGTGTACGGATTGTCAATGCAATTCATTGCTAATACCATTGACTCTTTAAATCAGTGTTTCTGGATCTTGGGAACTTTAACATATGCAAACTTCAAGTCCCAGAATTTCCCAGCCAGCTATGCCATGTCATCGCTGACTAGTGCAACCAAGTAAATTGTCTACGAACCAACTTCTGAGACAAATCAATGAGAGTTCATCCACACACTACTTAATGATCAGGGTAGTCACACAAAGTGCAAGTTTAAAGATCTCCACTGCTAATTGTCACATATTTCACATGATAGTTTGCAAAACAATAGAAGATACTGGAATTGGAAACATTCACCAAACATATCAAGTCTGTGGACAGATGCATCAAATTCACATAGGAAAATATTAATGAAAATAGTCTAGCCTTCCTGGACTGTGGAGTACACATTAAGTAAGACAGAAATCTTAACATTGAAGTTTACAGAAAACCACTCACACAGATCAATATTTACATTTTGATTCCCACCACCCATTGGAGCACAAAATGAGAGTCATCAGAACTCTACATCACCAAGCTGAAGACCTGCCTACCAACAAAGATGGGAAATAAAAAGAACACAAACCCTGATTATGACATTGAACATGTAAACAAGTCAAATTCACTACTAACATGGATAACATCCTGCCCACACGCTTTTATCTTTCTTGGTGACTTCAATCTACCTCTTATTAACTGGACCCTAAACAAATGTACAATTGAACCCATACATGCAACCTTCTACAATGCTGTTACAAATTTGGGACTGGAACAACTGGTAACCAACGATACTAGACTTAACAACTACCTCGATCTCATCCTCTGCAATAGTTTGAATTCAATTTACAGAATACAAATTAAAGAACCCTTTTCAGCGACCACAACATGATTGACTTTTGTCTCAACATACGTCCTCAAAAAAAATCATCATAACGATGGGATCCCCAATTATAACTTCAAAAAAGGCAACTATGATCTTATAGACAACAACCTCTCATCTCTTGATTGGCAATTTCTATTCACTGGATGCAATACTGTTGAAGACCATTACAACATATTTTTACTTGAAGTCAAAAAAGTCATCAAACTTTTTACCAATAACAACTCCCAAAACCAGAAAAAACAAATTACCCATAACAATAAGAAAGCTTCAATCTAAAAAGGAATCACTTTGGCAGAAAAACAAATCTGGTCACGTTACCAACTTCAAAAACCGATACAAAAATTTATGCCAGCAGATAAAGACTGAATGCACCAATTATCACATTAAACAAGAGGAAAACCTTCTATGCACCAATTCCATCCACACTTTCTACAATTTTGTAAACAACCAACTAAAAAACTCAAGGTCCATCCCACCTCTGAAAGGACTGCAACAAAGACACCATTAAAGCCAACCTCTTTAACACATTCTTTGGCTCAGTATTTGGAAACAGCAATGGATCATGCCCAGTATTTCCTAGTCGAACCACAGACAACTACAATAATCTAATACATATTGATTTTACAGAAGACAACATTGAAAAAGCACTATGCAATCTAAAACCATCACTATCTTTTGGACTGGATGGAATATGTGCCTACTTCTTTAAAAAGCTATCCACTGCGATAGCCGAATCTCTATGCATTATCTTTGAAAAAAATTTCAGGACCAGCTCCTTGCCAAAACTATGGTCACAAGCCACGGTCATCCCCATCTTCAAAAAGGGAGACCCCAGCCGAGTTGAAAATTGCACACCGATATCTTTATGCTGCGTCACCTGTAAAGTCATGGAATCAATTATTAACCAATCCATTATCCTCCACTTAGAGACAAACAACCTACTCTCTAAAGGGCCTGTCACATAGGCCGACGGATGCAAAAAGTATGCAAAAAGGACATAGCGGATGAGAAAATTTTCCGTCCGTTGTTATCCACTCTCAAAAGTGCCCCAAATTTGCATAAACAGAGCGGACAACAACGGAAAGGAACGGACGGGGAGAGGACATAGCGAGGATGTTAAGCGGATGCTCAACGGAAGCCTAGCGGATGGAAGCGGATGGAAGCGGATGGCACATCTGCAGGGCTTCCGGGGGAGCATAGCGAAGTGGATGCGCAGTGGAAGGAACGGATGCAGAGCGGATGCCGAGCAGATACAGCGGATGCATCACGGAAGCCTAGCGGATGCCTGGCAGATGCCTAGTGGGTGCAAAGCGTTCACTAAACATGCGGGGAGGATGTATTGTGTCAGCCCCGCAGATATAAAAGGATGCAGCTCGCAAGCAGGTCACCATTCAGAGGAAAGACCTGCTTCCAGACACATCTCCAGCCAACAACCATGGGGAAGAAGAGGAAGCCTGTGCCATCTTCTGCCAGCCCTGGCAAGAAGGACAGGGCCACCATCCCACCCCCTGGTGCTGACTCTGCTTCTGCTGGGTCTTCTGCTCCTCGGGCTGACTCTGCTGGTGCTGGGATTTCTGCTGGTGCTGCTCCTGGTGCTGGGGCTTCTGCTGCTGCTTACTCTGCTGGCACTGCTCCTGGTGCTGGTGCTTCTGCTGGTGCTTACTCTGCTGGTGCTGCTCCTGGTCCTGCTGGTGCTGCTGGTGCTGCTGGTGCTTACTCTGCTGCTGCTGATCCTGGTCCTGCTGGTGCTGCTGGTACTACTGGTGCTGCTGGTGCTGCTGGTCCTGCTTTTGCTGCTACTGTTGTTGTTGCTGCTGCTGCTGCTGGTGGTGGTGGTGGAGCAGCCCCTAGAACGTCAAAGTCCCTCTGATGAGGGCCCAGAAGGCCCTGCCAGAGGGAGGAAGAGGCATACATGAGAAAGGGAGAGGAGGCAGTACTCCATTGAAGAGGAACATAAGGATGAGCTCGAATGGCTGAGGGAGAACGAGTACCTATGGTGGAAGGGACACAGGCTCTATCGAGACATCAAGAGGAAGCAGGCGGCTTGGAGAGAGAAGGCGGAGAGCCTGGGTTACACTTCTGAGGTCCTCCTCAGATGGTGGAAGCACATGCACACCTGGTACAGGAAGTTGCACCTCAAGAAGTCTGGCCAGGCCGCGGTCAAGCTCACCGACCTGGAGACCTACGTGATGGCCAAGTGCAGCTTCTTGGAGAGTGAGATCCCCCACCGAGGAGCAGCCCCTCTGTCAACCCTCTCTCTCAGGCAGCCCACAGAGTCCTCTTCTGGCCAAGAGTCAGCTCCTGTGTCCAGGCAGGTATCTGTGGAGCGCCCCACAAGGGAGACCCCCCCAACAGCTGCACTCCCTGTGGCGGAGCAAATGGAGGACCCCCTGACGCAGTGGGAGCAAGGAGAGGGCACTTCCACCAGAGACCAACCCACCCCCACTCCCAGCTCCACCTCCACAGAAAGCAGGCCGAGAGGCAGACCGGAGGGGCAGAGCCACACTGTCCTGATGGAGATCAGGGACACCATCAAAAGCAGCATAGATCTCCTCTCTCAGCTGGTTCACACTGACATACCATCCTCAAACCGAAAGCCCTTCCTCACCTATGTCAACCAGACCCTCATGGACATGTCCGAATCACAGTACCAGGTGATAAAGGAGAGGATCACAGGTCTTCTGCACAACCCTCCAGACCCAGCTGAACCTGCTCCGACCAAGTCCAGGTCTGCTCCTCCACTCCAGGTGATGTCACAGCCCTTCCAAGGCTTTCCACAGGCCCTCACCTACCAAGGCTACGGCTACCAGGAGCTCCAGCAGCACAGGCAGCCCTTCCCAGTCCAGGCACAGGTACATTGAACGCCACTGATGCCACCGATGCCGCCGATGCCACCAACGCCACAGATGCCACCCATGACTCACCTCGCTCAGCTGCAGACCAGACAGCCCCACTACACTCCTCCTTCCTCCACCCCACAGCCAAGCCCGTTCTCAGAACATCTGTCATCGTTCTTGGGACTGACACCCCATGTCATGGAGGAAGGGGCTCTCAACATCACGGGACTGAGCCAGCTCTCTGAGAGCTTCCTCCACACACCATCCCCTGTTGTCCTCTCAGGGCCAGGCACCCCAATGGCGCCTCAGCCAAGCACTCCAGCAGCAGCCAACTCCACAGCACCTGGACCCTTCACCCCTGAGACTATGGGCATGCCTCAGATTGACTGAGAAGAGTGCCAGAGACTGGGTTGCTACCTGTTGACTTTATCTTTGCTTGGGACACTTTACTTGGGTCATTTTGCTTTTACAGTTTGTTATTAATAAAGTTTATCTTTGCTTCACACACTTGGTTCAGTTCTTTTAGTAAATAAAGTCTTGGTGGAAACTTTTAGAAATGGTTTAAGCCTTTGCATGCTTGTGGGGTGGGTAAGGATAGCAGTGGGATGGGCAGGGATACCTTTGGGATGGGTAATAGTTGTGGGATGGGCAGGGATACCTGTGGGATGGGTAATAGCTGTGGGATGGGTTAGGATACCTGTGGGATGGGAAATAGCTGTGGGATGGGTTAGAATAGCAGTGGGATGGGCAGGGATACCTGTGGAATGGGTAATAGCTGTGGGATAGATAAGTGGGACTGTATGGTCCACCCTCCCAGGTGCCACACCTATGGCCCTTTATTATCAATAACAATTTAATCATTCATCAACATATTTCAACATAAACACAACTCTTTATTAAATGCTCTGTTCATTTTTGGGCCACTCAACATACATGGCACAATCTCATCAGTGTGATGAGACAGGCTCAAGGAAGCATCCATTAAGCATCTACCATCCTGTCTTGCCACTCCACTGCTCCAGCTGGGGAGTTACACCAGTGTTTCAGGAGGTTGCGCTGCTTCTTCCCTTCACGTGAAGCTCTGTTGGGGCCTTGCACATCCACAGTATCTATCAGGTTTCGCCCTTGCCTCCATTCACCAGGCTCCATGTCCCCATTGCCTTGTTGGCGGTCCACGAGCCTGTTTTGCAACACTGGGTAGGGGGTGCACATGAGATTGTGCAGGATGCAGAGAACTTCCATGATGTTCCTAACGGTCTCTGGACGATGCTGCATGGTGGTGAGAAGTACCTGGAACCTGTTGGCCAGGATGCCAAAGGTGTTCTCCACCACCCACCTTGCCCTGGACAGCCTGTAGTTGAAGATCCTCTCTTCACGGGTGAGGCATCTGGAAATGTAGGGCTTCATGAGGTAGGTTCTGAGGGAGAAGGCGTCATCCCCCACGATGAAGTAGGGCACATCTTGTGTGTCGTTGGGCAGGGGGTCTGGATCTGGGAAGCCCATGATGAGGTTGCCTTCCAGCCCATCCTCGAGGTGACTGGCGTTGTATACCTGGGCATCTGAAGCTGACCCGTTGCCTGAAGCATCGATGTACATGAACTTGTAGTCAGCATCAACCATGGCGAAGAGGATGATGCTGAAGAAACCCTTGTATTTGTGATAAGTGGACCCTGAGTTGGCTGGAGCTTTGCAGGCCACGTGCTACCCATCTATGGCTCCAACGGTGTGGGGGAAGTTCCACTTCTGATACCACTCTTCTGCAGCTTTCTTGCAGTCTTCTTCAGTGGAGGGGCACTGGAAGAGCTCCTCCAGGTATTCTTCGATGATGGCCTGCACCACTTCTCTGACCACAATGCTGATGGTGTTGTGTGGCACCCTCCAGGCGTACTTCATGCTCCTGTACATAGTCCCGCAGGCCAGGTAGCACAGAGTCAGTGCCACCTTCAGCCTAGGGTCCAGGCTGGGCCGGAGGTTGGTGTCTCTGGGTCTCAGCCGCTCCACAACTTCGTCAAACATGGCTGGCGGCATCCTCATGAAGTTCTGGAATGCACGAGTGTCTTCGTTCCTCAGTTCCACTATCAGCTCGCGATCCATCTTCAGACCCAGACACTTCTTGGATGCCTCCTTTTCTTCCTGTAGAACAGGTGAAAGAGCCTGTAGAGGGCTTCGCACTGTTGTAGAACGATGGCGGCTACCAAAAGAAGTGTGCGACGATCCATGGTGGAGATGATCGGATGCTGTGGAAGAGCAAGAGCAAGATGAAGGCTGAAGAGGTCTGCACAGCAGGGCTGCTGGACTGAAAGTGAGATCCAGGTGGTTTCTCCCCCTTTTTATAGGAAATATAGGTTTTCCGCTAGGTGTCCTTTTGCATCCTCTAGACATCCTGCAGACATCCTAAATATCCGAGATACGTCCCCTATACGAACGTTTTTTCCATTTTAAAGGCCATGTCACACTGCCCAACGGATGCAAAAAGGACACAACGGACGAGCAAAATGTTCCATCTGTTGTTATCCACTCTCAAAAGGGGCAAAAATTTTCATAAGCAAAGCGGATAACACGGAAAGGAACGGACGTGGGGAGGACACAGAGGGGATGTATAGAGGATGCAGAGCGGATGTATAGAGGATGCATCGAGGATGTGTAGAGGATGCAGAGCGGATGCATAGAGGATGCAGAGTGGATGCAGAGCAGATGCGTAGAGGATGCGTAGAGGATGCAGAGCGGATGCGTAGAGGATGCAGAGCGGATGCAGAGGGGATGCAGAGCGGATGAGCTGCATCCGCTTTCATCCTTTCTCCATCCATGCTACTAACACTGCATGTCCATTCTGCTTCCTCCCTGCGTCCATTTACCGCTGGAATGGATTCGAGTTGTGCGGGTGCACAGCGGATGCCTAGCGGATTTTGCAGATGCGTAATGGATGGGCAGCTCAAAACTTTCTGAGCAGATGAAACGTCAATAAACGGATGCTGGACGGATAGAGAGGAAGCAAAATGGAGGCAGTGAGTACATTGCGTTAAACAACGGATGGCAAGCTTTTTTCTCCGTTTTACATCCTCTTTGCATCCGTTGTGACATGGGCTTAATGCTTTATATGCGAGCTGCATCCGCTTTCATCCTTTCTACATCTGTGTTACTAATGCTGCGTGTCCGTTCCGCATCCGTTTTGCTTCCTCCCTGTGTCCATTTTCCACTGGAGCGGATGTGAGTTGCGCGGATGCACAGCAGATGACTAGCGGATATAGCAGATGCGTAACGGATGACGACGGACGTATAACGGATGTTCCCCATATGGGTAGTGTATGTATAACGGACGCGTTGGATACTTTATCCGCTCAAAAAGTTTTGTGCAGCTCAAAACTTTTTGAGCAGATGAAATGTCAGTGGACGGATGCTGGATGGATAGAGAGGATGAAAAGTGGATGCAGTGAGTACAGAACGGACGCATCGCGTTAACTAACAGATGGCAAGTATTTCTCTCCGTTTTACATCCTCTTTCCATTCATTGGTGCTGTGTGACATGGGCTTAATAAACAATTTGGTTTCAGAAAAAAACTATCATGTAATCTACAACTATTACACTGCAAAAACATATGGACTACACAACACGATCAGGGCAAAGCAATAGATGCAATCTATATAGACTTCTGTAAAGCCTTTGACTGAGTAGTACATGACAAACTACTACTAAAACTAAAATCTTATGGTATCTCTGGACACCTGCATAATTGGAAAGGAGCATTGCTGTCAAACAGGCAACAAATGGTCAAAATTGGGAGCATCCTATCAAATTCTGTACCTGTCAACAGTGGTGTCCCCCAAGGCAGTGTTCTAGGACCAACTCTCTTCATACTCTACATAAATGACCCCTGTGATCATATTAAGAGCAACTGCGTTCTCTTCGCTGATGATATAAAGCTATTCAATACCACAGACAACACTACTACACTCCAAAATGACCTTGACTATCTGTCAAAATGGTCAATCAAATGGCAACTTCAAATTTCAACAAATAAATGCTCTGTCTTAAGCCCCTGTCACACGACACCAATGGATGCAAAGAGGATGTAAAATAGACAAAAAAGCTTGCCATCCATTGGAAAATGCGATGTACTCACTGCCTCCGTTTTGCTTCCTCTCTATCCGTCCAGCATCCGTTTATTGACGTTTCATCTGCTCAGAAAGTTTTGGGCTGCTCAAAACTTTTGTGCGTAAAATATATCCAATGCGTCTGTTCTGCATCCGCTAGGCATCCGTTCTGCATCCGTTCTGCATCCGTTACGCATCAGCTATATCCGCTAGGCATCTGCTGCACATCCGCCAACTCGCATCCACTCAGATGCAGGGAGGAAGCTGAACGGATGCAGAACGGATGCAGAACGGATACAGAATGGATGCCTAGTGGAAACAAAGCATTTAAAACGGAAAAAACGTTCGCAGAGGGGACCTATCTCGGATATTAAAGCCCATGTCACACTGGCCAACGGATGCAAAACGGACACAACGGACGAGAAAAATGTTCCATCCGTTGTTATCTGCTCTCAAAAGGGGCAAAAATTTGCATAACCAGAGCGGATAACATGGACGCGGGGAGGACGCAGGGCGGATGCAAAGCAGATGCGGAACGGAAGCCCAGCAGATGGAAGCGGATGGGAACGGATGGCACAACCGCAGGGCTTCAGGGGGACCTCAGCGAAGCGGACGCGGAACAGATACAGTGGATGCAGAATGGACGCCGAGCGGATGAAGCGGATGAACCGTGGATGCACAGTGGATAAAGCGGATGCACAGCGGAAGCCTAGCGGATGCACAGCGGAAGCGGAATGGATGTCGCGCGTTAATCGCACATGCGGTGGGGAAGTATTATGTAAGCCCCCCGGATATAAAAGGAAGCAGCTTGCACGTGGCCAGCATTCCGAGGAAAGACCTGCTGCTGGACACTTTGAGTTCCTTGCCTGCCCTGCCAGCCTGCCTTCCAGCCAGCCTTGGTGCCTGCCTGCCTGCCTTCCTGCCTTCCTGCAAGGCTTTCTGCCAGCCTTCCTGCCAGCCTTCCTGCCAGCCTTCCTGCCAGCCTTGGTGCCTGCCAGCCTCCCTGCCAGCCAGGAACCCCACAACCATGGGGAGGAAGAGAAAGCCTCAGCAACCTGCCACCATCCCTGGCAAGAGGGACAGGGCCAACCTCCCGCCCTCTGCCCCTGACTCTGCTGGTGCTGGGGCTTCTGCTGAAGCTGCTCCAGGCAGTGGTGCTTCTGCTGGTGCTGGGGCTTCTGCTGTTGCTTACTCTGTTGAAGCTACTCCTGGTCCTGCTCGACCTGCTCGACCTACTCGTGCTCCTGGTCTTGCTTGTCCTGCTCGTGCTCCTGCTCCTGCTCGTGCTCGTGCTCCTGCTCCTGCTTGTGCTCCTGGACTTGCTGGCCCTGCTGGTGCTTACTCTACTGCTGCTGATCCTGGTCCTGGTGTTCCTGCTGCTGATGATGATGATGATAATGATGAAGCTGATTATGATCCTGCTGGTGAGGATGATGATGCTGATTATGATCCTGCTGGTGAGGATAATGATGATGATGATGATGATCCTGCTGGTGCTGCTGCTGCTGCTGCTGGTGTGGAGGAGCAGCCCCTACCACCTGGGAGCCCCTCTGATGAGGGCCCATCTGGTCCTGCCAAAGGGAGGAAGAGGCATATGCGACAATGGGAGAGGAGGCAATACTCCATTGCGGAGACGCACGAGGATGAGGTGCTGGAGTGGCTGAGAGAGAACAATTATCTGTGGCGGAAGGGACACCGGCTGTACAGGGACACCAAGCGGAAGCAGGCTGCTTGGAGAGAGAGGGCAGAGAGTATGGGTTACACTTCGGAGGTGCTCCTCGGCTGGTGGAAACATATGCACACATGGTACGGGAAGCTGCACCTGAAGAAATCTGGCCAGGCCACTGTGAAGCTGACAGACAGAGAGACCTACGTGATGGCCAGGTGCAGCTTCCTGGAGGGTGAGATCCGCCACCAAGGAGCACCAGGAGCCCCTCTCACAACCCTCTCTCTCCGGCAGCCTGATGCCACCCAGTCCTCTTCCAGCCGAGAGTCAGTCCCTGTCTCCAGGCAGGTTTCTGTGGAGCGTGCCACAGCGGACAACCCGCGGACAGGTGTGGTAAGCGTGGTGGAGTGCGTAGAGGACTCCCTGGTGCGGTGGGAGAAAGGAGACATTGAGTCCACCACAGTCCTAGCCGCATCCACCACCCCCCAGCTCCGCCTCCGCAGAAAGGAAGAGAGCCGGACAGCTGGAGGGGCAGAGCCACACTGTCCTGCTGGAGATCAGGGACACCATCCACACCAGCATAGATCTCCTCTCTCAGCTGGTCCACACCGACTCCTCATCCTCCAACCGCAAGCCCTTCCTCACCTATGTCAACCAGACCCTCAAGAACATGGAGGAACCCCAGTACCAGGTGGTGAAGGAACGGATCACCAAGCTGCTTCACAACCCTCCAGACCCAGAGGAACCTGCTCCCACCCAGTCCAGGCCTGCTCCTCCACCCCAGGTGATGTCCCTCCCATTCCAAGGCTTCCCACAGGCCCTCACCTACCAGGGCTACGGCTACCAGGAGGTTCAGCAGCCCTTCCCAGTGCAGGCACAGAGTCATTGGGCAACACCGTTGCCACCTCTTTCACTGATGCCACCGATGCCACCCACGCCAATGATGCCACCAATGACAGCGATGCCACCCACGCCAATGATGCCACCCACAACAGCGATGCCACCAGCGCCAGTCCTCACCCAGCTGCAGAGCAGACAACCCCACTACACTACTCCTTCCTCCACTCCACAGCCAAGCCCGGCCTCAGTAGATCTTTCATCAGTACTGGGGCTGACACCCCATGGCATGGAGGAAGGACCTCTCAGCATCGCGGGGCTGAGCCAGCTGTCCGAGACCTTTCTCCACACACCGTCCCCTGTTGTCCTCTCGAGGCCAGGCACTCCAGCACCAGCCACCACCACAGCACCTGGACCCTTCACCCCTGAGACCGGGCACACCTCTGAGTGACCAAGAAGAGTGCCAGAGACCGGCTAGCTGGCTACCTGTGGACTTTATTTGGACACTTGACTTGGGTCAATTTTTTTTTACAGCTTGTTGTTCAATAAAGTTTATCTTTGATTCACACACTTGCTTCATTTCTTTTTTTTAATAAAGTCTTGGTGGAAACTTTTAGAATTGGCTTAAGCCTTTCCAAGCTTGTGGGATGGGTTAAGATAGCAGTGGGGTGGGCAGGGATACCTGTGGAATGAGCAGGGATACCTTTGGGATGGCTAATAGCTGTGGGATAGATAAACCTCCAGTGCAAGCATAGTGGGACTGTATGGTCCACCCTCCCAGGTGCCACACCTATGGCCCTTTATTATCAATAATAATGTAATCAATCATCCACACATGTCAACACAAACACAACTCTTTATTAAACGCCCTGTTCATTGTAGGCCCACCCAACATACATGGCCCAATCTCATCCGTGTGATGAGACAGGCTGAAGGAAGCATCCATTAAGCATCTACAATCCTGTCTTGCCACTCCACTGCTCCAGCTGGGGAGTTGCACCAGTGTTTCAGGAGGTTGCGCTGCTTCTTCCCTTCCCGTGAGGCTCTGTTGTGGCCTTACACATCCTGAGTGTCTATCAGGTTTTGCCCCTGCCTCCATTCCCCAGGCTCCATGTCCCCATTGCCTTGTTCATGGTCCACGAGCCTGTTCGGCAAGACTAGGGAGCGGGTGTGCATGAGATTGTGCAGGATGCAGCAAGCTTCCATGATCCTCCTCACGGTCTCTGGGCGATGCTGCATGGTGGTGAGAAGTACCTGGAACCTGTTGGCCAGGATGCCAAAGGCGTTCTCCACCACCCACCTTGCCCTGGACAGCCTGTAGTTGAAGATCCTCTCTTCACAGGTCAGGAGTCTGGAAGTGTATGGCTTCATGAGGTAGGTTCTGAGGGAGAAGGCGTCATCCGCCACGATGAAGTAGGGCACATCTTGCGTGTCATTGGGCAGGGGGTCTGTATCTGGGAAGCCCACGATGAGATTGCGTTCCAGCCTACCCTTGAGGTCACTTGCATTGTATACCTGGGCATCTGAAGCTGACGCGTTGCCTAAAGCATCGATGTACATGAACTTGTAGTCAGCATCGACCATGGCAAAGAGGATGATGCTGAAGAAGCCCTTGTAGTTGAAATAAATGGACCCTGAGTTGGGTGGAGCTTTGCAGGCCACATGCTTGCCATTGATGGCTCCAATGGTGTGGGGGAAGTTCCACCTCTGATACCACTGCTCTGCAACTTTCTTCCATCCTTCTTCAGTGGAGGGGCACTGGAGGAGCTCCTTCTTGGATTCTTCGATGATGGCCTGCACCACTTCTCTGACCACAATGCTGATGGTGTTGTGTGGCACCCTCCAGCCGTTCTGCATGCTTTTGTAGGTGGTCCCTGAGGCCAGGTGGCACAGAGTGAGTGCCACCTTGAGCCCAGGTTCCAGGCTGGGCCGGAAGTTGGTGTTTGCCTTGGTTAACCTGGGTGTAAGGCCCTGCACAACTTCGTCAAACATGGCTGGAGGCTTCCTCATGAAGTTCTGGAATGCCCGAGTGTCTTCATTCCTGAGCTCCACCATCAGCTTGTTGTACAGTCCGTCCTCTGCTCTTCTCCCGATCCATTTTTGGACCCAGACGCTTCTTGGCCGCCTCTTTTTCTTCCCATAGTAGAGTTCACAGAGCCTGTAGATGGCTTCTCACTGTTGCAGAAGGATGGTGGCTGCCAAAAGGACTGCGGTACGATCCACAGTGGACATGACTGGATGCTGTGGAAGAGGAAGAGTCAGATGAAGGCTGCAGAGGTCTGCACAGGTGGGCTGCTGGTCTGAAAGTGAGATGCAGATGAGTTGCTCCCCCTTTTTATAGGCAGTGTAGGTGTCCCTTTGCATCCTCTAGGCATCCTCTAGGCATCCTCTAGACATCCTTAATATCCGAGATAGATCCCCTCTGTGAACGTTTTTTCTGCTTTAAACACTTTGTTTCCGTGCTGCATCTGTTCTGCATCTGTTCCGCGTCCGTTCTGCTTCCTCCCTGCGTCCGGGCTGATGCGAGTTCCACGGATTCGCAGCGGATGCCTTGCAGATATAGCGGATGCATAGCAGATGCATAACGGATGCGTAGCGGATGCGTAGCGGATGCAGAATGGACGAACTGGATACATTTTCCGCGCAAAAGTTTTAGGCAGCCCAAAACTTTGGGAGCGGATGAAATGTCCATAAACAGATGCTGGACGGATAGAGAGGATGAAAAATGGAGGCAGTGAGTACAGAACGGATACATCGCATTAACCAATGGATGGCAAGGTTTTTTGTCCGTTTTACAACCTCTTTGCATCCATTGGTTCAGTGTGACATGCGCTTAAGGATGTCTAGAGGATGCCTAGAGGATGCCTAGAAGATGCCTAGAGGATGCAAAAGGACACCTATACTGCCTATAAAAAGGGGGAGCAACTCACCTGGATCTCACTTTCAGACCAGCAGCCCAGCTGTGCAGATCTCTGCAGCCTTCATCTGACTCTTCCTCTTCCACAGCATCCAGTCATGTCAACCGTGGACTGTAACACAGTCCTTTTGGCAGCCACCATCCTTCTGCAACAGTGCGAAGCCATCTACAGGCTCTGGGAACTCTACTACGGGAAGAAAAGGAGGCGGCCAAGAAGTCTGGGTCCGAAGATGGATTGGGAGAAGAACAGATTACGGACTGTACAACAAGCTGATGGTGGAGCTCAGGAACGAAGACACTTGGGCATTCCAGAAGTTCATGAGGATGCCTCCAGCCATGTTTGATGAAGTTGTCAAGCACCTGACACCCAGGTTGACCAAGGTAAACACCAACTTCCGGCCCAGCCTGGAATCTGGGCCCAAGGTCGCACTCACTCTGCGCCACCTGGCCTCAGGGACCACCTACAGGAGCATGCAGTACGGCTGGAGGGTGCCACACAACACCATCAGCATTGTGGTCAGAGAAGTGGTGCAGGCCATCATCGAAGAATACCTGCAGGAGCTCCTCCAGTGCCCCTCCACTGATGAAGGCTGGAAGAAAGTTGCAGAGCAGTGGTATCAGAGGTGGAACTTCCCACACACCGTTGGAGCCATAGATGGCAAGCACGTGGCCTGCAAAGCACCACCCAAGTCCACTTATTTCAACTACAAGGGCTTCTTCAGCATCGTCCTCTTTGCCATGGTCGATGCTGACTACGAGTTCATGTACATCGATGCTTCAGGCAGCGGCTCATGTTCAGATGCCCAGGTATACAATGCCAGTGACCTCAAGGAGGGGCTGGAAGGCAACCTCATCATGGGCTTCCCAGATCCAGACCCCCTGCCCAACGACACACAAGATGTGCCCTACTTCATCGTGGGGGATGACGCCTTCTCCCTCAGAACCTACCTCATGAAGCCATACACTTCCAGACTCCTGACCCATGAAGAGAGGATCTTCAACTACAGGCTGTCCAGGGCAAGGTGGGTGGTGGAGAACGCCTTTGGCATCCTGGCCAACAGGTTCCAGGTACTTCTCACCACCTTGCAGCATTGCTCAGAGACCGTGAGGAGGATCGTGGAAGCTTGCTGCATCCTGCACAATCTCATGCGCACCCGCTACCCAGTCTTGCAGAACAGGCTCGTGGACCTCCAGCAAGGCAATGGGGACATGGAGCCTGGGGAATGGAGGCAAGGGCAAAACCTGATAGACACTGAGGATGTGCAAGGCCCCATCAGAGCCTCACATGAAATGAAGAATCAGCGCAACCTCCTGAGACACTGGTGCAACTCCCCAGCTGGAGCAGTGGAGTGGCAAGACAGGATGATAGATGATTAATGGGTGCTTCCTTCAGCCTGTCTCATCACATGGATGAGATTGGGCCATCTATGTTTGGTTGGCCTACAATGAACAGGGCGTTTAATAAAGAGTTGTGTTTATGTTCAAATGTGTGGATCAATGCTTACATTATTATTGACAATAAAGGGCCAAAGGTGTGGCACCTGGGAGGGTGTACCATACAGCCCCACTATGCTTGCACTGGAGGATTATCTATCCCACAGCTATCTTAACCCATACCAAAGGTATCCCTGCCCACCCCACTGCTATCTTAACCCATCCCACAAGCATGCAAAGGCTTAAACCAATTCTAAAAGTTTCCACCAAGACTTTATTACAAAAAAAGAAATGAAGCAAGTGTGTGAATCAAAGATAAAGTTTATTGAACAACAAGCTGTAAAAAAAAAAAATGACCCAAGTCAAGTGTCCAAATAAAGTCCACAGGTAGCCAGCTACCCAGTCTCTGGCCCTCTTATTGGTCACTCGGAGGTGTATCCAGTCTCAGGGGTGAAGGGTCCAGGTGCTGTGGTGGTGGCTGGTGCTGGAGTGCTGGTCTGTATCGTCATTGGGGTGCCTGGCCTCGAGAGGACAACACGGGACGGTGTTTTGAGGAAGCTCTCAGACAGCTGGCTCAGACCCGCGATGCTGAGAAGTCCTTCCTCCATTCCATGGGGTGTCAGCCCCAGTACTGATGACAGATGTACTGAGGCCGGGCTTGGCTGTGGGCTGAAGGAAGGAGTAGTGTAGTGGGGCTGTCTGGTCTGCAGCTGGGTGAGGACTGGTGTGGGTGGCATAACTGTCGTCGGTGGCATCATTGTTGTGGGTGGCATCGGTGGCATCAGTGGAACCAGTGGCAACGGTGTCGTCCGATGACTCTGTGCCTGGACTGGGAAGGGCTGCTGCCTGTGCTGCTGGACCTCCTGGCAGCCATAGCCCTGGTAAGTGAGAGGCTGTGGGAAGCCTTGGAATGGGAGGGACATCACCTGTGGTGGAGGTGGAGGAGCAGACCTGGACTGGGTGGGAGCAGGTTCCTCTGGATCAGGAGGGTTGTGAAGCAGCTCGGTGATCCGGTCCTTCACCACCTGGTACTGGGATTCCTCCATGTTCTTGAGGGTCTGGTTGACATAGGTGAGGAAGGGCTTGCGGTTGGAGGATGAAGAGTCGGTACTGACCAGCTGAGAGAGGAGATCTATACTAGTGCGGATGGTGTGCCTGATCTCCAGCAGGACAGTGTGGCTCTGCCCCTCCTGCTGTCTGGCTCTCTGCCTTTCTGTGGAGGTGGAGCTGGGGGGGGGGGATGCGGCTACGACTGTGGTGGACTCGATGTCTCCTTTCTCCCACCGCACCAGGGAGTCCTCCACGCGCTCCACCACGGTGACAACAGCTGTCCGCGGGTTCTCCACCGTGGGATGCTCCACAGAAACCTGCCTGGAGACAGGGACTGACTCTCTGCCGGAAGAGGACTGGCTCTCAGCAGGCTGCCGGAGAGAGGGGTTAGTGAGAGGGGCTCCTGGTGCTCCTTGGTGGCGGATCTCACCCTCCAGGAAGCTGCACCTGGCCATCACATAGGTCTCTCTGTCTGTCAGCTTAACCGGGGTCTGGCCAGATTTCTTCAGGTGCAGCTTCCCGTACCAGGTGTGCATGTGCTTCCACCAGCCAAGGAGCACCTCTGAAGTGTAACCCATACTCTCCGCCCTCTCTCTCCAAGCAGCCTGCTACCTTTTGGTGTCCCTGTATAGCCGGTGTCCCTTCTGCCACAGATAGTCATTCTGTCTCAGCCACTCCAGCACCTCATCCTCGTGTTCCTCCTCAATGAAATATTGCCTCCTCTCCCGTCCCCGCATACGCCTCTTCCTCCCTTTGTCAGGACCAGATGGGCCCTCATCAGAGGGGCTCCCAGGTGGTAGGGGCTGTTCCTCCACACCACCACCACCAGCAGCACCAGCAGGATCATCATCATCATCATCATCATCATCATCATCATCATCATCACCAGCAGGATCATAATCATCATCATCATCAGCAGCAGCAGCAGCAGCGGCAGCAGCAGCAGGATCATCATCATCATCATCATCATCAGCAGCAGCAGCAGCAGCAGGACCAGGATCAGCAGCAGCAGAGTAAGCCCCAGGAGCCCCAGCAGCACCAGCAGCAGCAGCACCAGCAGCACGAGCAGGACCAGGAGTATGAGCAGGACCAGGAGCACGAGCAGGATGAGCAGGATGAGCAAGACCAGGAACACGAGCAGTACAAGCAAGTCCAGGAGCATGAGCAGGACCAGCAGGACCAGCAGGACCAGCAGGACCAGGAGCAGCTTCAGCAGAGTACGCAGCAGCAGAAGCACCATCGCCAGGAGCACCTTCAGCAGAAGCTCCAGCACCAGAAGAGTGAGCCCGAGCAGCAGAAGCCCCAGCAGAAACAGCGTCAGGGACAGGGGGTGGGATGGTGTCCCTGTCCCTCTTGCCAGGGCTGGCGGCAGGTTGCTGAGGCTTTCGCTTCTTCCCCATGGTTGTGGGGTTGCTGGCTGGCAGGGAGGCTGGCAGGGAGGCTGGCAGGCACCGAGGCTGGCAGGAAGGCTGTCACCAAGCCTGGCATGAAGCCTGGCAGGAAGGCAGGCAGGCAGGCAGGCAGGCAGCAAGGCTGGCAGGCAGGCACCAAGGTTTGCAGGCAGACTGTCTGGCAGGCAGGCTGGAAGGCAGGCTGGCAGTAAGGCTGGCAGGCAGGCAGAGAGCAAGGCTGGCAGGGAGGCTGGCCAGGAGGCTTGGAGGCAGGATGGCAGGAAGGCTGGCAGCAAGGCTTGCAGGCAGGCATGCAGGCAAGGACTTGATGTATCCTGCAGCAGGTCTTTCCTCCGAATGCTGGCCACGTGCAAGCTGCTTCCCTTTATATCCCGTGGCTTACGCAATGCATCCCCCCCGCATGCACAATTAATGCCAGGCATCCGTTAGGCTTCCGCTGTGCATCCACTAGGCTTCCGCTCTGCATCCGCTTCATCCGCTGTGCCTCCGCTGTGCATCCACTGTATCTGTTCCGCGTCTGCTTTGCTGAGCCCCCCCCGGAAGCCTAGCGGATGTGCCATCCGCTCCCATCCGCTTCCATCCGCTGGGCTTCCGTTCTGCATCCGCTTTCCATCTGCTCTTCGTCCTCCCCGCGTCCGTGTTATCTGCTCTGGTTATGCAAATTTTTGCCCCTTTTGAGAGTGGATAACAACAGATGGAACATTTTGCTCGTCCGTTGTGTCCATTTTGCATCCGTTGGGCAGTGTGACAGGGCCTTTACATATTGGCAAAAAATATTCAAAAAATAAAATACAAGCTGAATAGTCAAAACCTTGTTGATGATCCAAACTCTGTCAAGGACTTGGAGTACTCATCTCTAATGATCTAAGTGCTTGAGCCCACTGTAACTACATAGCCAAAAAGGCATTAAGAATTGTCATCCTAATCCTGCATAGCCTTTTTTCCCGTAATATTATACTACTAATTAGAGCATACAAAACATTTGCTAGACCAATACTCAAATACAGTTCATCAGCCTGGAACCCACATTATGTATCTGATATTAACACAGTTGAGAAAGTCTAGAAATATTTCACAAGAAGAGTTCTCCACTCCTCTACTCGTTGCAGAATACCTTATGCCACCAGACTTGAAATGCTAGACCTAGAAAACCTTCGGTCCGATCTAAGTATTGTATATAACATCAAAGATTTCAATGTTCTACCTGTCAATGAATACTTCAGCTTCACCCATAACAATACAAGAACACACGGGACTTCCGTTCTGAGCTTCTTCGGTGATAGACCAAGATCCATGATAATGATTAAAGATATAAGCTTATTTAGAAGACACAGAGATGAAAATTTAATTGAAAGAGGGATTCTGCAAGGGTACATAAGATAGTATTGTTATATTAGAAATAGAAATGAACTTAGAAAATATGAAACAAGTGTGATTAAAATGATAGTTAAAAATACTCATTGTAATGGAATGTTTGTTAATAAATCAATGAAATAAAGATAATGAGAGAATAAAATTAGGAAAGGATGGGAACATTTTAATTATTATAAAAATTTAAGTGAAGAATATGAAAGAAATATGGAAAAATTATGGAAATATTATAAGTGTTCCTCAGGAAATATGATAGTCTATTGAAAAGAAATGTTAAAAATGTTAAAGATTATAACTAACATTAATGATAGAGCTGATTTGGAATAGAATAAGTATTTTATTTATTATTGTTATATATATACTTTCTCTTTAAGAAACTAGTGTGTATTTTAAGAATGTACCAAGCAAAATTCGACTGGAAGTTATTTGTTATATTGAATGTTATAATTGTAAAGGCATAAATTTAATTTATATTTTAATAAGTTTAAATAAGTTTATTTAAGAGTCGAATAAGTTTAAGTTTAAATAAGAGTTGAATGGTCAAAAATTAAAAGATACAAAGGTGTCATACTCCAATCAGTAACTACAGGGGAAAATTTTGTTTCATGAGAAAAGAAAACATGAAATTGAAACAGGACAGACAAAAGTATATATACTTTTGATTTTGATATACTAATGATTAGAAAGATATTGAAACTTAGAAAAAGATATATATAATTGAATTTAGAAAGGAATGAGATAATTAAAAGCGAGATTGAGAAATTATTGAGAAAATGTTAAAATAGTAATAAGATATGGAATAGAACACAAAGATGAATATGAAATTGTGTTTGTGTCTGTATGGAGAAGTGATAACCCAGGACCATGCTATTCTTAAAAAAAAATATTTTATTTGTATTATGTTTTGTGAAAACCCAAATACATTTTTACAAAAAAAAACCAAAAACAATACAAGAACATACAATAGATACAAACTCAAAGTTAACCGCACCAAATTTGATTGCAGGAAATACGACTTCAGCAACAGAATGGTCAATGTCTGGAATACTCTTCCTGATTCTGTGGTTTCTTCCCCAAACCCCAAAAACTTTAACCTTAGTTTGTCTACTATTGATCTCACCCCTTTCCTAAGAGTTCTGTAGGGGGTGTGCATAAGTGCACCAACGTCCATCCCTGTCCAATTGTTTCTTTTTATTTTTCTTATATGTATCCATTTCATGTATTCATAACTATGTTTTTACTTATACCTGCTATCTTATAATCACTTGACAAATAAATAAATAAATAAAAATCAAGGAAGCCCTCAGAACCAGGTTTGGGATTCTACCAGTTCTGTCTCGTTCTACAGAACTGGTAGCTCTGAAGAGCAGCAGACACAGAACCGGTTCTGTGTCTGCTGATGTTTTGGCCCTCCTGCCCTCCTGGGCTCTTACCTGTCCTTTGTTTCCTGCTTTTTCAACCGCAGCTACTTTGCATGGCACAGCTGCAGTTGAAAAAGCAGGAAAAAAAGGGCTTTTCCAAACTCTGCACACCCGCACACTGCACTACTCAGCTGTCGGGGCAGCTCAGCAGGTTGTAAATTGCACTTGTGCAACTCACGTGACTTATGAATGCGCGCACAACACAGAGCAACAGAACAGGTAATTATACCAGTTGGATCCCTGCTCAGAACATGTGACTATCCCAAGTGGGCCTTCATCAAATCTCAAAAAAGACCCTGCAGGAGTTCCTCTGTAACAGACAATGACGAGAACAATAAATGAAGCAACATTGTCATTCCGTGCGCTGAAGGCATATTGGAAAAGCTCAGGAGGATCTTCAGCCAACATAACATTTCAAACATTTCAAATCTGAACACTTCAAACCCCAAAATACACTAAGGCAGAAGCTTGTCCACCCTAAGGATAAACACCCAGATACAAACTGAACTACATGGTATATGCAGTATAATGCAGTGAGCCATGTGTAGATGTATACAGTGGGGAAACAAAACAACCACTTCATAAACACATAGCACAATATAGGGGAACAAAGCCATCAGAGCTAGATTCAGCAGTCTCTCTGCATTTAAAAGACACAGGGCACTCTTTTGAGGACAGCAAAGTCCACATTTTGGATAGAGAGGATTGCTGATTTGAAAGAGTGGTTAAAGAGGCCATGTCATAATTGAACAGCTCTCTCTCAACAGAGGGGGGGGGATATGACATCTCCAATTTACAGCACATTCCTTTCAACAGTTCCAAGAAGGCTTCACATCAATTTGCATCCCTCAGGTGACCCTGATGACACAGATAAACCTCCAGATGACCTTAAAGATCCACTAAAAGAATGCAAATGACCAGCTATCTGCAAAGGGTAAAAATCCTTCCATTTTCCACTATCTGTCAGAGCTGAAGACGCTTCTTGGATGAGAAGTGAAACATCTTCAAAGAAAAACCAGAAAGTCCAGTTGCCTCTTGAAAAAAGCATCTTTGGGAAAATCATGATCTGGATGACTGAGAATCTCCATAGATATTTTACAATAGAAGATACTTCATTCCATTTATGAAAATAATTAGTACAGGGTTGTTGCTTGTTTTGCTGGTACAAAATATAAATAGTGTAATATTACATTCTATTGAGTAAAAGGGGAAAATTGTGTTCAGTACAATAAAATCAGTTTGCATGGATACTAGTTTCTTTTAGAGCAGGTTAATGGCAAGTGCCCCTGTATTATGTAGTTAACTGTGCACACACTCTACCCATTCAGAGTCAGTAATGATGCCCAGTCTGACCTTATTTCTCCTAGACTCAGTTGCCTTTCAATACATAGTCTGAGTTCCTTCTTTGCCACTACTTCCAGATTCCTGAGGAAAATTCTAGATAATGACTTCCACTATTATTGTGTCTCCATCCACTAGAAAACCTAGTATTTACATTTCTCTCCTGTTTCATGGATATTTATTTCTAGTTAGGACAGGAAACCATGTTAGTTTTTTTAAAAAAATACATTTTATTGAATAAACATTAAAAACAGTTGAACACAGTGCGACTTTCTTGGCCATCATTTTGGCCATACAAGCTATAGTATTGTTATATAACAGTTAATTTCCTTTTTCCCTTATGTTATTAGCATAATGCTAGCTGCATGAAACCATGTTAGTTTCGTACTTTTTGGAAACACAAATTCAAATAAATATTTATCTTTCTTTATGTCTTCTTGACATTTTACCAGCATGGGCTGATTGCAAATTGGATCCCATCCATAAAGTTCTCTTCTGCTTACAAAGAGCATTTCCTACATCAGTGTATGACATTTTCTTATATCTGCAATTGGGAACATGCAAGAAAACCACCAACATGGTTTGGAAAAAGGGCTGATAGGGAGGGACCTGTTCTCAATTTTTCTTGTTTTAAATAACAGACAAATACACAAGTATTATCTACAACAGGGCTGTCAAACTCCCGGCCAGTGGGATGGATGCATCATGCACTGGCCATGCCTATGTTCAGTTTAGTGAAGGGGAAAAAAGTCCTGATACATCACATGACAACACCGTGGTGACATGAGTTTGACACCCCTGATTTACACTAAAGGCAATTCAATGTCATCACCATTTCCTCAACCCTCAGTTTCTAAAAAATTGCCTGAAAGCATTTTCATTATTACCAAATCTTGAAAGTAATGAGCCGATCAGAGTTCTCTGCACTATCTGATCAGTTGGAGAATGCAAAAGGTATCATTCAATTCATGACTCTTTCATTCATTGTTTGCCAATATCTCAAAAAGAAAAAAAAGCAGTAGCAGCAATTTGGGATTGTTGGGCTCCAAAGTTACCATTCTTTAAGCAGATGACTGCTTTATGGGATGGAAAAGGGTCCTACAAGACAGTCTGAGATAAGAGTTCCTTCCAAAGGAAAGGAATGGGCTCAATGGATTAAGTGAGGCAATGGAATAGATAGGTGTAGCCTTGATTTGGAGTGGTATCAAGTTTCCATGCAGAAGTGCCTCTGTGGAACACAGAACAGTTTGTGGGAGCTGCAGAAATGAGTCCTGTTTCATCATTGAGAACTCTCACACAACACAACTCTGCTGGAAATTCAGGCTGGCTTTGAAGAGATTGAAGCTTTTAACTCCAAGGAAAGAGCAGAGACAAGAGGCAAAGATCAAGAAAGTTAGATATCAGGAACCAACAGCTGTTTGGCATAGATTGTGGTTGCTCTTGGTTTGGTGGTGACATGTTCTCTCTGTCTGCCGGCTGATGATTAATCACTTGTGTCAGCCTCTAATCCTATTCAGGGGAAGACAAACACAGTGGCATTTAGCCACACCTTTAGCTCAAGTAATTAGCAAATTTATATCAGCTGGGAACATTGTGACAAAGGTTGGCCCACAGGGCTGTTGAAAAAGCAACCACCATGGTCAATCTCTAATGATCTTTTGTCTTCACATGTTTGGCCTCAAAAAAAAACAGCCTTCAAGATTTCCTTGTTCTTCTGCCTGGGGGACCATATTCTGTTCTTGATTAAAGCAATACATTCTCTTCTGTACAATGCATGAATGCTTGCATATGAGTAGATTTCCTATACTTGTATTCACACGAAATCAGCCCAAAATCTACCTGATCTGTAGAAATCAGAAGCTGAATTTCCACCAACATATTTGATGAGATTAGCTATACCAATATTCTGCAAATATTTTATAAAAGAAAAAAAACTAATTTGAATAGCAAAAAATTATATTCCTTCAGAATCTTAATTTTTAAATGTACAAGTCACAATACTTACATTGCAGGGAGAATAAACAAACTTATAACCTAACATACTTTCTACTTATAGATGTGTTTTTTGTAAAGCTCTCTTGCTCTTTAAATGCTCAATTTCATATTCATGATAATTTTAATGGGAATTTTTTAGGATAATAAGATAAAGTACACAAATTTAAATGTGTTAAATCATGCTTATGACTTTATAAAAATGAAATACTATTCACTGATGGTGTTCACAGGAAGTGGGTCAAAAGATAACAGAAACACTGAGGCAAAAGAAAGCCATATCCTTTGTACACATATCAGTATTGTGTATATGCATAAAAAGAATAGGGCTTGATTTCAATGGTGTTTCTGTCATGTTGCCTTTTGGGGCTTTCCTCAAGATTGCTGCTGGACTCCACATTTTCAAAAAGGCAAAAACAGTGGCTTTAGTACAGATTGGCTGTTTAATCTGTACACTGGGTCAAGATAGTTTTTTTTAATAAAGGTCTTTTTATCACTTCTTTTAAGCAGACAGGAACAAATCCCACTCTTAGGGAGATATTAATTGCCTCTCTCAACCATGGGATCTGTCAAATCTTGGCCAATTTATTTAGCCAGAAGGTAAAGCCTTAACTAATAAAGTGGAAGATCTTATCTTTCCACATATTGTTTTTGTCTCTTTAAGATCTATGAGAAGAACAGGACAGTTGTCAAGGTTACAATTCTGTGACCTGCCTCAACACTAGTCCAAACTGAGGTGAATCCAATTAACTTTGTCTGCAAAAGGCAATGAATATTGATCATAGCAAATCTGCAACTGTCTGGTTCCGTTCCCCCATCATCATGCTGAGAGTGGAAGATGATCAAAGATTTGACTTTTAGCTCAGGTAAGATAAAGGAAGAAGTTAGTTTTCATAATATTTTCCAAATAGAAGTGGAGTTAATAGAGAAGAATATTAAGTAGAAGGTAAATAAGCCAATAGAGGCAAGAGTATTTATAGCAGAAAAGATCAGGAAGTCACAAATACAGTGGCTGGCTATCACTTCCTTTCCTCAGCCAAGGGGATCTGGTTTTCCCATAATGCCAGCATTTTGAGTGGTGGTATTGATAAAGGCACAAAAAAATTCTTCTGAATAAAAAATACAAACTATCAGGTCAGTACTTGGAGAACAACCAAGTGGTCAATAGATTCAAATAGATTAACTACAGTCCACTACCAAACAGGAGACTTAACAGAGTATGCAAAACATTGCACAATAGCCTTAATTTTACACACTATCATGATAATGTTTACAACCATCAAACATAGTAGTCCTACATAAAAAAGAGATACCAGATATTCAAACTAGCTTTAGGAAAAATACTACTGTTGATGTGTGCTCGATAACCGAGGAAGCCAAAGAATACCAAAAAGAAGACTGTATGTGTTTCTTTGATTATAGAAAGCCTTTGGTTGTGCCAACCCTGTCAAGCTGTACTTTAATGTGCCTTAAAAATGGGAATCCTGGAACATCTCATTATGCTCACGAGAAGCCTATATACAGATCAGGAAGCCACAGTCTGGACAGAATATGGTGAAACAGACTCCACGTTGGCAAAGGAGTGAAACAAGGCTGAATACTCTCCCCTTATTCATTCAACCTAAATGTGAAAATATTTTAAGGGAAGCTGAATTGGAAGAAGATGTGTTTTAAAATGGGGGGAAGAAACATCAATAATCTGATGCTGATAATACTACTCTGACAGACAAAGTGCAAAAGATCTGCAAGCTCTAGTAATATAAATAGAGTAACATGGAAAAATGGGACCAAACTAAACACAACAAGCAGCTCTAGAACTGACAATGAAGATATTGAAATGGTAGATAGCTTCTGCCTTTCAGAATCAACCATTAACAGAAAGGAAGAAGTTAAGAAATAAGTCATAGACTTGGTAGAGTAGTCATGGTGATATTGTAAAAGCTATTCAGATGTCAGGACAGGACTATGCCTATAAAAGTAGGAATAATGCAGACAGTGGTATTCTCTGTGACACTCTATGGAAAGGAAAGTTGGGTTTTGAAGAAGTAAGATAGCAAAAGTATTGATTCTTTTGAAATTTGATGTTGGAGAAAACTCCTGAGAATATCATGGATATCCAAGAAAAAAAATTGAATAAATCAACCCAGACTTCTCACTCAAGGAACAAATGATTAGGCTCAGATTATCCCACTTTGGACACATGAAAAGAATTGGCTCTTTGGAGAACAATAAGTAACAAGGTGAATGGATGCTATAGTGGTAATACATACACTATTGGAAGACTTAAAGGCTAGGAAAATGATCAATCTGATGAAATATTTATTAAACAAAGAGTTTTATTCAGAAATTTGAAAAACAATTGATTTGTCTTAGACTCAAAATCAAAACATGAAAAACATTTTGGAAATTTGGGGTTGCAATATAAATTAACAAGTATATACTTTTCTTTTTGATGGAGTTAGATGCAATTTATTAGCTTCTTATAACCATCTAAGAGAGCCAGTTTGGTGTAGTGGTTAAGGCATGACTCCTAGTTTTGATTTAGGCATGAAATCAGTTGAGTGAACTTGGATAGATTTTTTTTTCTGAATCCTGGAAAGTGGGCAATAGCAAGCCATTTCTGAAATCTTGCCAAGAAATCTTCAAGAACTGCATATTGCCAGGAGTCCACACTGACTAGAAGGCACAGTAATGAAAATAATAATTGGTGACTTGAGTGCAATCCCAAAACAATTGGAGCACTACTTGAACACCATTGGCATTGACAAATTCACCATCACTCAATTGCAAAGGGCAGTTTTACTTGGATTCCTGTGATGATACCACTAATACCATTAAACATCCACACCTGCCTATTCCAGGTCCTTGTGAAGGACTTGATTGGCAAACAAAAGTACCAAATCCAGTCTGAACATCTGGCCGATTGTGTGACATCCAATAAATAATAATTTGAAGCTTGCAAAATTTCAAAAAGTTGCAGATCTTTTTTTTTTGTTCTCATAGAATGTCTTTGGCTTTGTTGAGATAGATAATCCAAGATAACTTTTTATTAGATACACAAATGTATTTTGCACAAAATCAGCATTTACATTTGGAAGTTTTACACCTGAAAATATATTTCTTGTCCTATTTTTTGTTTTATTTTTGCAAGCAATTAATTATCAGCAGAGAAGGCTCAACTAACATATCAGCAACTTTTCAGAAGGATAGTTGCAGGGTTTCTTATAGCATGAGAATGTTCAGCTTTGATTGAGAAGGGAGAGTCATTTCTTCTTCCTTTCTGTTTTCGTTCTCAAATGCGATGAAATGGTCTATAGCAGGGATCCCTTTCCGGCTTTTGGGGAGGAGGAGAATGGTTCCATGCAAGTGGTGGGTGCACCTGCTTGCACTTGCAGCTCCATTTATAATGGCTTTGCCATTTGTGTAAATGAAGTTTCCCAAGTGAGAGCCAGCTGCTTGAGCAAATGGAGTTTTCCACACAAATTTGAGCACCCACTGCTTGCACAAATGGAGCTTCCTGCACGGGTGTGTGTGCCTCTCACTCACATAAATGGAGCTTCCCGTGCAACCACTCATGAAAATGGAGCTGTGCATGCTCGCCTGCCACTTGTCCAGCCTGGTTTCAGACAAGCCGGGCCATGGCCCAGGGGTTGGGTCTATAGGATATAAATAGCATAGAAAGCAATATTGGAAAAAAATTAATGAAGGCAGGCATAGGAAAGACAAACAGTTTAAGGTGCTTTTGTGTTCTGTTGACCCAAATCACAGAAAATGTAACAGGACATGGATGGATGATGAAACAAAGGCTGATGGAGATAAAATTGCTTAAACCTCTTTCACTTTCGATTTAATGTTTTATTATTATTTTTGTGTATCAGCAGTGTACACCAACTCATATACTTTTGTGATGAAGTACAGGAATAATTTAAGTGGATAAATAATCCAGCATTTTCCAAGCAATTATATTTGAGAAGAGAGAGAGAGAGAGAGAATATGAATTTTAGTATGTTTCATGTTTTGTGTCTGTTCTTCTCCAAAGCCACTAGAGGTCCTGTTGCCATTTCTGTGCATTTTTGTTTACTGGCTTTCCATGGTTGCCAAGGAAATATCCTGTAGTTACAGAAGTCATTAACCATTTTCTTGTCCTGCCAGCTTGCAGGGAAACAGGTTAAGGACTTAGACAGGCAAAAAATATAAAATGTTTACTGCAATTAAACAATTGAAATTCCATTATAGATACTTTGCACTTCCATTATTAGTGAGAATTACAATAATGCTGTTTGTAAACTGGGGAGTACTATCCCAATCTGGAAATTAACTTGAAATTGGCTAACTTAAATTTTGGGGGTATTGCCTGCTTTGTATGCAAAATAAGTTTCTTTGGAATAATGCTATATGCCTCCCTTCCTCACACACCTCCCCAAAAGGGAATTTACTGATTTCAAAATATTTTTCTCCCAAACATTTTTTTGTATCAAAATATACATAGTTCTACTGATTTTATAATGTTGGTTTGGTCATGAATACCAGGCTGTCAAACAATATTGGTTTGAATAAAAATATGCTATAATAAAAGTGCACTATTTGGAAGCAATGTATTGGTCCCAAGAAAACTTCTTTGAGTGAGGGAAATATACTGAATACAATAGAAATTTATTTGTTTGGAGAAATTTATTTTTTGAAAAAAAATGCATAGCAAGTTGTTTTTTCCACTTACAATTCCTTCAGCTTCTTAAAGTTGTGTCTAGATCATAGCACGCAAGTGCAGTAGAACTGTGTTATTTTTGTTTATTCATTCATATCTCTTCTGTCTTATACCTTGTTTCATGGTTAAATAATGATTATGTTGCACTTTAAACTCAAAGTGAACCTTTAACACTGTAGCCCATTTTGAATTAAGAATAACATAATAACATTCTGAACAAAGGCCAGTAGAAATCTGTACTTGTGATTTGTACATTTACTCCAACTGTTGTAGGTTAGTTGTATATCAGACTTCATAGAGAGCTAATTTTGCAAATGTACCTTATCTTTGGTCATTGGCACTGGGATAAGAGAAGTAGCAGAAGAAGAGAAAGGAAATCTAGATCTTTTTGTATGAGGAGATAATGGTTACAGAATGATGGGACCATGGAGACAGCTACTTGTAGTATAGATTCTCTGATATATGTAAGATAGGAATTTAATAGATCTAGTGTGCACCTTGCTCTCTACCATTTTTCCATGCAAATGAGCGGGTTCTACTCCAGCAGGTATCTGCATTTCCAATGACCCCAGGGCAAGAATAGTATTAAAAAAAGGAGAGATGGTTACAATAAAAATCAGTGTTTGGGAAGGCGGAGCTTCGTCTCGGTGCTACAGCTGAGATCTCGGGGCTCTGAGATC
>BLBF01000052.1:2815740-2848115 GCA_015471245.1 Laticauda colubrina
TTTATTTAGAGATAATGGGTAAACATATAACTGAAAAAGAGATTCTGCAAAGGTACATAAGATTGTGTTGTTGTATCTGTATTTGAAATAATGTTAGAAAATTGGAATAATATATGATTATAAAATGGGACAAAATATTTAATGTAACTTAGCGAAATTTTTTTTTTAAATAAAATAAATGAAATTAAATATGAGAGAATTGAATTAAAGAAAGTAACTAAGCAAAATCTATAAGTGTTCCCATAGAAGTATGATATTTATTTAGAAAGGATTGTGTAAAATGTTTAAGACTTAAATGAATATTAATTTTAATGATATAATTTCAATTGCTATGGATTGTTGTTTTAATTATATTATATATCAAAAAAAAAATTTTTTTTTTCCTGTTTTAAAATATTGAGTTTATTTTTAGAATGTATTACGCAGAATCCGAATGAAAATTATGTGTTATGTTAAGCTTTAAAACTAGGGGAAGGATAAGTATGACAAGGCATTATACTCCAATCAGTCATTACAGAAGAAATTTTGTGTTAATGAGAAAAAATAATAGACAGCTGAAACAGGACAGACAAAAGAAATAAGTATAATGATTTAAATTGAGATGAAATAAATATAATAGAATTAAGAGAGTGAAAAGAGGGGAGAAGCTATATAGAAAATGTAAAATAGTAAATAAGAAATGGAATTGCTATATAAAAGTAAGCATGAACTTGAATTTATGTCTGTACAAAAAGATGTAACTCGGGATCAAACTGCCGTCCAAAAAGATAGTTTATGTTTTTTATGTTTTGTGTTTTGTTGGTATATGTTTGTTTGTTAAAAAATTAATAAAAAATTTTTCAAAAAAATAATAATCAGTGTTTGCATTTCCTTCTTTACAAGAATTGTTAGTTGCTCTGGATACTGAGATCCACATTGTTCTAGTGAAAATCAACAGACATAATTACAGCTTTGCAATGTTGTTATTATTATTTCCAAAACATCTCAAATGTGTAAAGTCTATCAAGCTCACACTTATGAGGAAAGGAATAATTCACTACAATTCCTGTTTAGTTTACATGTGGTGAGGGTGAAGGGGAATAGAGGATGAGGAGAAATAAATATTCTGAGATTTTTCATATGTGATTAGCCTAGTATCAGCCCTGGATTGATTTGAATCAAATCAGCTCATTGTTACCACATGTTCCCAGTCATATTGCCTCATTTTAGGCAAGAGTAGGTATAGAACTCTAGGTCATTACTTCAGGGTTGATTTTGCCTCTACATATGAGGAGTGCCATTGAGAAATTTAGTGCTTTAAAAGCTAAGATGCTTTTCACATTTCAACCAAAGAAATACTAGTTTTTAAACACAAGCTAAAATTTAAATCTGAGTGTATAAGCTTTATTATAAACTATGGGATTTCCAAAGCCATGTTGTTACAGAGACTGAAGAAGTGCAATTAAGTCTTGACTGAATGTTTGGGGCATAATGACAAAATAGAGAAGGTTAATAAAATCAGAAACTCCAGTTGCCAAATTGGGAAATGTATTCTTTGATTGCATTCTGCTATCAAGATACAGGTGGCGAATCAAGACTACACTGATAATAAAATAATATACACAAATGCAGGGAAAAAAGAGGAGGATAAGATGTGAGAAAAGGGAACAAGCTGCACTGCAGCTAAAAGGCTTAATAAAGCACAATCTAAATACATATTTCTTAGAAATAAATCACCATTTTAAAAAAAGTTAGTATGTTTGTATTTCTATTGGGTTATTTCCAAATAAGTGGGATCACAGACTTACTGATATAAATTGTAATAAGCAGTCTAGCTATTTTGTTCATAGATTCATTAATCATTATATAATGTACACATGGTACATTGTATAAATAAAATATATAACTGTTAACAATTGTCTGTTGATCATGATTCTGGACACTGAGTAATTTTACTAGAGGAGCTGCAGGACAAGTAGCTGAATTAGTCTCTTCAGCAAGGCCAATAAAGAAACCAGTGGCATCTTAAAGAGTCACAAGTGTATGAATATAAAGGTTTTTGCAGATCTTAGTCCATTTCATCATCTAAATAAAATATAGTCCTGAGAAGAGAAAAAGAATAAAACAAGACATGAAAGATGAGGAAAGACTTCCCACAGTGTTAAACATAATATAGTTTGTTTGCTTAGTATATTATATGAACCTAGCCTCTGTGTTTGAAAATCATACTTTATGATGTAGACCCTGCCATTTGTTATTGACTACATATGCAAACCATGGCTTCATACAATATTCAAATCAAATTAGTGGAAATTATCTATAGTGGTCCTGAACAAATAAATAGGTGTGAATTAAAAATTCTTGCACTGATTAAAATAGTTACTAAGCAAAAAAAGATTAATTTGTAGGTTGTGGAATCACTCTTCTTTGAATATCAATAGGCAAGTGTTATAATTTAACTAAAGAACATGTACCCTCCTGGATCATTATTTCAAAGACATTTTATTATCTAAACAGAAAAACAGAATAACCATGGGCAGCAAAACAAAAACAAAAACCTAACAAACAAACATTGACAAAAACCTAACAAACAAACATTGGGAGCAGAAGAAACTTACAACTTCCTGCCAGCTTCCTCACTGAGTTTTCTTGTAGAAAGCTGGCAGTGACCACTGAAAACCAATCAGCCTGCCTGCCAACTTCCTTATTTACTTTGCTATGGGAAGCTTACAGGGATAGGAATGATGCATGGGGATGCAAAAGGGTTTATCATAGATGTAGTGCGCATTGGAGATGGCACATGAGAATATAGTGCAAGTTGGGGAGGATGCACAAGAGTATGTCATGGGTTGGGGATGTCATAGTGGTGCAGCCTATGCCAGTGAGGGTGTGAGGAGATGCATAGTGGTAGACAACAACCTTCTTGCTTGTTTCCTCAGTGACTTGTAGACAGCTCTCAGGAAATGTTGGAAATAGGAATCATATGACTGACTTGGCCGTAAAGCAGCAACAATGTAGTGGCACTGAAATAGCCACAACTTTCCCAAATTTTATTCCTAAGGAAGTCATGAATCTCAGAATTCTGTAAGTTAACCTGTTTGAGGTTCAATAATTGTTGTCCCATGACACACTATTTTTGCCCAACTGCATGTTAAAACAGATATGAGAGCTTTAGTGTAAAGATTGTATTGTGGTTGGCAAGAATAAATAAGAGTCCTTTGGTCCTAACATATTACACTCTTCTGGAAACAAAGATTATAAACTGAAAATAAAAAGCATAAAAAACAGTGCAACAGCTATTGGGTAGAACCAATCATAGCTCTATATTCATTGTTTTGGCCCAAATGTTCTTTCCCACTTGTGGAGTCTAAATCTGTTGGAAATTCTGTATTTCAAATCTTCTTTAATAAGCCTTCTTTAACTTTGCATTTTCTCGCCTGTAGTTCCGAAATTCCCTACCAGCATGTTTTGTTTATTTATTAAAACTTTTTGTATACTGTTTGTCAGATTTATTCTCAGTGGCTTACCTCAAAAGTATTAAACTTTGGAAGTCTTGATTAAAGAGATCATGAACAATTCCTATCCTTTATAGACCATCTTCTGCTGTGCTTTGCCCTTTAATGACACACAAAATCTGTCTCCAAAGGCAAACACCTCACTCTGTTTCCTGGCAAGGCCATTGTTAGGCCTTATTCCTATCAGGTAACTGCATTCAGGGATAAAATGAATACAACATTAAAACTTATAATGCTGCCTTAGACAGGATTAGGAGAAAAGCCACCGTGGCATCACCTGAAATCCACCTAGCACATTTTTCATGTAAAGCAATCAACACATGTTTGCAGTGGGCTTTGCTTTCATTACAGGCCAGCTCTGCTATTTAATCAGCTTTCAGATTCCTTCTGTTTGCACAAAAAGCTGCTAACCCAGATTAAAGAGGAAGAGGCTGCCTAAGAAATGTCAGTGGCATACTGCCATTGCAAACATGCACCAGCTAGAGCAATGGGGAAAAGGTTCTCTCTGATTAATGTTAATAAAGCATAACAGCTGTGCTTTTGATGATCACCTTGCTTAAGAAAACTAAAGAAAAGGAACATTACACAGAAAAAAAAAAAATGGTATATATGGCATTGACTAATCATGTCATCAGAGAAGAATTGAAAGCAAATCTTTGTTTTGAATGAGCCACAAGCCTAAAAACATACAATCCATTTTAGCATTCTCTTTTAGCTCTCTTGTAAGGTTAGCTGACAGAGAAAAAAATACAAGTCCATACCTTTGTTTTCCTAACCTGAAAAGTTGAAAACCTTCATTTATGTTTGAATTCAGCCCCCAATCACTTTTGGCCATGCTGGATGAGAATTATGGAGAATGAAGTCTTCCATAGCTAAAGGCACTAGAAGATGGAAGGCTCATTCACATTCACCTGAAATGATTCAGGCTAGAAAGACAATTCTCTCCATTTGAATTTTTCTGTGAAAGATTCTAAATTATTTGATATATTGGCAATGATTTAGCAACAGTATAACCCCCCTCCTTTTAGGGTATTATAAATGAAAATATGTGTGCATAAAAGAACAAAGAAAGAAACAGGACATTCTGTGATATTTTTGTGGGAATTTATCAATATGCCTATCTACTAGTATAACACAAAAAAGCAATTAAAATGTAAAATATACTTTATACCAACATACTCAAAATAGTATTATCTACCAATTAATCCACAAAATCTGCAAAATTTTGTTAATACATCTGTGACTCTTTAAGATTGAATGTGCTGCTGGAAATTCTCTGACTTAAAAGTCAGAAAGGTTAAACATAGTTTGTCTACATAAAACAGGGAAAATCCTCACCTATCTAGATACCAACTTATCTAAAACAAGACACAACTCAACAAATCATCAGAGTTACTTCCCCAAAATGAATCTCTCTCAGAAGCCCTATTATTGACCTGGTCCACAGATCCTTGTAAATATGAATAGAGATTTCTTTATTCTTTTCAAAATCTAGCATCAAGAATACTTGATAAAAAGAAAAAGAGGAGCACTCCTCAGATTGGAACATCTCATCAAAATACTAAGAAATGGATGTCTGGAAAAAGTTGGGCTACTTTGAAAAAAATATTCAAATATCAGTGCATCTACCATAAAAAAGGGAAATGTAGCACTTGACAGTGGATACCATAATGTCAGCTTTATTTGGGCAAAAAACCCTTATGGCTTTCCTTATAATTTAATATGATACATCACTAATAAAAATCAGAAAATCAGGGGACCACCTGCTCTTGAATTTGCAATACTTCTTACAAAGCTTTCCATTATAATTAAAATGTTTTGTTCTCTTCCTCAGAATATTTCTACTCATTTTTTCTGGCATTTCTTTCAGCATTTAAAAACTGCAAGTACATTGTCTCTCATTTTTTATACGCATAACAAATTATTTCTTTCTTCCATTCCTCTATGTGCTGTCATTACTCTCATAAAACATTATTATGACACCAGCATATCAACCTCCTTCCTGAGCTGAAATGACCAGAACTGGACCAACACACTCCATGAGATCTAGTCATTCCTGAAAGGAACAATGATTTAATATTAAACAGAACATAAGATTGACTTTAGTGAATTGATATACCCATAATGATGAAATATATATGTTCGTTGCAAGCTTTCCAACTCAGAATAAAGCTGAAAGAAACCTAGTCTGGAGGGTCAGAAAGCTATTGAATTCCAGGTATGAGTGGTCAATCTTACTGTAAGACAACTTTGTATGTTCTGAAATCAGTTCTATATGTCTGTGGAGTTTTCTTCAATTTCTAACAAATAGAGGAAGGTAAGGGGATTATTCTGTCCAACTCACTTAAAGCAAGGGTACTATGCCACCACATGGCTTTCTGCTACCCAAGAGAGCTCTGCAAGGAAAAAAGCCAAGCGAGACATAACCTAATCATTTTAAATGCTCCCTTAAGACTGTGGCAATAGCAAATGCACTGCATCACATGCTAATTTTTTAGCTAATCCTCTGCTAATTTATTTTATCAAATTAAAAAGATGGCATTCTGAAAACACCAGGGACATTCCATTCTTAGAATCCCAACAGAAAACCACATGAACCATTTGTAAAGAGGACTTTCCTGCCAAGAATATAAAATTAATAAAGTAGGATTAAGTAGAGATAGGATTTTAACTGATTCCTTAATTCCAGTGAATAATTAATGATGGCAATTCATGATGCAGTTCTGAATTCATTCCACATTTGAATAATAAACAAGTGAAGGCCACTTTTTAGACCCCCCCCTCCAATAAAAATCCTTTTCTATTGAGTGGCTAAAGTATCAAGAAGAAACATAACAGTCATCATCAGTGCAGGTGTCCTGCCAATTATATAAAGGTTAAAATTATAATCCAATTGTGTAAGATTAGTATTGCTACAATTGTTATTAAAATTATATATAAATGGATTAAGTATTCTAGCAGACATCCTCATTGTTCTATAAACATGGGAAAATAATCCACCATCAAGTGACTTCTAATCTGAGGAAACAGAGAAGCCAAAAATCTTACTTTTGTTTTTAAAGCTTAAAATTTCTTTCTGTCTATCTATCTTTATTAAAGCTGGGACATGCTACCCACATAAATTCCTGTAACTTTTTTCCTCCTATAATGGCAAATCTGAGGTTCAGTGACCTACTACATTATAACTGGCGGTCAGCACGGGTTTGTTAAAAACAGATGCCAAACCAATCTTATTTCATTCTTCAACATAGTGACTAAATTAGTAGACCAGCAAAATACTGTAGACATAATATATTTAGATTTCAGCAAGGCATTCAACAAAATAGACCACAACCTACTTCTTAGTAAGCCAGAAAAAAGTGGAATAGATAGCAACACCACTAGATGGACTTGTAACTGGCTGACAAACCCTACTCAACGAGTAGTCCTTAATGGGTCTAAGTCTACATGGAGGGAAGTAAGCAGTGGGGCATCACAAGGTTCTCTGCCTTAGGCCCAGTACTCTTCAATATCTTCATTAATGATTTAGATTAGGGAATTTACTAAATTTGCAAATGACACTAAGCTGGCAGGAATAGCTAACACCCAAGAAGATAGGCTCAAGATCCAGATAGATCTTGACAGACTAGAACACTGGGCCGTATCTCACAAAATGAAATTCAATGTAGAGAAAAGTGAAGTCCTACACTTAGGCAAGAAAAACCAAAAGTACACATATAGGCTGGGTGAAACCAGGCTCATTAGCAGTAACTGTGAGAGGGATCTTGGAGTCTTAGTGGACAGCCAGCTAAATAGGAGCCAGCAGTGTGCAGCAGCAGCCAAAAAAGCTAATGCAATCCTAAATTGCATTTATAGAGGGATACAATCAAAATCAAGTGAAGTAGTAATACCACTCTATAAAGCCTTAGTAAGACTCAAGTACTCATCCAGTTTTGGTCACCACATTATAAAAAAGATGTAGAGACTCTAGAACAGTGGTTCCCAAACTTAACTTATGCTGTGCTTCAGCTAACCATGATTTAGCATGAAAACCAGAGGTTTTCCTTTGCTTTTCAAAACCTGGCCTCTTTTTGCTGGAAATCTTGGCATAACAAGGGGGTGCACATACGTCTTGCCTTCCTCGCACCCCACTGCTGACCCCCAAGAGAACCCCTTTTGCCCACCCACAGAGGAGGCTTCATCTCCAGCTGCCACCAGAGGGCTCTGGGTGGTGCCAGGGAAGAGGCCCAGCTTTCCGTCCCATTCCATGGCTCTGGGCATCACGCGTTGAGCTTCCTGGGTGACTCAGAGGCAGCAGCGGACAGGGCAAGGAGAACTGCCCGGCCGCAGGTCCATCCCACCAGCCGCTGGCAGACCTTCCCCACAGCTGGCTTGACCCAGCCCATATGTGGACCTGTCGCAGCTCAGTGTAGGGAGCATGTCCAGGATAGGAAGGGTGAATCCCACCTACAGTGCTGCAACTGATCCCTTGTGCCTGCAAGAAACCTCCAGCTGCCCTGTGTTTTTTTCGATGCAGCTGGACTCCTCCAGAGCCCCCTTGCCTCTTAGCGTCTCCCTGCCAGCCCCCTTGCCTCTTAGCATCCCCCTGAGGTGCTGCTCACTACCCCCCAGGGGGTGGTACCATCCACTTTGGGAACCACTGCTCTATAAAAAGTACAGACAAGAGCAACCAGGATGATTAGGGGACTGGAGACTAAAACATACAATGAATGATTGCAGGAACTGGGCTTGCTAATCTAGTGAAGAGAAGGACCGGGGGAGACATGATAGCAGTCTTCCAATATTTGAGGGGCTGCCCCAGAGAGGAGGGGGTCAAGCTATTTTCCAAGGCACTTGAAGGCCAGACAAGGAATAATGGATGGAATCTGAACAAGGAGAGATTTAACCTGGAAATAAGGAGAAACTTTCTGACAGTGAGAACAGTCAACCAATGGAACAGCTTGCCCTCAGAAGTTGTGGGAGCATCATCACTTGAGACTTTCAAGAAGAGATTGGACTCCCATTTGTCAGAAATGGTGTAAGGCCTCCCACTTGGGTAGGGGGTTGGACTAGATGACCTACAAGGTCCCTTCCAACTCTGATTATCTGTAATAATTTGTAATATTGTCTGTGCCATGTCATGCATATCAGCTCTTGTTTGAATCTTAATGTCATGCCAAATTATTGAGGAATTCAAACTTAAAAATAGCAAGTCAATCCTTTTGTTGGAGAACATGGACTGAGTGTGGAGAATATAGTTTACATGAATTAATAAGATTATTGATTTTTGTTGTTTTTACTGCAGTTGCAGTATAAAAATGATTTACTGAAAAGTTCAATATGATGTTCTTCACTTAAACCAAATTTATATCTTGATAAGAGCTATTTGAAGCTCCCTGCTTCAGAAATAAAAACAAACTTTACTAAAAATGTAATATTCCTAACAAAATAAGGTGACATGGTAGTAGTATTCCAGTATTCTGTGGTGGGGCAGTGGTTAGAATGCAGTACTACAGGCTACTTCTGCTGGCTGCTGGCTGCCAACAATTCAGCAGTTCGTGTCTCACTGGCTTAAGGTTGATTCAGCCTTCCATCCTTCCAAGGTTGATAAAATGAGGACTCAGATTGTTAGGAGCAATATGCTGACTCTGTAAGCCACTTAGAGAGAGCTGTAAGAGCATTGTGAAATGCTATATAAGTCTAAGTGCTATTGCTATTTGACGGGCTGCCATAAAGAATAGGGGATCAAATTATTCTCCAAAGCACCAGCAGGCAGGACAAGAAACAATGGTTGGGAACTAATCAAAGAGAGAAGCAACTAGAATTAAGGGGAAACTGCCTAACAGTGAGGACAATTAACCAGAAAAACAGCTTGCCTCCAGAAATCATGGGCACTCCATCACTGGAGGTTTTTAAGAAGAGACTGGATAGTCACATGTCTGAGATGGTATAGATTCTCCTGTTTGAGCAGGGTGCTGGACTAGAAAACCTCCAAGGTCCCTTCCGGCTTTGATTTGATTTGATTCTAAATAAAAAGCCTATGATAACTATAAATACATTACAATACATAACATTAGATGTTTAAGAATTCAGGAAAGACCACCATTCAGAAATTGTGGTATCCCAAACTTGATTTTTAGGGAATGATCATTTCAGCCTTACTATACCATATTTTTACAGATTTAAAATCACAAAATTCAGGACAAGGATATTGTTTCCTGGAAATTTCCTTGATGCTAATCATTTTTCTAGAGAGAAGTTGATGGGTTGGGGAAAGAGTGCTCAAAATGTATCACTGGTTCATACATAATAGTTATGAATTTTGTTTAAGAAAACTCATTCATTTTTGTAGGTGCTCATCTCTTTTTATGTACAACAATATTCTAGAAACTTATCAGATTGACAGTGGAGATGAAACCACATCTCTGTGGTTTCAAAATTAATATTGAGAGGTTGGAAAATTTTCTGTTCTCCATGAAATATACTTTGTTTCAATAATTCACCTTGTTTTCTATTCTTTAACAAACAATTTACAACTCATAGTCCTATTTAAAATATTATTTGAAATCCTATAAATGTTTCACTATTGCATGATCACTTGCAGTCTACAGCAGCTTTTCTCAACTGAAATTCCAGTCTTTGTGTGACTTTTCATGTTATTAAACTTTGAAATTCACAACGTTGACTGGCTTCAAAAACGGGATGGAACAAGTTTGTAGAAGCCATGGGATCAGTTGCAATTTGTCTTGATGGCAGGCCATGTTCTGCTGGGAAGGTAGTGGGGTTCCTTGTTGGCCAGCATGAGAACAGATTGTTCGAATAGGTCAGTGAGAGGCCCAATTCAGCTTATGCTTTTATGTTCTAAGCCTAGTTTCCATGAAAGATCATTATGGAGGGGGTGGGAATCATACCATAAGGAAAAATAGTAATGTCTATGCAAGGGGCTCTTGAGAACTGAACATAATTTCAAGGATTCCTCCACAGTAAAAAGGTTGAGAAAGGTGGGTTTATAGTATTGAATTAATCATCATGATTTCGTGCCTTTAGAATTATTTTGTTGGAGTTTAATCTTTGCCCCTGTTTATAGTTATATTGTATACTGCTTAGTGTATTGACCTTCAATTTATAGCCATGATCCAATTAAACAATTTTAAATGTATTGATGGATTTTTCCCACCTTTTAAAATGAACATGTTCATATCTTTTAACTTTCTCATAATTTCTAAAATACTGAAGTTGCAAGGATATTCAGTTGCATTGTTTCAATAATCAATTTGGGAACTAAAAATAAAAATGTAGCAAATTTTCAACTCTGCAATTTTTCATTCTGACCATAAAATATATGTAATGAACCTAACTTTGGAGAAAAAAAATCATTCTTCTATTTTTATGTATTTATTTATTTTTGTTAATTGCTTACAAGATAATAGGTATAAGTAAAAACATAATTATGAATACATGGATACATGTAAGAAAAATAAAAAATAAAAGAAACAATAGGACAGGGACGGTAGGCACATTGGTGCGCTTATGCACACCCCCTTACAGACCGCTTAGGAAAGAGGTGAGGTCAAAAGTAGACAGTCTAAGGTTAAAGTTTTTGGGGTTTGGGGAAGAAACCACAGTCAAGTAGAGTATTCCAGACATTGACCACTCTGTTGCTGAAGTCATATTTCCTGCAATCAAGTTTGGTGCGATTAACCTTGGGTTTGTATCTATTGTTTGCTCTTGTATTGTTATGGCTGAAGCTGAAGTATTCATTGACAGGTAGGACACTGCAATGTATAATTTTATATACTATACTTAGATTGGACTGAAGGCAGCGTAGTTCTAGGTTTTCTAGGTCTAGAATTTCGAGTCTGGTGGCATAAAGTATTCTGCAATGAGTAGAAGAGTGGAGAACTCTTCTTGTGAAATATTTCTGGACTTTCTCAACTGTGTTAATATCAGATATGTAATGTGGGTTCCAGACTGATGAACTGTATTCGAGTATAGGTCTAGCAAATGTTTTGTATGCTCTAGTTATTAGTGTAATATTACCAGAGAAAAAGCTATGTAAGATTAGGTGAACAACTCTTAACGCCTTTTTGGCTATGCAGTTACAATGGGCTCTAGCATTTAGATCATTAGAGATGAGGACTCCAAGATCCTTTGTTATAATCCTATTAGTTATATGTAACATCTTATTGATTTTCCCCAAAAATCTGAAACTTTATCATACTCCCACCAAAGAAAAAAGAATGTTTTTTTCAATTTATAGCCTATTTATTTTGGTTTGAGACAATGCACTTGAATCTCTGATTTTGCAGTGCTTAAAGTAGATTGGTTCATGCTCTTTATGTGTACACAAAAGTGGGGTTCATAATGGCTCATATTTGGTAAGAATTATGCACTCCTATTGTTTACAATATATGTACCAGATTTGTACAAAAAAAGAAGGTCAAACAATACAGTACAATCATTTACAAACAAACTAGTGAATAGTTGGAAACTTTGCTAATAAAGGTCAGAGAAAGGTAGTAGTTTTAACAGAGAGGATGGCAGTTTCAAATCAGATTATTAGAGCAGAGCAACCATAGGACAAAAGGACTACACATTTATACTGCTTTAGTTTAAAGGAAGAAAGGATATTAATGCTTGGATTTTGGATGACAAAACTAAGAACTAAGACTTAAAAGCAAATCTCATCAAATACAGTTTTGATTTCCTTTAAATAAAAAATATGCTTCCACAGATATACACATACTTCAAGAGGAAAACAAAATATTGGACACACATCATTGGACAAGATCTAGATCTCTTAGCAGGTCTAGAACAGGCTCGAAAAGCTTCTGACTCTGATGGTCAAAATTCACTTGGGGCTTGAATATTAACATACTTGTAATACCCTTACCTGATTGGCTGAAACAAACTGCACTGTGATTGGCTGAGACGCAAGGCGATGATTGGTTAGTAAGGAATCTCCTGTGATTGGACAAACCGATCGAGGGAGATTCAAAAAGCTGTTATTGGGTTAGAGCCGCCGGCTAGCTCTACAAGAAGAGCTGCCGCAGCTCATTAAAACACACACAAATCTATACCTTGAATAAAGAGCTGAAGTTACGCTGGTCTCCTGTCTCCTGATTTCCCGCGCTTCAACACTGGCGATGAGGATAGGATCCTGAGACAAAGAGACCAGCGGGCACGTGGCAACCGAGCTGAACAACCGACGAGATGGTCGGCAGCAACTCGCCACCCACACCATTCGACCAGGCAACTGAGGACTGGGAATCTTACATCGATAGATTCCTCATGTTCCTTGAGAGCAACAATCTCAAGGATGCAAACGACCACTGAAAGAGAGCTGTGTTCCTGACCCATTGCAGACCAGCCATATTCAAGATGGCCAAAGTGTTGGCCAAGCCAGAGGATGTGAAGGAGATGACTTGGTCAGATCTAGATCGATTACTTCGGAACCACAATGCCCCAGCCATGCCAAACCTGATCCAGTGACACGAATTCTACCGTCGTGATCAAAAGGACGGAGAGAGCATCGGGGATTTCATGGCAGCATTGAGGAACATTGGAGGTGCATGTGGCTTTTCAGACATGGATGAGGCTCTGAAGGACCGCATGGTTCTTGGTCTCAGAGACCCCGTGCTCCAGAGCAGGCTAATGGCTTGAGCAGACATTACAGTTACCAAAGCCATTGCTGAAGCCACCGCAGCCGAAGCCACAAAGAAATCAGCGGCCAAGATGCGACGAATGAACACAAGGGACCAGCCAACAACCTCGGAGACCAACACATCCCCTGAAAAATCAACTGAAACTGGTCACAAAGCAACAACGGCGCACCACGAGAACGTTGATCTGTCACCCAACACTGACTATGAGGAAGAGGAGATCCACCGATTGCAAGCACAGCGAGACTGGCGGAGAAGTCGTAAGTTGGGCTTCCAGTGCGCTGGTTGCAGCGGCGACCACCCCTGTTCTGAGTGCCGGTTTTTAGACGCCATTTGCCAGTACTGTGAAAAACGGGGGCATATTGCCAAGGTCTGCCAAAACAAACGGAACTCCAGCCCAAGACAACATGACAACATGCCTCCCAGAAACCAAGACAGATTCACAGAGAACCGATGGAACCACGAAAACCGAAGCAAGCAGCTCAGCGAGACCAGATGACAGAAAGAAACCCATCATATGATCACAATCAGCCATTCAAACAACTCAGACACAAGAAAAGTACACGTGCAGGTCAGCATCGAAGGCAGGCCATGCAGAATGGAGGTGGACTCCAGATCATACCTCTCCATGGTGTCCTGGGACACAATTAAGAGGTTAGTGCCCAGCTTACAGAAACAGGAGCTGGAGAACCAGAGACTCACTATTAAAGACTATCAGGGGAACAGAATCCCCGTAATCGGAATTGAAATACTTCCATGTAACCTCCAAAAGGCATGGAAAAGTACTTCCACTCACTATTGTCGACAGAGACCGCCCAAGCCTGCTGGGTCTGGAATGGTTCACGCCATTAGGGATCAAGGTGACAGGCATCAACCATGGAAACAGTCAGGCATCAACAGTTGAGGAAACAGACTGGGAAGAGGAGCTGATGAAGGAATTCCAAGAAGTGTTCGACGGACAATTAGGCAAGTACCAGGGGTCCCCAACATCATTTAGCTTGAACCCCAATATTGCCCCAATCTGGCTCAAACTTGGATGAGTTCCATTCGCCCTCAAACCAAAAATAGATGAACAATTAGATAAGCTCATCGCACAAGGGGTCCTGGAACCAATAGATCATGCACGCTGGGAGACCCCAATAGTCACCCCAATCAAACCAGACAGGTTCGTGAGAATTTGTGGGGACAATAAAGCAACACTTAACAATGCACTGCAACAAAGTGCATACCCAGTCCCGGTAGTACAGCACCTCCTACACTCACTCGGGGGAGGAAAAATCTTTGCAAAGCTTGACTTGGCGCAAGTATATCAACAGCTGCCCGTTGATGCCGAGACTGCGGAAGTGCAAACTATCGTGACCCACAGGGGGGCTTTCTAGTGCAAAAGGCTCCAATTCAGAGTCAGTGTGGCACCAGGGGTGTTCCAGAGTCTCATGGAACGGTTCCTCCAAGGAATTAAGGGAGTCGTGCCATATTTTGATGACGTGTTGGTCGCGGCCAAAAACAAAAGACAATTGAGAAGCCGACTCAGAGAAGTCTTACAAAAATTTAAAAATGCAGGACTTAAAATTAAAAAAGAAAAGTGCCAGTTATGCACTGAAAAGGTTGAGTTCCTGGGATATCTGGTGGACAAAGATGGAATCCACCTACCCACAAAAAAATAAAAGCAATCAAGGAAGCCCCGAGACCTCAAAATAAGGCAGAATTACAAGCCTTTCTGGGACTAATCAATTTCTACAATGTCTTTTTGCCACAGAAGGCAACAACAACAGAACCTCTGCATAGGTTGCTTGACAAGATGTCCGTCTGGTCCTGGGGAAAGCGGGAAGAGGCTGCCTTCTGGAACATAAAAGACCTCCTCACATCAAAATCAGTCCTCATCCAGTACAGCGAGACCCTACCACTAACGGTAACCTGCGACGCCTCTCCATTTGGCATCAGAGCTATACTAAGCCATACCCTGCCAGACGGGAGAGAAGCACCGATTGCTTACTTCTCGAAAACACTATCAAAGGCAGAAAGAAATTATAGCCAGCTCGACAAGGAGGCACTTGCAGCGGTTACTGGCGTGAAGCGGTTTCACGAGTACTTATATGGTAGGGACTTCACCCTCATCACCGACCATAAACCACTACTGGGGATCCTGGCAGGAAACAAGGCCACCCCCAACATAATGTCTCCCCGGATGACAAGGTGGTCTGAGTTCCTTGCCACCTATACCTACCAACTAATACATTGCCCAGGGAAATGCATCTCGCATGCCGACGCACTAAGCCGTTGCCCCTTAACAGATTACGAAGATGACCCTGCACCCACCACATCCACCCTGCAAATAGAGACATTGCCCAATCTACCAACAACCACGTCAGACATTGCGAGAGAGACGAGCAAAGACGGCAAACTGGTGCGAGTTTTGAACTGGGTGGGAAAAGGGTGGCCGGAAACAGAAATCAGTGACCAGTTTAAACCCTTCCGAAACCGGCAAACTGAATTATCCTCCCAAAAGGGATGTATACTATGGGGCGATAGAGTGGTAGTTCCAGACAGCTTACAAAAAAAAATATTACACATGTTGCATGAGGGACACCCGGGCATTGTGAAAATGAAATCCCTGGCCAGAAGCTATGTATGGTGGCCAGGGATAGACAAAACTATTGAAACCTGGGTGGCTACATGTGACAAATGCCAGCAATCCAGACCAAACCCGCCCGAAGCACCAACCCTCCAGTGGGAAACACCAAGAGGACCATGGTTGAGGGTCCATATAGACTTTGTGGGACCCACAAAAGGGCACACTTTCCTGATCGCAGTAGACGCTTACTCCAACTGGCTGGAGGTGAAACTAATGCGATCTACCATGACAAAGGCGGTTACAAAACAACTAAACAGGCTTTTCGCCACCCACGGCCTACATGACTTGATAGTATCTGACAACGGGCCACAATTTATGGCATTGGCATTCAAGCAATTCCTTGCAGAACGGGAAATCCGACACGCATTGACAGCCCCCATTCATCCGGCGGCGAACGGGTGGGCGGAATGAATGGTCAGATACACCAAAGATGCTTTAGAAAAGATGGACACTGGTAACATACACGACAAAATAAATAAACTATTAACAATACAGCACATAACACCAAGTGCCAAAACCAATAAAAGCCCGGCAGAACTCCTGATGGGAAGAAAACTCCAATCCCATCTAGACAGACTTCACCCGACATACAATCCAGAAAAACCACCAGACTCCTCCAGCCGGTACCAGGCATTTAATCCGGGAGACACGATCTCCGCTAAAAAATTTTCAGGGGACCCACTATGGGTACCCGCTACAATAACCCAAGTGACAGGCCCCCAGTCGTACTGGCTGGAAACAGAGGACGGAAGAAACTGGAAATGGCATGTCGACCAATTACGATCAAGAATAATTTTAAACAGCACTGAAAACTCACAAAACTCACAAACAGACTCTAATAAAAAAACTAGAGGGGGGGGGTAGAAATCCCAAACAATCATCAAAAAGAAAGAGAAAATACGACTACAAGACAACAACAAACTGAACCAGAAATACAAACACTGCTAAATAAAAGAAGAAACCGTCAATACTCACCGGAAAGTGAAGACAGCCGAAGGGTACCAGAGGAAGACGACCCTCTCGGAATCTCACCTGGAAGGAACAGTCAAGCCAGCTCAACCAGCCTGGAAAGACTGGCCGGGAACAAAGAAGCCGACAACTCGACCGAACCCAGTAGACCGGGTGGGAGTTGCGGCAAAAGGCCTGACTCACCCTTCCAGGCAGTTCCATGGAGAAGAGCAGGAGCAACGAAGATCCCTTCTGAACTGGCTGAAGACCACGCAGCAACTGAACTGCGCAGGTCAAGGAGGCAAGTAAAAAGCCCTGCCTACCTACGCGACTACATCACGTAGGATGGACCATACCAAGAGGGGAGGGGTGTTACATATTAACATACTTGTAATACCCTAACCTGATTGGCTGAAATGAACTGCACTGTGATTGGCTGAGATGCAAGACGGTGATTGGTTAGTAAGGAATCTCCCGTGATTGGACAAACCGATCGCGGGAGATTCAAAAAGCTGTCATTTGGTGAGAGCCACCGGCTAGCTCTATAAGAGCTGCCGCGGCTCGGTAAAACACACACAAATCTATACCTTGAATAAAGAGCTGAAGTTACGCTGGTCTCCTGTCTCCTGATTTCCCGCGCTTCAACACTTGCCTCTTCTCAATCCTTGTGCAGCCTGAATCCTAGTGCTCAAGGCACAAGCATATTGTTGCAAGGAATAACAGTATTTGCAGTTGAGTATTCATGTTACATATGTTTTCACTGGAATCCTGAATCAGATGTCCATGTTATTCTTGACATGCTGAAATTCTAGTTTTCATCCACTCACCTGCCCACCAAACCACCCACTTCCATAAGCCAGAATTGACTGTTGAGAAAAGTCTGTTCATGGAAGATAAGGCTCACGGTGTGAGAACTACGATGTGTTATGGTGTTTCTAGTGAACTGCTGGCATCCATACTAACATTTCTATGATTGTTTGTTCAAAATGAATGGTTTAATTGTGTTATATGTGTGAGGGTTTCACTTGGAGTTATGCAGTGTTTAAATATGGAGGTGGGAAACTCTGCTGGGAACTATGAGGTAGCAATAGCATTTAAATAAACAGCTATGTCTGACAGGTGAATATATATTTTCCAGTAATTTGTGGCTCCTCCTGGTTAATCTAAATGTTAACTGAAACTCTCTCTTTGTCAATGGTTGTTTATCATTCTGAGAAAATGCCGGTCTGTGTTTTAAATCCATTACAAGGCAAGAGCTTTAAAGAAAACATCATGCTATATTTGTGCATAAAGAAAGAGGTAAGAAACAGAGTATCACAGAACTGCCTCCCTTCACACATGATTCTCATCACAACCAGGATGGAGCTGAATTCTTAAAAGTCTGATCAGTGGCAGCTGTTTAAAAATGGTCAACCATAACAAAAAGGGAAGGGAGGGAAGCAAACAATTTATATAACTTCTGCCCATTGCATTTTTTTCATGTGTTACTCACTCTGTGCAAATTGTGTTTCATTGTTGTTCTCTCCTTCAAACCTTGGCTTTGAAGAACAAGCCAAACAAAATGCTGGTACATGTCTTCAAAAGGGGGCTACATTTCATGACTGGTAGTTAATAGAGCTTCAAGCCAGTCTTTTAAGGGAAAAAGGATAGCAATTTTTGTATTAATTAGATAGGGAGAATATTTATTGTTGCTGAATTGTTTTTTTTAAAGTTCTTGTTTCTTCAGCTGCTAAAATATGATGTCATAATTAGGATGTATTTATTTATTTATTTATTTGGATTTATATATTCACCCTTTTATAAGTATTTAAATAAATATTTTTCTGATAACCAGAGCCTATTAATCCCTGTCCCAAATATACTTTGTTTTTATTGGGCGGCTGCTAGCATCTTTGCCTCTCTGAGATGAACTCCTAAAGCCCATGTCACACTGCACCAATGGATGCAAAGAGGATGTAAAACGGAGAAAAACGCTTGCCATCTGTTGGAAAACGCGATGCATCCATTGTGTACTCACTGCGTACGTCTTTCATACGCTATATCCATGAAACATCCGTCTACTGCTATTTCATTCGCTCAAAAAGTTTTGAGCTGCACAAAACTTTTTGAGCGGATGAACTTTCCGCTGCGTACAATCTACATCCACGACACAAACGGGCAACAAACGTTCTACGTCCGTTGTCATCCATTACACGTCTGCTGTATCCTCTCGGCATCCTCTGGGCATCCACGCAACTCAAATCTGCTCCAGCGCAAAGCGGAAAGAGGGAGAAAGCGAAAGGTATGCGGAACGTCCACACAGCATTAGTAGCACGGACATAGAAAGGATGAAAGCAGATGCAGCTCAGATATAAAGCATTAAAATGGACAAAATGTTTGTATATGGGATGTATCTCAGATATTTAGGATGTCTGGAGGATGTCTAGAGTATGTGGAAGGACACCTAGTGGAAAACCGATATTTCTGATAAAAAGGGGGAGGAAATCACCTGGATCTCACTATCAGTCCAGCAGCCATGGTGTGCAGACCTCTTCAGCCTTGCTCTTGCTCTTCCAAATCATCCATTGATCTCCACCATGGATCATCGCACACTCCTTTTGGTAGCCGCGATCATTCAACACCAGAACCAAGTCCTCTTCAGACTGTTTCACCTTTTCTATGCAAGGAGAAGAAGGAGACGTCCAAGAGCTGTCTGGGTCCGAAGATGGATCGGGAGAAGAGTGGAGTTTGGAGTCTATGACAAGCTGATGGTGGAGCTGAGGAATGAAGACCCTCGTGCATTCCAGCACTTCATGAGGATGCCACCAGCCATGTTTGACGAAGTTGTGGAGTGTCTGAGACCCAGGTTGACCAAGGCAAACACCAACTTCCGTCCCAGCCTGGACCCTGGACTGAAGGTGGCACTGACTCTGCGCCACCTGGCCTCTGGGACCACATACAGAAACAAGCAGTATGCCTGGAGGGTGCCACACAACACCACCAGCATTGTGGTCAGAGAAGTGGTGCAGGCCATCATCGCAGAATACATGGAGGAGCTCCTCCAGTGTCCCACCACTGAAGAAGGCTGGAGGAAAGTTGCAGAGCAGTGGTATCAGAGGTGGAACTTTCCACACACCGTTGGAGCCATAGATGGGAAGCACGTGGCCTGCAAAGCTCCAGCCAACTCAGGGTCCAATTATTACAACTACAAGAGCTTCTTCAGCATCATTCTCTTTGCCATGGTTGATGCTGACTACAAGTTCATGTACATTGATGCTTCAGGCATCTGGTCAGCTTCAGATGCCCAGATATACAACGCCAGTGACATCAAGGATGGGCTGAAACACAACCTCATCATGGGTTTCCCAGATCCAGACCCTCTACCCAATGACACACAAGATGTGCCCTACTTCATTGTGGGTGATGACACCTTCTCCCTCAGAACCTACCTCATGAAGCCCTACAGTTCCAGATACCTCACCCGTGAAGAGAGGATCTTCAACTACAGGCTGTCCAGGGCAGGGTGGGTGGTGGAGAACGCCTTTGGCATCCTGGCCAACAGGTTCCAGGTACTTCTCACCACCATCTTATCACCATCACCAGCATCGCCCACAGACTGTGAGGAGCATCGTGGAAGCTTGCTGCATCCTGCACAATCTCATGCGCACCCGCTACCCAGTGTTGCAGAACAGGCTTGTGGACTGTCAACAAGGGAATGGGGACATGGAGCCTGATGAATGGAGGCAAGGACAAAACCTGATAGACACTGTGGATGTGCAAGGCCCCAACAGAGCTTCACGTGAAGGGAAGAAGCAGCGCAACCTCCTGAAACACTGGTGCAACTCCCCAGCTGGAGCAGTGGAGTGGCAAGACAGGATGGTAGATGCTTAATGGATGCTTCCTTTAGCCTGTCTCATCACACTGATGAGATTGTGCCATGTATGTTGAGTGGCCCTACAATGAATAGGGCATTAATAAAAAGTTTTGTGTTGATCAATGAATAAATTGTTGTTGATAATAAAGGGCCATATGTGTGGCAGCTGGGAGGGTGGACCATACAGTCCCACTATGCTTGCACTGGAGATTTATCTATCCCACAACTATCCTTTCCCATCCCACAACTATTCTTACCCATCCCACAACTATCCTTACCCATCCCACAGCAATCCTTACCCATCCCACAGCTATCCTTACCCATCCCACAAGCATGCAAAGGCTTAACCCTTTTTTCAAAGTTTTCACGAACACTTTTTTAAGCAAAAAAAATGAACCAAGTGTGTGAAGCAAAGATAACCTTTATTAATAACAAACTGTATGACTTTATTAAAAAGCAAAATGACCCAAGTAAAGTGTCTTAAGCAAAGATAAAATGAACAGGTTAAAAACTCAGTCTTTGGCACTTTTCTCAGTCACTCTGAGGCGTGCCCATGGTCTCAGATGAAAAGGGGCTAGGGACTGTGGAGGTGGCTGTGGCTGGAGTGCTGGTCTGTGGTGCCATTGGGGTGCCTGGCCCCGAGAGTACAACAGGAGATGGTGTGTGCAGGAAGCTCTCAGAGAGCTGACTCAGTCCCGTCAGGTTGAGAGGCCCTTCATCAAGTACCTGGGATATGAGGCCCAAGACTGATGACAGATGTTCTGATGATGGGCTTGGCTGTGGGGTGGAGGAAGGAGGAGTGTAGTGGGGCTGTCTGGTCTGCAGCTGGGCGAGGTGAGGCGTCTGTGGTGTCTGTGGCGTCCGATGAACCTGGGCCTGGACTGGGAAGGGCTGCCTCTGCTGTGGGAAGTCCTGGTTGTGGTAGCCTTGGTAGGTGAGGGGCTGTTGAAATCTGTGGAAGGGCTGTGACATCACCTGGGGTGGAGGAGCAGACCTGGAGTGGGTAGGAGCAGGTTCAGCTGGGCCTGGAGGGTGGTGCAGAAGAGCTGTGATCCTCTCCTTCATCACCTGGTACTGGGCCTCGGGCATGTCCATGAGGGTCTGGCTCACGCGGGTGATGAAGGGCTTGCGGTTCGAGGATGGTATGTTGAAATGGACCAGCTGGGAGAGAAGATCTGTGCTGGCTTTGATTGTGTCCCTGATCTCCAAGAGGACAGTGTGGCTCTGCCCCTCCAGTGTGCCTCTCTGCCTGCTTTCTGTGGAGGTGGAGCTGGGTGTGGGTGTGGGTTGGTCTCTGGTGGCTGCTTCTTCTTGCTCCATCTGAGACAGGGGATCCTCCACATCCTCCGGTACGAGGAGTGCAGCTGTCAGGGGGGTCTCTGTCGTGGGGCCCTCCAAAGACACCTGCCTGGACATGGTAGCTGTCTCCTGGCTGGAAGAGGACTGGCTCTCTGTGGGCTGTCTGAGGGAGAGGGTTGACAGAGGGGCTGCTCCTCAGTGCCGGATCTCACCCTCCAGGAAGCTGCACCTGGCCATGACATAGGTCTCCCGGTCAGTGAGCTTGACAGCGGCCTGCCCAGATTTCTTCAGGTGCAGCTTGCCATACCAGGTGTGCATGTGCTTCCACCATCCAAGGAGTACTTCTACAGTGTACCCCAGGCTCTCTGCCTTGTCTCTCCAAGCTGCCTGCTTTTTCTTGGTGTCCCGATACAGTCTGTGGCCCTTTCTCCAGAGGTACTCGTTCTCCCTCAGCCATTCCAGCACCTCATCCTCATGCTCTTCAGAAATGGTGTACTGTTTCCTCTCTCCCTTCTCCTTCCCTTGCCTCTTCCTCCCTCTGGCAGGGCCTTCAGCAGCTGGGCTTTGAGGGCCTTGGGCTGGTCCATCACAGCAGCAGCAGCAGGGGAAGCACCAGCAGCAGCAGGAGAAGCACCAGCAGCAGCAGCAGCACCAGCAGGAGAAGCACCAGCAGGAGAAGCACCAGCAGCACAGCAGGAGAAGCACCAGCATCCGCAGCATCAGCAGCACTAGCAGCTTCAGAGTCAGTGCCAGGGGGTGGGATGGTGGTTCTGTCCTTCTAGCCAGGTCTGGCAGGAGTAGGCACCGGCTTCCTTTTCTTCCCCATGGTGTTCTCTCAAGATGTCTTTGGCAGCAGGTCTTTCCTCTGAATGCTGACTGCTTGCGAGCTGCATCCTTTTATATCCGCGGAGCTGATGCAATTCATCCTCCCCGCATGTGCGGTGAACACTTTGCATCCGCTAGGCATCCGCTAGGCATCCACTATGCATCCTATAGGCGTCCGTGATGCATCCGTGTCATCCACTATGCATCCGCTCCTTCTGCTACGCGTCCACTTCGCTATTCTCCCCCGGATCCCCTGCGGATGTGTCATCCGCTTCCATCTGCTTTCATCTGTTAGGCTTCCTACGAACATCCGCTTTACATCCCTGCTACATCCTCTCCACGTCCGTTCCTTTCTGTTGTTTTTCATTCTGTTTATGCAAATTTGGGGCACTTTTGAGAGCGGATAATAACGGATGGTGCCACCCCCGAAAGTTTGCTCATCCGCTGTGTCCTTTTTGCATACGTTTTGCATCCGTCGGTCAGTGTGACCTAGCCTTAACATTCAAAAAAGGGCTTAACAGCCAAATCATTGATTTTCAATTTGTTCTGTCATTTTAAATATTGATAGCTTCTGCTTATCCCCAAATCAAACATTCTACTAAAATAGTTTCTAATTCCTTTTTTAAATCATAGATGGAAGAGGAAAAATAAAGATATAACAGCAAACAATAACTTAGCCATGTTCAAGTAGGAAAAACATTGTGAGCACATGCCTTTTATTTCCACTTCTGTTGACTTCAGGACACTCAGAAGAACTGATGAATCAATGGATGTTCTCCCTGCAGCTGACCAGCAGGAAAACATCACCACTTCTTTGCCACTCAAGATCCTGTTGATCATAGAGCAAAGGAAAACTAATCTCCCCCATTTCCAGACAAAAAGAAAATGCAATTATTGCTACTGTTCAGCAGTACCACTTGTATTTGTTTGGTTATTTCTTTCTCTCCCCCACCCCACAAAAGCTTGTATTTTATAACCAGGTGAAACAATCAAATAATGTATCTTTCTACCCACACTAAACAGCCATTAAGAGCTGAGAAGTTGACATCATCAATTTTATAACTACTTTTCCCAACATAGTTACAGATGAAGCAGTGACAGAAGTCAGAACAGGAAGTGATACGTTCTAAACAAAAAGCCTTTTTTTAAGAGGCTCCAATAATTGGAACTCATAGTTAAAGCCCATGTCACACTGAACCAATGGATGCAAAGAGGATGTAAAACGGACAAAAAAGCTTGCCATCTGTTGGAAAACGCGATGTACTCACTGCCTCCGTTTTGCTTCCTCTCTATCCGTCCAGCATCCGTCTATTGACGTTTCATCCGCTCAGAAAGTTTTGGGCTTCCCAAAACTTTTGCGTGGAAAATGTATCCAATGTGTCCGTTCTGCATCCACTACGCATCCGCTACGCATCCGTTCTGCATCCGTTACGCATCTGCTATATCCGCTAGGCATCCGCTATGCATCCGCGCAACTCGCATCCGCTCGGACGCAGGGAGGAAGCAGAACGGATACAGAGCGAATGCAGAACGGATGCAGCATGGAAACAAAGTGTTTAAAATGGAAAAAACGTTCGCAAAGGGGACCTATCTCGGATATTAAGGATGCCTAGAGGATGCCTAGAGGATGCCTAGAGGATGCCTAGCGGAAAACTTATATTTCCTATAAAAAGGGGGAGCAACTCATCTGCATCTCACTTTCAGAACAGCAGCCCAGTGGTGCAGACCTCTGCAGTCTTCATCTGACTCTTCCTCTTGCACAGCATCCAGTCATGTCCACCGTGGATTGCAACAAAGTCCTTTCGGCAGCCATCATCGTTCTGCAACAGTGCGAAGCCATCTGCAGGCTCTGTGAACTCTACTGCAAGAAGAAAAAGAGGCACCCAAAAAGAGTCTGAGTCCGAAGATGGTTCACCAGAAGAGCAGAGGACGGACTGTAGAGCAAGCTGATGGTGGAGCTCAGGAACGAAGACACTCGGGCATTCCAGAACTTCATGAGGATGCCTCCAGCCATGTTTGACAAAGTTGTGCAGCGGATGACACCCAGGTTGAGCAAGCAGAGCACCAGCTTCCGCCCCAGCTTGGAACCTGGGCTCAAGGTGGCACTCACTCTGCACCACCTGGCCTTCGGGACCATCTACAGGAGCATGCAGTACGGCTGGAGGGTGCCATCCAACACCATCAGCATTGTGGTCAGAGAAGTGGTGCAGGCCCTCATCGAAGAATACAAGGAGGAGCTCCTCCAGTACCCCTCCACTGAAGAAGGATGGAAGAAAGTTGCAGAGCAGTGGTATCAGAAGTGGAACTTCCCCCACACTGTTGGAGCCATAGATGGCAAGCACGTGGCCTGCAAATCTCCACCCAACTCGTGGTCCACTTATTTGAACTCCAAGGGCTTCTTCAGCATCATCCTCTTCGCCATGGTCGATGCTGACTACAAGTTCATGTACAGCGATGCTTCAGGCTATGGCTCATCTTCAGATGCCCAGGTATACAACACCAGTGTCCTCAAGGAGGGGCTGGAATGCAACCTCATCGTGGGCTTCCCAGATCCAGACCCTCTACCCAACGACACACAAGATGTGCCCTACTTCATCGTGGGAGATGACGCCTTCTCCCTCATAACCTACCTCATGAAGCCCTACACCTCCAGACGCCTCACCCGTAAAGAGAGGATCTTCAACTACAGGCTGTCCAGGGCACGGCGGGTGGTGGAGAACGCCTTTGGCATCCTGGCCAACAGGTTCCAGGTACTTCTCACCACCATGCAGCATCGCCCAGAGACCGTGAGGAGGATCATGGAAGCTTTCTGCATCCTGCACAATCTCATGTGCACCCGCTACCCAGTGTTGCAGGACAGGCTTGTGGACCTCCAGCAAGGCAATGGGGACATGGAGCCTGGGGAATGGAGGCAAGGGCGAAACCTGATAGACACTGTGGATGTGCAAGGCCCCAACAGAACCTCACGTGAAGGGAAGAAGCAGTGCAACCTCCTGAGACGCTGGTGCAACTCCCCAGCTGGAGCAGTGGAGTGGCAAGACAGGATGGTAGATGCTTAATGGATGCTTCCTTCAGCCTGTCTCATCACACAGATGAGATTGGGCTATGTATGTTGGGTGGGCCTACAATGAATAGGGCGTTTAATAAAGAGTTGTATTTATGTTGACATGTGTGGATTATTATTACATTATTATTGATAATAAAGGGCCATAGGTGTTGCACCTGGGAGGGTGGACCATACAGTCCCACTATGCTTGCGCTGGAGGTTTATCTATCCCACAGCTATTACCCATCCCAAAGGTATCCCTGCTCATTCCTCAGGTATCCCTGCCCACCCCACTGCTATCTTAACTCATCCCACAAGCATGCAAAGGCTTAAACCATTTCTAAAAGTTTCCACCAAGACTTTATTAAAAAAAAGAAATGAAGCAAGTGTGTGAATCATAAATAGATTTATTAACAAGCTATAAAAGAAAAATGAGTCTCTGGCACTCCTCTTGGTCGCTCAGTTTCAGGGGTGAAGGGTCCAGGTGCTGTGGAGGTGGCCTGTGCTGGAGTGCTTGTCATCAGCTCCTCCAGAAGCAGAAGCAGCAGAAGCGCCAGCCCCAGAAGAGCAAGCCCATGCTGCAGAAGCCCCAGGAGAACCAGAGTGAGGGCCAGGGGGCGGGATGGTAGCCCTGTTTTTCTTGCCAGGGCTGGCAGCAGATGGCTGAGGCTTGCTGTGCTTCCACATGGTTGTGGGGTTGCTGGCTGGCAGGGAGGCTGGCAGGAACCAAGGCTGGCAGGAAGGCTGGCAGGGAGGCAGGCAGGCATCAAGGCTTGCAGGAAGGCTGGCACCAAGGAAGGCACCAAGGCTGGCAGGGAGGCAGGCACCAAGGCTGGCAGGAAGGCTGGCACCAAGGCAGGCACCAAGGCTTGCAGGGAGGCAGGCACCAAGGCTGGCAGACAGACATGAACCAAGGCTGGCAGGAAGGCAGGTAGCAAGGCTGGCAGCAAGGCTGGCAGCAAGGCTTGCAGGCAGACATGCAGATAGGGAGGCAAGGCAGCCAATCCGTCCGGCAGCAGGTCTTTCCTCTGAATGGCGACCTGCTTCTGAGCTGCTTCCATTATATCCGCTGGGCTGACGCAATGCATCCTCCCCGCATGCGCAATTAACGCCAGGCATCCATTAGGTTTCCGCTGTGCATCTGCTGTGCATCCGCTGTGCATCCGCTTCATCCACTACGCTTCCGCTCTGCATCCGCTCTTTCCATTCCGTGTCCACTTTGCTGCAGCCCCCTGGAAGCCTAGCGGACGTGCCATCCGCTCCCATCCGCTTCCATCCGCTGGGCTTCCGTTCCGCATCCGCTTTGCATCTGCCCTGCATCCTCCCTGCGTCCGTGTTATCCGCTCTGGTTATGCAAATTTTTGCCCCTTTTGAGAGTGGATAACAACGGATGGAACATTTTGCTCGTCCGCTGGGTCCTTTTTGCATCCGTTGGGCAGTGTGACATGGGCTTAAGGACACTTTCACATAACCACTATTACTACTCCACCATTACTAATTCCCTCACTCCATGCCAAATAAAAAGAAAATAACTTTAAAATTCTAACTAGCCTGATCTACTGAGTTCTGGCTGAAGAGATGGCAAGAACTTTTGCTAATGTCATTCCTGCTGAGGAATTCCTCTGAAAGGACCTATTACAATGAATGAAGCTTAGAAACATTTGCTCAACTGCCAGACTTCTTCAACATTGTGAGGACACTGTGGTCTAGAGATGATTTTGAATTGTTGCAGAGACTTTAGGTGGAAGTGCCCTTCGCATAACTTTAAGAGCAATAGTAAGTACAGTGTAGCACATCTTTCAGTCCTTGTGCATTTGATCTGTGCAGGTATACAGTACTGAAACCAATAGAAATAGAATTACAATTTGTCCATTCAGATTCTTTCTTACCTTTATTTAGTCAGAATTTATCAGTTGTTTATTAATTCTGATACTTTGTACAGGTAGTTCTTAACTTAAAAGCATTTGTTTGAAGTTACAACAGTGCTTACAACAACAAGTAACTTACAGCCAGTCCTTGCATTTATGACTGTTGCAGAAAAGTGAACAAAAAAGCAAAGTCAGGCAAACTTTCTTATGTGACAACAAATATCTCAGAATACAGACAACTTCATAAAGTATTTAAATTGGATTATTTGAAACTAAACAAAGTTAGCATTAATAGAGAATGTGTGCGTGTGTGTGTGTGTGTGTAGGTCTAGGTGTGTTCGGGTCTTTTCCCGTGTAAGATTAAGAGTATATTGGCAACCTTTTGGCGAGGTCCCACTCACCATCCCACTCACCATCCTACATGGGAAAAGACCTGAACACACTTAGACCTACATACCTGTACCCATTAAAATCTAACAAATATGTATGTATGCACACACACACACACACACACACACACACACACACACACAAACACACACACACAGAATGGTTTTTTCTTCATCCTGATTGATTGGGAGTCTTGGTCTGTGTTTATTGGTCTTGGAGTTTACTGTGTTCTGCTTGATTGGTGTTTCCAATATCTTCTGTCTGTTTTGTGGCTTTTTTTTGTCTTGATTGGCTAGCAACATTGTGTTCCTGTATTGGAGGCTTTTAGTGTGGTAATTCCCCGTTAGAAGAATGAGCGCATACAGGGAGACGTATAGAGAGTAGCGTTGGAATAATACACACTCAGTACACAGATACACTTTACAGTTAATGTAGGTTTTTACTTCCAAAAAGGTTTAAGCAAAGTTCAAAATAAGCAGTCCAAAAGTCATTCACAGGTTAATCAGTCAGTTTTTCAATCCAGGGGTATTCCAGTAACAAAGTCCAGTGTCAAAAACAGTAAAGTATCAGACTTACATTAAATCCAGTAATATCAGTCAATTAGGAAAAATGGAGCAATAGCAATACTTTCCAACAGAAGGAAATAAAGATACACTCTCTTCTGAGACTCAGACTAAAACAATCCAGGTTTCTGGCTCCATCTTATGGCCATTTGAGAAACCACACCCAATTGCATGCTCTTGTAGGTGGCTTTAGCGAGGGCTCTGGATTCGAATTCTTCCATGAATAGGTTTGCAATGATGGGTGACAGTGGTCATCCCATAGGGGCTCCTCCAAGCAAAGATACAATTTGCTTGTATCTTTGTCCTTTGTATATGAAATATGTGTTGGTTAAGCAGTGTTCTGCTTAAGGTGTTTAAGGTGTTTAACTGGTTGGTATTTATTTTTTTATTTTTTTATTTATTTAACTGGTTGGTATTTATTTATTTTTGATGATTTCAAGAGTTTCTTTTATCGGGACTTGAGTGAATAGTAAAACCACGTCGAAACTTAGAAGCAGATCTTCTTGTTCCATGTGTAGATCTTTGATCATTTCTAAGAAGTGGCATGAGTTTTGTATGTGAAGCTGCTGCTTCAGCATGGGGCTGTAGCTGCTTTTCTAGGTATTTGGCCAGGTTTTGTAGTGGTGCTCCTCTGGAGCTGACTATGGGTCTGAGAGGTATGCCTTCTTTGTGTATTTTTGGGAGGCCATATAGTTTGGGGCATCTGGAAGATTTTTCTCTTGGGATGATCATCTGTTGGATCTCTTTGCTCATGTCGCTGGTTATAATTTTCTTGTTGGCTATTTTTTCAGATATATGGTTGGGTCCATGCTTATGGGTTTGTATGTGGAGTCTTGGAATAGGTCTGATAATTTTGTTTCGTTGTCTTTTCTATCCATTACTACTGTGGCATTACCTTTATCTGCTGGAAGTATGATTATGCTGCTGTCGTTCTTTAGGGCTTGCAGGGCTTTTAGTTCCCCTTTCTGCAAGTTGCTTTTGGGTGGTTTGCTTGTGCATAGGATGTTAGTAACTTGGTTTCTTATTCTATCAGCTTCATCTGTATTTATTTTAGTTAGGCTGGATTCTACTGCACATAGGATGGATTCTGTGGGGATTTTTTTGGGAGCTATGGCATAATTGAATCCTTTGGTTAGGGCATCTGCTTCTGTTTTGGTGAGTTCTCTGTTGGAAACATTACATGCTAACTGTTTCAGATGTTGTGAGTTGTTGGGGGCTTTTTTGGTCATGTTCTAATTTCTTTAGTTTCTTCAAGAGTTTGTCATTTTTGTAAGTGTTTTCAGTTTCAGCTCTCCAAGTTGTAGGTTGTTTTATCTTGTCCCAAAGTAGAGGGTGGATTTTGCTGCTCAGTTCCAGGTGTAATGTTCGCAAATCTTTGATCCAATTGGAATCTCTTTCTGTGGACCTCATTCCTGAATTGAGCCATTTCAGTTCTTTTTAAGATACATTTAGTAGCTGCTGTGCTGTGATGAAATGTTAATTTGAAGCAGGTTGGTGTTGCATTCCAGCTGCGTAGGAATTTGAGATCACATAGTATTCCTGCTCTTTTAACTTCCTGCTTCTCATAGGTTTTGGTCTGTCTGTTTATTTCCTACCCGTAGAGGATTTCTTAGGATGGCTGCTATTTTTCTGTCTGTTTTGAAGGCAGTTTTGATGTGATGGCATATCTGTTTTTTTGTAGTTTAGACATCTAGGAAACCCCAAAGATAAAATTGACCTGGAAAACCAAGGCATATATGAAGTTCCCTATGCATCATGTCCTGCCACATACATTGGACAGACCAATAGAAGAATAACCAAAAACTGCAGTAAAAAATCTGGAACACACTTCCTCACTAGTCCAACACATGAAAGCAACAGATCATAGTATCTACTTCAATGGCACAAAAACCCAAGCCACTATAGAAAACCCCAGCTACAGAATTATCAGAGAAGCCATAGAGATTGAAAAAAGACCTGAAAGCATGAATAGAAGAGATGACTCCACCAGACTGTCAATTATTTGGAAGCCTGCACTCACAAACAAAAAAATCTCCACATCACAAGCCAAGCAAACACCTGGGCAAAAACAGATCCCCCCTTATACCACCAGCTCAAACACACCCCAAACAGGCACCCAGATGAAACCTAGCTTCCTAATAAATTATAGCCATCTGTTTACTCAAAGCCAAGCTGCACTAAAAGCCTCCAATACAGGAAACACAATGTTGCCAATCAATCAAGACACACACAAAAAAGGTACAAAATAGACAGAAGATATTTGAAACACCAATCAAGCAGAACACAGCAAACTCCAAGACCAATAAACACAGACCAAGACTCCCAACCAATCAAGATTAAGAAAAAACCACTCTGGTGCAGCAATAGGCAAGCATCAAATTTAAAACAGAAACAGCTGTGAAAGTCTGACTCACAGATGAACACAATACAGAAGCCTGATGATGGCAGACGAGATTCTGCCAAAACGTTGCTTCAACTTTAAAAGCACAACTATAATGATGTGGGAAAATACCTGAACAAAGCTGCATTCCATACATATAGATACCCATGAAAATTTTATATATTATATATATATAATATGTGTGTGTGTGTGTGTGTGTGTGTGTGTGTGTGTGTGTGTGCGTGCGCGCGTGCTGTTTAGCTTCCTTCGGGTATTATCCCACGTCATTGTAGTTCTGTTAAAGTTGTAGCAACGTTTCAGCAGAATCTCATCTGCCATCCTCAGGCTTCTGTATAGAATTAGTTCCTGGTTTCAAATTTGAGGCTGGTCCATTCTGACTGGCTGGGAGCCTGGATATGTGTTCATTGGACTTGGAGTTTGATTGATTGGTGTTTCTGGTTTCTTCTGTCTGTTTTGTGGCTTTGATTGGCTGGCAACACTCTGTTCTTGTGTTGGAGGCTTTCAGTGTAGCTTGGCTCCGTGTGAAGGGACGGCTGCTCTTCATTAGCAAGCTGCTATTCATTAGCAAGCTAGGTTTCACCTGGGTGCCTGGTGGGGGGGGTGTTTGGGTTGGAGCTATCAGAGGGAGTCTGTTTTTGCCCAGGTGTTTGCCTGGCTTGTGGCGTGGGGATCTTTCTATTTGAGAGTGCAGGCTTCCAAATGATTGACAGTCTGGTGGAATCATCTCTTCTATTCATGCTGTCAGGTCTTTTTTCAATCTCTATGGCTTCTCTGATGATTCTGTGGTTGGGGTTTTCTATAGTGGGTAGGGTTTTAGTGCCATTGAAGTTGATGTTGTGACCTGTGGTTTTCATGTGTTGGACTAGTGAGGAGGTGTGTTCCAGCTTTTTTTACTGCATTTTTGTGTTCATCTAGGCGGGTACTTATTCTTCTATTGGTCTGTCCAATGTATGTGTCCGGGCATGATGTACAGGGAATTTCGTACATGCTTTGGTTTTCCAGGTCAATTTTGTCTTTGGGGTTCCTCAGGATGGCTGCTATTTTTTTGTCTGTTTTGAAGGCAGTCTTGATGTGATGCCTGTGTAGTATCTTACTGATTTTATCTGTGGTACCTCTTATGTAGGGCAGGACAGCTGTTCCATAGATCTGTTGATCTTCTAGGTCTCTGTTATGTCTTGGTGTGTTTTTGTGGATCAAGTTGGTGATTTTGTTTTTGTGGAAGCCATTGGCTGTCAATACTTCAGTCAGGGTCCATAGTTCAGTCTTTATATGTGTCTTATCTGCCAGGCGTTTCGTTCTGGTAATTAGTATTTTCGCTACGGAATTTATCTGTACTGGGTGGTGGTGGGATTGGGTGTTGAGGTAGCCGTTGGTGTGTGTTTTCTTCTGGTATATGGTGTGTCCCAGTGTGCCAT
>BLBF01000052.1:2853115-2896680 GCA_015471245.1 Laticauda colubrina
AAACACACACCAACCGCTACCTCAACGCCCAATCCCACCACCACCCAGCACAGATAAATTCTGTGGCTAAAACACTAATTACCAGAACCAAACGCCTGGCAGATAAAACACATATAAAGACTGAACTATGCACCCTGACTGAAGTATTGATAGCCAATGGCTTCCACAAAAACAAAATCACCAGCTTGATCCACAAAAACACACCAAGACATAACAGAGACCTAGAAGATCAACAGACCTATGGAACAGCTGTCCTGCCCTACATAAGAGGTACCACAGATAAAATCAGTAAGATACTACACAGGCATCACATCAAGACTGCCTTCAAAACAGACAAAAAAATAGCAGCCATCCTGAGGAACCCCAAAGACAAAATTGACCTGGAAAACCAAGGCATATACGAAGTTCCCTGTACATCATGCCCGGCCACATACATTGGACAGACCAATAGAAGAATAAGTACCCGCCCAGATGAACACAAAAATGCAGTAAAAAAGCTGGAACACACCTCCTCACTAGTTCAACACATGAAAACCACAGGTCACAACATCAACTTCAATGGCACTAAAACCCTACCCACTATAGAAAACCCCAACCACAGAATCATCAGAGAAGCCATAGAGATTGAAAAAAGACCTGACAGCATGAATAGAAGAGATGATTCCACCAGACTGTCAATCATTTGGAAGCCTGCACTCTCAAATAGAAAGATCTCCACACCACAAAACAGACAAACACCTGAGCACAAACAGACTCACTCTGATGCCTCCAACTCAAACACCCCCCCACCAGGCACCCAGGTGAAACCTAGCTTCCTAATGGATAGCAGCCGTCCTTTCACACAAAGCCAAGCTGCACTGAAAGCCTCCAACACAGGAACAGAGTGTTGCCAGCCAATCAAAGCCACAAAACAGACAGAAGAAACCAGAAACACCAATCAATCAAACTCCAAGTCCAGTGAACACAGACTCAGACTCTTAGCCAATCAAAATAGACCAGCCTGGAATTTGAAACCAGAAGCTGTGAGACCCACATCCATACAGAAGCCTGATGATGGCAGATGAGATTCTGCTGAAACGTTGCTACAACTTTAAAAGCACTTCAATGACATGGGATAATACCTGAAGGAAGCTGAACAGCACATATATGTATATATGTATATATATATATATATTCATCTAAAGATTTGCATCAGTTTTACACACAATTCCAGAAGGCAACCTGTTCCACTGATTAATATCCTCACTGTCAGGAAATTCATCCCTATTTTACTTCCATATTGGCTCTCCTTCTAAAGAGCTTCCACACATTGCTTTTTGTCATGCCTCAGGTTCTACGGAGAGTAAATCAATACCCTCTTCCCTATGATAGCCCTTCAAATATCAGAAGACCACTATCAAGTCTCTCTAACTCTTCTCTTCATTAGGCCAAGGCCTGAGCAATTCATCATATGATTTGATATCTAGATCACTGGTTCCCAAACTTTTTCAGTCCACCACCCCTCCTTGGTGCTACAAACTCATTCTCAATGCCCCCCATCTAGGGGCGGGATTCAAGTTTATGTGGGCATGGCCTAATTTGAGGGTATGGTTTGCTGGTAACATGACTGGGTGGGCATGGCTTGTTGGTCATGTGACTGGGTGGGCATGACTTTCTAGTCACATGACTGGTGGCGTGGCTTGCTGGTCACGTAACTCGGTGGACATGGTTTGGTGACTGGCAAACCAAATACAAGTGGTCCTCACTTAATGGCTGGTTGCTTAGCAAGTGTTCTAATTTATGATTGGCCTGCCCAGAACTACTTGATCTGTTTTTGGAGTTTTGACAGTCATGCACGCACGTACACAAACACTCCCTTCCAACCCTGCTGGAGCAGGTCATTGGACTAGAATTGGCAAAGCATCTCTGATTAGATTCTAGTAGTGAATAAAATCTAATCAGAGATGGTTTGCTGATTCTTGTGATTTGATTTGTTTTATTTGTATTTCTTTATATGATGTTGCTGAATTGCATTGACATATGTGTCCCTTCCTGTGCAAAGCGCAAAAGCTTTTGTGATTCTTTGTAGCAAAAATTACCAACCTCTGGCTTTGCTCTACTTTTCAAACATACCAGCACTGCTGCGTTCTAGGTGCCAGCACCACAGGTCCACCCCATTGAGCCCGCAGGTCCACCCCAGGGACCCGCCCAAGCAAGTCCGAGTGGAGTGGTGCACCAAATCAATGGGGTGAGCCTGGGAGGGGGAGAGAAAGAGAAAAGAAAGAGAAAGAGAGAAGGAAGAAAAGAAAGAAAAAAGGAAAGAAAGAAAAAGGGACAAAGAAAGAGGGGGAAGAAAGGGATGGAGGGGAGAGGGGGAGAAAGGGAGAGAGAGAGAGAGAGAGAGAGAGAGAGAGAGAGAGAGAGAGAGAGAGAGAGAGAGAGACCTGATGCATCAAATTGTTATGAGGCCTAGTTTAGAGGCCCTTTTCCACATTGAAACATCTTTGCCAGCATCTTTGCCAGCACATTGAAACATCTTTGGCTTCTATTAATTAAAGGTTTTTTGGATGAAACATGGTCAAGACTATCAGAAAGCTCTCACATTTTGTTGAGGCTTTAAACAGGATCCATTAGACCAGACCTCCACCTTAAAAAATTACTTTTCCCCAATAGGTTACAGTGCCAATTCTGAAGAAGGCAAAACCAAAATGTATTGGTAAATACAAGGAGAACACACACGAACACACCACACCCCCTTCTAACCCTGCTAGAGCAGGTGATTGGACAAGAATAGATATCTCATTATCTTTCTCCTTCCTCCCTCCTCCCTCCTCCTTCTTTATTTCTTTTTCTTTCTGTCCCTTCCTTCCCTTCCCCTCCTTTCTTTGTCACTTTTTCTTTCTTTCCCTTTTTTCTTTCTCTTCTTCCTTCTCTCTTTCTCTCTCTCTCTCTCTTTCCTCTCTCTTTCCCTCTCTCAGGCTCACCCTTTGGGTACAATTCCGTTCAGACTTGCTTGGGCAGGTGCCTCCAGTGCAAGGGGCTCAATGGGGTGGACCTGTGGGGCTTCACCCCAAATGCAGTGGCAGGATGTTTGAAAAGGAGAGCAAAGCCACTCTGGTTTTCTCTCCTTTCTCAATGCTGCATTCAGGGCGAGGCCCCGCAGGTTCACCCCATTGAGCCCCTTGCACCAGAATGTGCAAATCAATGGGGTGATCCTGCGGGGCCTCGCCTCAAATGTGGCAGTGGGATTTTTTTTCTCTCCTCTGAATTGTGCCCTGCGAGAGGCCCACCTCCAGCGCCCCCACCTCTTAGCACCCCCTGCCTCTTAGCGCCTCCCTAAGGCATCTCACCACCCCCAGGGGGTGGTACCACCTACTTTGGGAACCACTGCTCTAGATCCTTTATCAGCTTTTCTTTGCATACTTTCTAGGGTCTCAACATCTTTTTTGTATTGTGTTGACCAATATTGAAAACAGTATTTCAAGTGCAGCCATATTAATGTAGTACACTTCTTATGATCTTGACAAACTCAGAATCCAAAAAGTTCTTGACAGACTTGAACAATGGGCCCTATTCAACAACATGAAATTTAATGTGGAAAAAAAGCAAGGTTTTATGCCTAGACAGGAAAAACCAAAGGTTCAAGTACAGATTAGATGAAACCTCACTCAAAAAGAGTAACTGTGAGAGGGTACTTGGAGTTCTAGTAGCCAGCATGGGTTTGTTAAACACAGTTTGGGTCACCACGTTACAAAAAAAGATGTTGAAACTTTGGAAAAAGTGCAAAGAAGAGCAGCTAAGATGATTAAGAGCCTGGAGATAAAAACATATGAAGAATGTTGCAGGAATTGGGTATGACTAGTCTAGAGAAAAGAAGAACTAGGTATGACATGATAGCAATATGTCATTATTTGAGGGCTGCCACAAAGAAGAGGGGGTCAACTTCTTTTCTAAAGTACAAGGAGGCAAGAAACAATGGATGGAAACTAAGGAGTAAAGCAACCTGGAATTAAGGAGAAACTTCCTAACAGCTTGCCTTCAGAAGTTGTAGGTGCTTCATCACTAGAGTTTTTTAAGAAAAGACTGGACAGCCACCTATCTGAAATGGTATAGGTCTCCTGCTTGAGCAGGGGGTTGGACTGGAAGACCAAGTCCCTTCCAGTTCTATTCTGATTGATTGATTGATTGATTGATGTCATCCCTCAGTTGATGCACCTGAGACTGTATTAGCTTTTTTTGTATTTGCAGCACACTACTGGTTCATATTTACAGTAAATGATGATCTACTTGGACATCTAGATTCCTCTCACAGGCACTACTGTTGAGCAAGGTACCACCTATTCTTTATCTGTGCATTTGGTTTTTCCTGCCTAGGTACAAGACCTTACTTATCTCACCTCTGAACTGCTTCTTGTTGGATATGGTCCAATGTTCAAGTCTTGGAAAATCCTTCTGAATTTTGAGTCTATTTTCCAAAGTGTTAGCAATTCCTCCCAGCTTGGTGTCATCCTCATATTTCATGAATGACCCTTCGATACTCTCATCTAGATCATGTATAAAGATGTTGAAGAGCACTGGGCCTAAGACAGAACCTCGAGGTACCCCAACTGCATACTCCTTCTGCACAGATATGGTTCCATTGAGGACCACCCGCTGAGTGGACAGTACTTGTTACTGGACAGCAAAAGAACACTGATTGGCTAAGACATCCCTGCACTCCTATATTGGACAATAAGTTGAGCAGTGACTTGCATTCATTCTCTGTAAACACTACAGATTCATAAAGATGCAGATACAACAATTCTAGTAGTGACCTGGTATCTTAAATAATCAGCATTAGTTCCTCAAATCTGCTTTGCAATCAGAAGATTTTGGTCATGGAAAAGGTAATTATGTGAATGAGTCTGTACACAACACACAGTGTTCAGAAATTTATATTTTGCAGAAAACACTGTTTTCTGTTGTTTTGAAAGTCCATCTGGAAATCTGTCAGCTCAGTCATGAAAGGTTTGGGGAGAAAGTCTACAAATATTAGAATCTAGATGGTCTGTGTGCTGAACTAAAACTAGTATAGTTTGTCAGACATTCCCGAGTTAGTTACTTGCCACATGATACCACATTGAGCTGAAATTCAACCTCCTGCTCTCAATCTTCTTGAAAGAGTTCATATGTAAATTGCAGCCTATTTTAAGGATTATTTTCACTCAAGTGAAATCTATTAAGGAAGGAGGTTATTTTTACAGTGCACAGAAACTGCTGGTCACCATGACAACAAGCCTGTTGAAATGCAATAAACTATTCCTATGTCATTGTAAACACAAAAGGAAACCTCAGAAATCTAAAAGAAAGGCAATTATTAGAGTAGGGAGGATGAAAGTATATTTTCAACATCACATGGTATCATTTTGCTTAGAAAGTTATCTCAAGCAAGATTCTGCCACATTTCCTGAGAAAGGTGACAGAAAGAGAAGTTGTGTATACTGTTTGAAGAAGTATAATAAATAAATAAAGGACCTCTCTTAAATAATAGAAAAAGTCATGATTGTCCCTTTTGGCTACTGTCTTTGGGCCAGCCCATCACATTGAATGGAAAAAGAGTGCCATTTCCATTATACGCAGAGCCAGCGTGTTTGAAAAGGGTGTTCATATAAAATCTAATATGTATAGGTCCCAGCCCCCAAAGTGCTTTTTCAAAAGGCAAAAGGACTCCCACTGGAAATATCTAGGGAACCAGTCTTGAAACTAAAGTCAATGAGAATTGGACACTATGTCAATGGGAATTGGATACAATCTGAACAGGTATGTAGATTATACATTATACATTTAGATTATATCATTTTCCAAATGCATTGCAGAGCATAAAAAGACAATGAATATCACAACATGATGCTGGCATATGCAAATGTCTGAATTTCTGGTTTGAAGGAGCAGTTTTTCTTCCTGCACTCTACTCTTGTGTTTATAGAAACTGGCAAATATGTTTAAGCAGCCTGAGTGACTTCAAAACTATCTGCAAACCAATTCAAAATATGAGTGTTCTTTCAGAAATCATCTTCTCATTCTTTTATATTTTGGCATGGTAAAAGCCAGGATGATGTTACAGTTCCTTGGATATAAAATAGATGGTGCTAGACTCATCGTCTTCATCTTCTCACTTAATATTACACTTGTTTTGCTTCTACTCTTTTATTTATGCTTTGCATGTGTATTGTGGTATTAGCACAGTCACATAACTCAGAAATACAAAAAATACCGTTATTTCTCCAAGTAATAGTTGCTTTCCTTAAAAGAGGTGAACTGGAAAGAAAAAGGCTTTTTCCATCTCCCCTTTGTACCACCTCCCTGCCCTCAAGACCTTGTAGACAAAGGATGCCACAAGGGAGTGGATAGCTCTGTGGTCTTCCAGTCTTCTCTCATTCTCTCTTCCACTTTTCAATATTAATACAGCCAAGCTCACATCCTCCAATAAAATAAATACAGCTAGGAGCTTTTACAGGCATCATAGGGTTTAGTGGGTAGCTGCCATTGAATTTCTGTCATAGCTGGTTCCCTGGGGTACCTTAGCAATCTCAGGCTGTAGCTTCATCTTGTAACTCTCTTGCAGAAACAAAGATTGGTCTTTTTATTTTGTTGTTGTGGTTTTCTGTCCTTTCTCCTCCCCCCACTGGCTTGAGGGTTCATAAATCCACCATCTCTTCTTTTGTTTAAAATACAACAGATATTATTTTAGGTATAATATATATCCCCAAAATGTTTTGATGTCTGCAGGTTAGACAGATAACAGACAGAAATCAGATATGCCTAAGTATTCAGTGAACTGTCTTCCCAACACAGCTGGAGTTCACAAGGCTGGGGAAGGCTGCTTTAAGAAAAATGAAGAGAACAATAGTTTGGTTCCTAGATATAATGTTTGAAAGTTTGATATGAAAACAAGTTTCTTGTCAGTTTTACTAGGATGGTAGTTACATTATGGAAACTACTATAAATTCATAGATTCTTAATTTGATGTTTCCTCATAAAATAATTTTATCAATTGTTTTTCCAATGGCTTTGATGAATGCTTATTTTTTATCTCATAGTCTTGTGAAACTGCCTTGTTACTCACCTTCCCACTGTGGAATAAAAGACTGTACCACACTCACACAACCATTTTTGTGTGATCTGCTTCATTCTGAGCCACTTAGAAGAGTATGGGGAAGATCCACAGCCTTGGACAAACTCATTTAAAAAAAATCTTTGTCTATTATTAGATTGCTATCCTGCCTTTCCTCCAAGTTCTCAAGGCAGTATAAATACCAATCCCTGTTCCCAACTTTCTTTGTAACCACTCATTGAGGTGGGATGAGCAATTGGTTTAAGGCATCCAGTCATCTTCCATGGCTCATCTCCATAGTATCAGACTGACACTGACATGGAATGTATCAGATGACATGGAACATGGAAGACCATTATACAATGCAAAAAAAAAAAAAATAGTTCAGAGGGAGGATGTGTGACATAGAAATTCAGAGTAACTCTCTTAATTACACTAGGCAGAAGTTGAGCTAGAGCAGGGGTGTCAAACTGGTGGCCAGCAGGATGGATGTGTCACGCACATGCCACACCCACCCCGGCTCTGCAAAAGCAAAAAAATCACGATACATCATGATACTTCACGAGATGTGATCAGGTTTGACACTCATGATCTAGATAATTGCTTTGGCAGGCTTTCGACCCTAAGTTACCTACTAGCAGTAAAGAAAAATCCATAAATCCATAAATTCAAGTAGTTCTTATTTCCTGAATTTGTCAGCCTCAAAGGGCTTGGCATCAATCATGGTCTTGTTCCCTCCACCATGTTCCCAGGTTATATTAGACTTTTCATCAAGGCTATACAATGTCAGGGTTCCAGGTAACATACCCAGAACAAACAAAACTCCGAGGCAGGTAGATTCCTTAAAGAATAGTTTTATTTGATATGTCATATTGACACGAGCTGGTGAAAACCAACTCTGAAGTTTTCCAGGGTTTCCACCTAAAATAAAAGTTTTTCTCCCTTCCCAATCAGTCACATGATCCAATCAAGTCTCTGTCTGGTTGCCTGGTGACATCAATTCTCATCCCTCTGACCAGATGTGAGAATGTCCTTGGTTCCCAAGAGAAAGTATTTTATTTTGGCTACAAAACCCCAGCTATCTAATCCTCCCTTCCTATCCCTCAGCTCTAGTGTGGCAACACTGAAGCTCCAAGATGGCTACAGTCAGGTCAGCTTCAGGGTTGATAGGCAACCTCCCCTTAATTGAAAAGGACTTCCTGCGAGGAAAAAATATATACAGGGAGAGGTTAGTCAAGGCTCGGTCTAACCCTCCCTCCTCCTTCTCCTGGAGGCTCTTTAGATTTCTGGGGGAACTTATGAAACTGTTTGACCAACCTATCTGCCTTCACGTTTTAAATTTTGATATCTATTTGGTTTAGTGACTCAAAAGTCTGGACCTGCTGTAGCAAACATCACGAATGGATGAGGCTAGACACATTTTTTTTTCTCAGCTGTGAGTGACAGTCAAATTTATCCCCTGAGACTTTTAATTTGAATGTTACCTTTCATTTCTAGGCAAGATCCACTTAGCTCTTGCTGGCTGTTCTGGGAGTTAAACACAAACCTGTTTCTGAGGAGGGCGGGAAATAAGTCATTATAACATCTGGCTGCTTGAAAGAGGTGTTCTGAGAACAGTGGTACTTGAGATTGACTAGAGCATTTGGAGGCGGATTCATAGCAGGATGATATCTCTCAAATACAATACCTGCCCCCTGAGTACATGTTAGCAGCCTTGGCCCAGATGTCTCTTTGTTTTCATCGAATAAACTAATTGCCTTTCTTGTTTCAGTCTTAGAAGTTTTTCTATCTTACTATCCAAATAATGGGAGACAGTTCTGAAAGTTTTCCAGGTGCTTCCTCTCTCCTAGTAGTTTTTGTACACATGGTCTTTAGAGCACCCATTGTTCAGTGAAGCTCTCTCTCTCTCCCTCTCTCCCTCTCTCTCTCTCTCTCTCTCTCTCTCTCTCTCTCACACACACACACACACACGCACACACTTTCATAGCTTCTGCAAAATGTGATCTCCTGAGAAATGATGTCAATTGTTGAATATACCAACTGGCAATGAAAAATGAGAATTTTTAAAAATGTAGAATATTTTACCTATTGTTTTACGCCATGATACTGTATGTATGTATGTATGTATGTATGTATGTATGTATGTATGTATGTATTGATTTGATTTGATTTGTCAATTGCTTACAAGATACAGGTATAAGAATAAACATAGTTTTGAATACATGAGTTAGATACTGATAAGAAAAATAAAAAGAAACAATAGGATAGGGATGACAGGCACGATTGGTGCACTTATACATGTCCCCTATAGGCCTCTTAGGAAGGGGTTGAGGTCAATAGTAGACAATCTAAGGTTAAAGTTTTTGGGGTTTGGGGAAGAAACCATAGAGTCAGGTAGAGTATTCCAAACATTGACCACTCTGTTGCTGAAGTCGTATTTTCTGCAGTCAAGTTTGGTGACATTAACCTTGAGTTTGTATCTATTGTGTGTTCTTGTATTGTTGTGATTGAAGCTGAAGTATTTATTTGCGACATTGTATTTATGTACGACATTGCAATGTATGATTTTATATACGATATTTAGATTGGACCAGAGGCAGCGTAGTTCTAGATTTTCTAGGTCTATAGTTTCAAGTCTGATGGCATAAGGTATTCTTCAATAAGTAGAGGAGTGGAGAACTCTTCTTGTGAAATATTTCTGGACTTTCTCAACTGTGTTAATATCAGATACATGATATAGGTTCCAGATTGATGAGCCGTATTCAAGTATAGGTCTAGCAAATGTTTTGTATGCTCTAGTTAGTAGTGTGATATTACCAGAGAAAAAGCTACATAGGATTAGATTAACAACTCTTCATGCCTTTTTGGTGATGTAGTTACAGTGGGCTCTTGCACTTAGATAATTAGAGATGAGTACTCCAAGGTCCTTGACAGAGTTTGGATCACCAACAAGGTCTTGACTATTTAGCTTGTATTTTATTTTCTGTTTGTTTGTTTGTTTGCCAATATTTAAGGCAGAGCATTATTTCTATATACCTATATTTGAACTTAGTATTTCTCAGATATATTGTGCTATATGTACCAGTATTTATTTTCCAAATTTCTCTGCTGCCAGATCATCTGGACTCATACAGACTTACAAAATACAATAATATTATACACAGTAAATTAGAGTTACACAATACCTCATAAGAACAATTCAATAATATGACAAATAATGACAAATAAATAGGATCCAAGTAAAAAATGGTGAGCAGTAATTCCCCAAAGGCCCTCCACAAAATAGTTTAGTTTTTAAAAGCTTCTGGGAGGCCATCACAGAAGAAGCTAGGCTAATTTTTTGCTGGTGACTGTTTTATAACATTGGCACTATGATGAAGACAACTGAGAACTGTAGTATAATATATTTATTGGTGAATGCTGTCTTAAAAGGAATTTGTAATTTAGCAACTTGACTTCATATATAAGCAGACCACCACAAAATACTTCAGTCATACCTCTCCTTCATTTTGTATTCAATCCTCATTTATCCAGCATCCATATATCATATATCATAGTTAAGCACCCATTACCACTGCATCAACTTGTATGTTTCTCCCGACATAGCCAGCTTTCACTTCCACATTATACAGTGGGCAGAAGCAGAATTTTACACAGAGTTTTCACAAGTTTTGGTTAACGTTCTCGAACCAACTGTTTACTCACTACTTTTCTAACACTATTTGCATACTTTAAAATTTCTGTATCTGTGCATCTGTTTTCCTTAATTTTTCATCATTTATACATTACTTCATTTTTCGTTTTCCTTGTCAAGCACGAGTTGGATAAATTAATTTTCAAACTGTATCATATAGTTTAACTTTATCTGGAGATCATTCAGGTTCTCAACATTATCTGCAAGCAAAATTGCATGTACATTCAGATATCTAATTATCACAACTTCTAATGTTATCATAACATTCTTTTTATGATTGATTGGTTATGTGCCATCAAATCAATGTTGACTCTCAGCAATCACATGGATAGGTTTTTTGCAGGCTTTGTCCCCAACCTGGTCTTTCAGATCTTCAGCAAACTTTTTTTCCCAATCCATTTTCACAGAAAACATTATATGATTGAAGCTCTTTCACTCTATCATATTGTTCCTTTAAATTAATAAATGTACAATAACATTTCTAATATTCATTCATTATTCAGTGTCAAACTAAAGAGCAAAATACTTATTTGAATACCCTTGTCCCACATAAAACCACACTGCATTTGCAAATGTTATTGCAGTTCTGCTAGGTTATTATTTTGACCCTCATACTATAAGAAACAAACAAAGACCAGAATATGGATTAACCATATATTCACCACTGCTCCAATAGGATCTCATGTGTATATTTTATAGTATCTTTCATGTGAAATCAAATTTGGGTCAGTCACTGGGACCAGAGATTTATTCTTCTGAGCTTTCAGACTCATGCTGGAGCCCATCTTCAGGGAATTTCTCTACTGGAATACATGATTGGGCTTTTCTGTGAGTTGTGTTTATGTGGTGCCTCTGTATTGGTTGTTTGGTGTGTTGATGCCTGGCAATTGGCTGTCATTTCCTTGAGGATGGGCTCCAGCATAAGTCCAAAAGCTGAGAACAGTAAATCTCTGGTCCCAGTGACCAACCCAAATTTGATTTTGCATCATTATCCTGAGACATGTATATTTGCCTTCATTCATGAGTATCTTTCATCTTTATTTTTTGCAGCATTCTTTTATACGTTTTTCTCATGCACAGCTTTTTATACTCCCTTTTTCCTTAGATCTATACTTAACAGATTAACAGAGTTGGAAGGAATCTTGTAGGTCATCTAGTCCAACCCCTACCCAAGCAGGAGACCCTACACCATTTCTGACAAATGGCAGTCCAATCTCTTATTGAAAGTTTCAAGTGATGAAGCTTCCCACAACTTCCAAAGGCAAGCTGTTCTTTTTTAAAAAAACACACAAACAAACTTTAATAATTAGAAAACCAAAATGTCGAATAAACAGAACACACAAAAGAAGCAAGAAAGGAAATAGAAAAAAGAAAGAAAGAAAAATGATTTTTAAAAAAACCTAACAATTCTGTTACTATTACTATCGACAGTCTTATTTGTTCTCAGTATTAGTGATACATTACAAATACATCTTATAGCGAATATATAATTATGATTTACATTTTACATTATTTACTCATGTATTTTCTATTTTTGTTCCATCCAATCATACCAGCATTCCCAGCTTCTATAATATTCTGATGTTTCTTTTTCCTTAAGTGCTAAGGTCAACTTGTCCATCTCTGCACAGGTTGTTATCTTCTGTATAACCATCTCCTCTGTTGGAATATCTGCTTGTTTCCAACATTGTGCAAAGGTTATTCTGGCTGCAGTAAGAATATGCAGTATGATATATTTAATATTTTTAGGAATTTGTCTTTTAAATATCCCCAATAGGAAGAATTCTGGTTTTAATTCAATTTGCTCCGCCGTTATTTCCTCTAACCATTTTTTTATCCTATGCCAGTATCTTTGGGCTTCAGTGCAGGACCACCACATATGAAAAAATGTTCCTTGTTTCTTTTTACATTTCCAGCAATTTGGATTCATATTAGGAGACATTTTCCCTATTCTCGAAGGTGAGAGATGCCATCTATAAAACATTTTATAGGTATTTTCTTCATATGCTGCTGATCTTGTAATTTTATTATTCCTTGTCCAAACATTTTCCCATTCTAATAATATAATACTACGTCCTATGTTTCTGCTCCAAGCTATCATGTTGCCTTTGACTACTTCCTCTTCTAATTCTGTCTCTAATAAATAATTGTAAAATTTAGTTATATTTTTTTAATCTGGACCTAATAAAATTTTATCTATTTGTTGTGCCTTAGTATAAATTCCAAAGTTTTTCTTGTTCTGGCTATATCTATTTTGAATTTGCAAGTTAGCCCACCGGTCTACTTGTAGCCCCTGATCTTGGAGATCTTGCCATGATTTTAAAGTTCCTTGCGTATCAAGAAGGTCTTTGTATTTTATCATTTTATTAAGATCTAGATTATTTGGATGTATCATCGCCTCCATCGTTGAGATCCAAATTGGGATTTTTAAATTATGTTTTTTAAAAATTTTGTTCCAATTAGCCAATAAGGAATCTCTAATTATATGTCTGTGGAAATACTTCTGCTTGATTTTTCCAATGTCCCATAAAAATGCATGCCATCCCCTCTGTAAATCATGGCCTTCTAAAAATAAGATCCTTTTATTCGACAGATTTACCCACTCTTTCAACCAGAGTAAGGAGGCTGCACTACACTATAGTTCCCAATTTGGGAGTGCCCTACCTCCCCTGCTCTTCATATCTTGCATTGCCTTTAGGTTTATCCTTGGTTTTTTCCCTTGCCAGATAAATTTGGTGATTATCTTGTTGAGTTCTACAAAGTAGTTTTTATGTATTTTTATTGGTATTGTTTGGAATAAGTAAATAAATTTGGGCAGAATATTCATTTTTATAGTGGCAATCCTCCCTAATAAGGAGATTTGCAATTTAACCCATATTTCTAAATCTTTTTTAACTTGTTGCAACAATTTATTATAATTATTTTCCATTAGAGTTTTGCATTGAGCAATTAACTAAATTCATAGGTATTTAATTTTTTTTTACTATTTGTAATCCCATTATCCTCTCCAATTTTAGTTTTTGTTTTTCTGTTAATTTTTTAGTTATTAATTTTGTTTTTTCCCTATTAATTTTAAATCCTGCAACTTCCCCAAATTGATCTAACTCTTTCAGTAATTCTTGACCTGTTTCAATTGGTTCCTCTATGAAAAAGACCATGTCATCTGCAAACGACTGGAGTTTATATTCTTCTTTTTTAATTTTTAGTCCTTTTATTCCTGGGTTCTAATTTGTGTAAGCAATGTTTCCAAAGAAACGTTGGAAACAAAGGCAAACTGTTCTATTGGTTGATTGCTCTCACTGTCAGAAAATTTATCCTTACTTCTAGGTTGAATCTCTCCTTGATCAGTTTCCATCCATTATTCCTTGTCTGACCTTCAGGTGCCTTGGAAAATAGCTTGACCCATTCCTCTCTGGGGCAGCACCTCAAATATTGGAATATTGCTATCATGTTTCTCCTGGTCCTAGACTAGCCATGCCAAATTCCTGAAATGGGTCTCCATACGTTTTAGTTTCTAGTCCCCTAATCATCCTGGTTGCTCTTCTTTGCACTTTTTCTAGAGTCTCAACATCTTTTTTATAATGTGGTGACCAAAATTTGATGCAGTATTCTAGGTATGGTTTTACTAAGGCTTTATAGAGTGGTATTAATACCCCTCTGTTCATGCAATTTAGGATTGCATTAACTTTTTTGGCTGCTGCTGAACACTGCTGGCTGATTTTTAACTGGTTGTCCTCTAAGACTCCAAGATCCCTCTCACAGTTACTGCTATTAAACCTGGTTTCACCCAGTCTATATATGTAGTTTTGGTTTTTCTTGCTTAAGTGTAAGACTTTACTTTTCTCCACATTGAATTTCATTTTGTTAGATAGAGCCCAGTGTTCAAGTCTTTCAAGATCCAGATGGATCTACTTGAGCCTGTCATCTAAGATGTTAGCTATTCCTGCCAACTTAATGTCATCTGCAAATTTGGTAAGTTCTCCTTCTATTCCCTCATCTGTCATTTATGAAGATATTGAAGAGTCCTGGGCCTATTACAGAACCTTGTGGTATCCCACTGCTTACTTCCCTCCATATAGATGTAGTACCATTAAGTACTACTCATTGAGTACTGTTTGTCAGTCAGTTACAAATCCATTCATGATATCAACAAAGCATTCACACACCCCTCCCCCCACGTGCACATGGCATTCAATTAGGATGCTGTACAGTTTTTTCCAAACTCATCTCTAATTCTTTCACCACCATTATATATTGGATTGTAACTCTCACCAAGCAATGCATAACTCATATGTGCCTTTGCCACAGAAAGCAAGCCATTGTTGCCAATCTCCTCTAGCATATAAAAGAAAGGGCTACATGTCCATTTCCCCATCACTTGATATATTGTGCTGTTTCCTTACTTAGAACCTCTTACACAACATGCAAAGAGTGGAAAAGATATATTCTGATACTGGATGCAGGCCTGGAAAAGAAGGTTGTTAGACCAAAGTGTTCCTATGCATGTTATGGTACATAATCCTTACATTATAAATGATGGAGCTTGGTTTGCCAATGAAGTAGACACTTTACAAGAAACTGACTCAAATCAAATGCTATAATTCCTGCAGCATGCACTTCAACAGAGCAAAGTTGGATTGTGTGACTGTTCTGTATATAAGATCCTAATAACGAAGGACATCAGAATATATATACTATTTCTCAGTTTGGTCATTCTTGCCTTGTTAAATAGAGTTGCTGCAAGCTCATTTCTGAAAGAGGCATGGCAATTTTGACCACTGCCATCAACACTGCATTTAACTGACATAATTACTCATTGTTATAATCAATGGCCATTAAGTTATAGCTAAATTACTGTCTCAATCCCAGGGAAGTGCCTTTTACAATCCTTTAAACATAGAAAGTTTGCACATGATTAACGCTGCTGCTGCCACCATGGGAGAAAAGACAAAAAGAATTGGAGAGGAGGATTTGTCATTCATGCAAAATGCTGCCAGATTACAGTCTCAGGTATGATATGTCAGCTGTTAAAACTAAAAAAGTCAGGCTGTATCTCTATCTCCATCCCCATATTGACTGAAAGGAAAATTTGATTGGCTATTTGATTCTAATCACCACAAGGATCAGAATAGCTAAGCATGTATTAAAGTGAAAATCTGCAAGCTCTTTGACTTGTCTCACTGTAAATCTGAGGCGATAAAAATGAATGCAATATTACAAGTAGCTCCTCTGCATGTAGTGCAGACCTATTTTGTTTTTAAAGTGATTATTTAACATAAGACAGCATAACTTCAACTATTTTATACAAAACACAATTGCACAGTCAGTGCAGAAATGCTTGTCTGTGAGAATGAATTCTTCTCAAGTATATGAATTTTCATAGGTCTATCAAATACATTACTTTCTAATTCTTGAAGGAACTATATGAGTTCAATAGTTTTTAAAATAATCTTATACTTTAAGGAAGCCATTAAGATATGATGGAGGAATGTGCACCTGGAGGAGCAGTGGGGAGTGTTTTGGCAACAGAGAATTTTTCCAGAAGAGAGGCCCTGATTAAGAGACTGCACAGTCAAGAGCTGGATGGGAAAGGCACAGGATAGCCACACCCTAAAATCTCTAAGGATATATCTGAGGTTAGAAGGTTATAGCTTTAATTTGACATGTTTCTGTCCATTATGTATAAACAAATAAGCAAATGAAGGATTGAACTCAATTGGATTCCATTGTGTGTTGTCTCTGAACTAAGACCTGTCTTTTGACAAAAACCCGCAAATTTAATAGAATAAATAAATGAAAAGGCAGTCCACGAGACTAGTTGCTATAATAAATGGGACCAAAATTGCCAGAGTCAACAAATTCTATGATAAAAGGTGAAAGAAGAAAATTAAGAGCATATGCACCAATACAAATTCCTTGTGTGTTGAATCAAGCTTGACCAATAAAGAATTCTATTCTATTCTATTCTGTTTATTCTATTCTATTCTATTCTATTCTATTCTATTCTATATTCCTGCCCCCCCCCAAGAGATCAGCAAGAGAAAGAGAACAGGAAACATTGAGGATATGTAATGCAAATGTAGAAAATTGCTTTCCAATTAAAACCAGTTGTAACTCGTTAATACAACAGTTTGTAAGTTAAATTATTCATACTTTTGCTGACTTGTATTCCATGGCTGATTTATATTCAGAATATGTGGGTTTGGACTCTGTTTGTCCAATTTTAATAATTTGAAAATTTCTGACCAGTCTCCAGAAACCAAGAAAATATTGGACCATGTAAGAATGTTTCAGTTTCTAGGAATTTTTTAATTTATCTAGGTTTATTAACAATGTGGTTTTGGTTTCATTTATTAGATTTATATCCCATCTTTATTTGTACAACTCATAATTCTACCTTTTGTAATCTTTACCTCTCCCCCCTGTTCCATCCCCAAAAAACCCACTATGGGGTGCACTATGTGTGACTGACCTAAGTCATCAAATAGTTTCCATATCTAAGACAGGACATATTTCAAGTCAGTTGTCTTTTCAGAAAATTCAGCCCCTCTTGGAATCCTGTTTAATGCTAAGATATTTGCTCTCCACTCTTCCCAAATCTGTAATTCCTAGTATTCCCTAAAAGAAGATCCACCAATTAAACTAGCTTAAACTGGAGTGGGAATGTGGCTTATACAACTGGGTATTTCATCTGCTACTATATATCCAAGAAATGAATGGATAAGTTCCTTCTACTTATACAGATAAAAACATTCCCATGGGAAAAGCCTCTTTCAGGTGGGTTTATCCAATTATTAAAGATGTTGGGGAAAACTTTGAGTGGGAAAGGAGAATGCAGCAAGAACATGACTTGTGGTTGTTTATCACACCCATATTGATGAGGAAAAAGAATGACCAGTAAAATATGCTGCAGTCAGTTAGCAAAAAGACTTTATTTACTAATGCTGTTTCCATGTAGTTATGGAGTGACAAATCAGAGCTTTAAAACACTTCAGCAAAGTGAGCCACCTGTCCTTGCCCTGGCCATAGGTTTTTGCTTGGGTAACTTTTCACATAACATCAATATGTTTGTAGGGTCATAAATTAGCAGTGTGATAAGCCACAATCAGCTGTTGCTAAATGTGATTTGACTTCTCAAATAGACATACACACCCCACCATTATATATTTTCTCAGGTATAGAAAGTGGCTTCTTTCCAAGCAGGATATACATTAGGAAATAACCATAACTTAACATGCATAGTTTGTACAACATCAGATAAGGAAGTATTAATACTTAGGTTACTCGAGACTGACTAAAAGTAGAAAGCAATCAATACTTATCCCTCGTCATTTGACTTAAACTATCAATATTAATAGCTCTTTTTTTCTGACAATATCTCTCAAGATATGTAGAATTGACCACAAGGGTGTTGGGGGAAGACGAACAGATGCAACTTTCTAATCCTCTAATTCATTTTAACAACAGGGATTATCTTGTTTATCTAAACCTCCTGACTTAATATGGACCATTCTGAATTGTGATATGTTGTCATGTGATCAACTTGGACATCTATCTTGGCTCCTATACCAAAAAATGTTTTTACAAAGTTGCTGGGAATTTTATCTAGAAATTCCTTTATATGTTATTTGGCTAAAAATATTTACTAAGCATCTGGAAAAGAGAGCATGATCTGGAATGTGAAGTTTCCCATAGAGTTAAAGCCAAAATTTGAAATGCTGTAGTGAATATCTATGCATTCTGTGAATATGTATCTGATGCAATAATGGAGAATAAGAAGTTCTGAAACATCACATTATAACAGATAACATTTTTTATGGTGGTAAAAGTTAGAAATTTGATTATCTGGCATGATAGGAATTTTTAAGAGGTTGACAGTTTTACTGTCTGGTAATTTTCTGCAGCTGGAAAGGGAGATGAATGGGATGTGCACCAAACACATGCACACAACACACAAATGAAAGACACACCTTGAAACTACAAGACATGAGCAATTGCATGAGCCATAAACTTGCACACACATACATACAAATGCATTTTTGTATGTGTATGGAATTATGACTCCAATCCATACGATGCACGAGAGGACCTACACATTCATTATGAAAGGAACCTGAGGGAAGTATACCTATGTACCAGCAAGTTGATGATGTCTCATTGATCTATTTTGGATAATGAACTTGTGGGAGGATGAACAGATCCATTGTGATTCAGCAAAGTTTTTTATATTGGGAAAACAAAATTCCTCTATGCATCATATAGAAACATCATTAATGACTGCTCTTATTACCCAAATCAATTATTCTGTTATGTTTTATAAGCCAAAAGAGACAAAGACTGAGCAAGATCTCTGAACACTACTGTACCATCCTGTCCATTCCTTCTGAACATCATTTATTAATGTTGGTTTAAAAGGAGAGATAGAAACTGTTATAACTATAAAATTGATAAATGAGTACATTTACCATTAAATCCTTTGTAAATTAGTCCAAAAGCATTTCCATAGGTTCCTTAACATCAGCTTATGGGAGCACAGGTGCAGAATAGTAATTTGCCTCAAATCACTCATTTATTTCCAGATATACAACCAGATGATCAACTGAGCACTAATCAATGGAAGTGGGTGCTTATACATAATTGTGTCGAATATTGAAAGCCCTTTATCCTATAGAGAGGGTGCAGATGCAATAGGCCCGTAGTTGCATCATGCTATTGTTGGAAGAAATGTCCATCTGAGTTCAGTTCCAAGTGGGAAGAAAGACACTAGAAACATGGAGACTGCACGGAAAGATGGTTTTAATGGTGGAACAGGACCACATGGTTTGAGGTCCTGAGCAAAAAAAGCACATGGGTGAGAGGAGGAGAGAGATATATAACAGCTGTTGGGCTTTGAACCTATTTCCTATTCTGGTGGCAAGAAATGTATCCTGACTGGTTGTCAGAATCCCATGGGGCCAAGCAGGGGTAACTTTGTAGCTTGTCTTGAGTCCCAAGCTTGACTGAATATTTCTGGGTGATATAATCTTCCCAGCTGCCATGTGATGAGATGGGTAGAGGGCCATGTCTTAATCTCATCACCCTGGAGCTGAAGGGGTGGGGTAGGAAGCTGCAGGAAACTGCTTTGTCTTTTAAAACATGTTTCTTATTTTCTTATCCAGGGAAATACTATTCTGCCTTTTTAATATTTCCTAGAATATTTCATTCTTCTAGGAGAGGTGGGTGCTAACTTTCTACGATATAGTATAGATATTTTGTCACAGCAAGCACAAGATAAGCTGTACAAGGTATTAACCTCTGCAGTGCTTCCTGCTTTCTCTGTTGCAGTTGTTTTACACACAGGTACAACCACTGTTAAGAGGCCAATGAGGAAAAGTCTTCTCTTAGATTCTATAAAGGCCATTTGAATTTTTAAATAATAAGCTCTAAACAGGAATTGAAAATACAAACTGTAAACTCTGTCACTAATTTGATTTTTTTTTACAGAGACATGCATCTCTGTAGCTGAATTAGAGAAGAATGAGTGCCATGTTAAGCTAAAACCTTTGTGTTGAGGCAGATGTAAAACTGCATGCTGAGATACTTTCCTGCTGTGGAAAGGGAACATCACGAAGACAGTAGTGTCACAAAAACAGGAAAAACCCAAGGGGAACATCAGGTCAGCCAGAAAACAAACTTACATAGGAAAAGGAATCAAATAAAAAAGTATTAAAGAATCCCTATAGACAAAAGCCTAAAGGCCCGGTCCCACTGGCCGACGGATGCAAAACGTATGCATAAAGGACAGAGCAGATGAGCAAAATTTTGGGGGTGGCTCGATCCGTTGTCATCCACTCCAAAAAGTGGTGAAAATTTGCATAAACAGAATGGAAAAGAACAGAAAAGAATGGACATGGGTAGTATGTAGCGGGGATGTTAAATGGATGTTCATCGGAAGCCTAGCAGATGACAGCGGATGGAAGCGGATGACATCTCCGAAGGGGTTCCGGGGGAGAATTTTGAAGCGGACGCATAGCGGAAGGGGCGGATGCATAGTGGATGAAGTGGATGCATCACGGACGCCAATAGGAAACAAAGGGGATGCTGCGCGGATGTATATTGGATGCAAAGCATTCATTGCGCATGTGGGGAGTATGAATTGAGTCAGCTCCACAGATATAAAAGGATGCAGCACGCACGCAATCAGCATACAGGGGAAAGACGTGCTGCCACATACATCTTGCAGGAACACCATGGTTCGTCAGTCAGGCAAGAAGAGGAAGCCCGTGCCTACTTGTTCAAGCCCTGGCAAGGTGAAGAAGGGCAGAACCAGCATCCCACCCCCTGGCACTGACTCTGAAACTGCTGCTGCTGCTGTGGTGGACCAGCCCCTGAAGGCCCTGCTGAAGTCCCTGCCAGAGAGAGGAAGAGGCAAGGGAAGGAGAAGGGAGAGAGAAAACAGTACACCATTTCTGAAGAGCATGAGGATGAGGTGCTGGAATGGCTGAGGGAGAACGAGTACCTCTGGAGAAAGGGCCACAGACTGTATCGGGACACCACGAAGAAGCAGGCAGCTTGGAGAGACAAGGCAGAGAGCCTGGGGTACACTGTAGAAGTACTCCTTGGATGGTGGAAGCACATGCACACCTGGTATGGCAAGCTACACCTCAAGAAATCCGGGCAGGCCATTGTCAAGCTCACTGACCGGGAGATGTACGTCATGGCCAAGTGCAGCTTCCTGGAGGGTGAGGTCCGCCACCAAGGAGCAGCCCCTCTGAGACCCCTCTCCCTCATACAGCCCACAGACAGCCAGTCCTCTTCCAGCCAGGAGCCAGATACCCTGTCCAGGCAGGTGTCCTCAGAGAGCCCCACAGCAGAGACCCCCTCAACAGCTGCACTCCCCATGCCGGTGGACTTGGAGGATCCCGTGGAGGATGATGGCCTGCTGTCACAAATGAGGAAGAAGCAGCAGCCACCAGAGGCCAAACCGCCCCCACCCCCACCCCCAGCTCCACAGGATGCAGGCAGAGAGGCAGACTGGAAGGCCAGGACCACAGTGTGCTGTTGGAGATCAGGGACACAATGAAGACCTGCACAGAACTTCTCTCTCAGCTGGTCCACAGCGACATACCATCCTCAGCCTGGAAGCCCTTCATCACCTACATGAGCCAGACCCTGAGGGACCTGTCCGAGGCCCAGTACCAGGTGATGAAGCAGAAGATCACAGCACTTCTGCACAACCCTCAAGGCCCAGCTGAAGCTGCTCCTCCCCAGTCCAGGTCTGCTCCTCCACCCCAGGCAATGTCACAGTCCTTCCATGGCTTTCAACAGCCCCTCACCTACCAAGGCTATGACTATCAGGACTTCCCACAGCAGAAGCAGAACTTCCCAGTCCAGGCCCAGGTTCATCAGATGCCACAGATGCCAGTCCTCACCCAGCTGCAGACCAGACAGCCTCACTATACTCCTCCTTCCTCCACCCAACAGCCAAGGCCATCAACAGACAATCTGTCATCAGTATTGGGCCTGACATCTCAAGTCCTTGATGAAGGGGCTCTCAACCTCACAGGACTGAGTCAGCTCTCGGATAGCTTCCTGAACACACCACCACCTGTTGTACCCTCGGGGCCAAGTACCCCAATGGTGCCTCAGACCAGCACTCAAGCCACAGCCACCTCCACAGTCCCTGGCGGCTTAACAGCTGAGACCATGGACATGACTCAGAGTGACTGAGAATAGTGTCAGAGACTGAGTTGTTTACTTGTTAAGTTTATCTTTGCTTAAGGCACTTTACTTGGTTCATTTTTCTTATTTAATGCAGTCATAAAGTTTACCTAAGAAAGTTTATCTTTGCTTAAAACACTTAATATAGTTTACTTGGTTCATTTTGCTTATTTGATAAAGTCAAAAAGTTTACCTAAGAAAGTTAATAAAGGTTATCTTTGCTTAAGACACTTAGTTTACTTGGTTCATTTTTTTTACTTAATAAAGTGTTGGTGAAAACTTTGAAAAAAGGTTAAGCCTTTGCATGCTTGTGGGATAGATAAGGATAGTTGTGGGATAGATAAACTTCCAGTGCAACCATAATGGGACTGTATGGTCTACCATCCCAGTGATTCAGATAATTTTCTCCCCCTTTTTATAGAAAATATCGGTTGTCCGCTAGCTGTCCTTCTACATACTGTAGACATACTCCAGACATCCTAAATATATGAGATACATCCCAGATACAAACGTTTTGTCCGTTTTTAATACTTTATATACGAGATGCATACGCTTACATCCTTTCTATTTCCGCTATGTAGACGTTCCGTGTACCTTTTGTTTCCTCCCTCTTTCCGTTTTCAGCTGCAGAGGATGTGAGTTGAGGGGATGGCCAGAGGATGCAGAGAGGATACAGCAGACGTTTAACGGATGATAACGGACATAGAACGTTTGTTGCCCGTATATGTTGCGGATGTACATCGTATGTGGCAGAAAGTTCATCCATTCACAAAGTTTTGTGCAGCTCAAAACTTCTTGCGCGGATGAAATTGCAGTGTACAGATGCTCAACGCATAGAGCATATGAAACACGTATACAGTGAGTACACAACAGATGCACAGCATTTTCCAATGGATGGCAAGCTTTTTTTAATGTTTTACATCCTCTCTGCATCCATAAGTGCAGTGGGACTGGGCCTTAAGTAATTAAGAAAACTAGACAAAGAAAAAAAGGAAACAAAAGATAATTTAGAAAACCCTTACAAACACAGGACATACCAAATAAGTAAAACAAACAGACACAAAACAAAAGACACAAAATATAAATTACAAAAGGGACAGACAGGAGATTACCAAAGAAGAAATATGAAAAACTATCTTAAAGCTAAAAGAGATTCGAGAAAACCAATAATACCATTGGCCATTCCGCGGAGCTTGCTTTCCGCACCCCGCAGAGTTTGCCTTCTGCACCCTGCGGAGTTTGCCCTTTGGTGGGAATAAAGACAAAGTCAAACAGGATTTGAAACATTAAGGCCCGGTCCCACTGCACTTACAGATGCAAAGAAGATGTAAATCATTTTAAAAAGCTTGCCATTCATTGGAAAATGCTATGCATCCATTGTGTACTCACTGCATACGTGTTTTATATGCTCTATCCATCGAGCAAACGTCCACTGCAATTTCATCTGTGCAAGAAGTTTTGAGCTGCACAAAACTTTCCATCACATGATGAACTTTCCATCACATACGATGTACATCCGTGACATATATGGACAACAAATGTTCTATGTCCATTATCATCCGTTAAACGTCCGCTTTATCCTCTCTGCATCATCTGGCCATCCCCTCAACTCACATCCGCTGCAGCTGAAAACAGAAAGAGGGAGGAAACAAAAGGTACACGGAACATCTACACAGCGTTAGTAGCACGGAAATAGACGGACAAAAGTTTGTATCTGGGATGTATCTCATATATTTAGGATGTCTGGAGTATGTCTAGAGTATGTAGAAGGACAGCTAGCAGACAACCGATATTTTCTATAAAAAGGGGGAGAAAATTATCTGGATCACTGGGATGGTGGGCCATACAATCCCACTATGGTTGCACTGGAGGTTTATCTATCCCACAACTATCCTGATCTATCCCACAAGCATGCAAAGGCTTAACCATTTTTTCAAAGTTTTCATCAACACTTTATTAAGTAAAAAAAATGAACCAAGTAAACCATGTGTCTTAAGCAAAGATAACCTTTATTAACTTTCTTAAGTAAACTTTATGACTTTATCAAATAAGCAAAATGAACCAAGTAAACTGTATTAAGTGTCTTAAGCAAAGATAACCTTCATTAACTTTGTGGTCCTGGCCCTCCAGTCTGCCCCTCTGCCTGTCGAGGGGGTCCCTGCTGTAGGGCCCTCTGAAGACACCTGCCTGGACAGGGTATCTGACTCCTGGCTGGAAGAGGACTGGCTGTCTGTGGGCTGTCTGAGGGAGAGGGGTCTCAGAGGGGCTGCTCCTCAGTGGTGGATCTCATCCTCCAGAAACTGCACTTGGCCATGACGTACATCTCCCGGTCAGTGAGCTTGACAGTGGCCTGCCCGGATTTCTTGAGGTGTAGCTTGCCATACCATGTGTGCATGTGCTTCCACCATCCAAGGAGTACTTCTGCAGTGTACCCCAGGCTCTCTGCCTTGTCTCTCCAAGCTGCCTACTTCTTCTTGGTTTCCTGATACAGTCTGTGGCCCTTTCTCCAGAGGTATTCGTTCTCCCTCAGCCATTCCAGCACCTCATCCTCATGCTCCTCGGAAACGGTGTACCGTTTCCTCTCTCCCTTCTCCTTCCCTTGCCTCTTCCTCCCTCTGGAAGGGGCTTCAGCAGGGCCTTCAGAGGCTTGAGCAGCAGGGCTTTCAGGGGCTTCAGCAGCAGAGTCTTCAGGGGCTTCAGCAGCAGAGCCTTCAGGGGCTTGAGCAGCAGGGCCTTCAGCAGCAGGGCTTTGAGGGCCTTGGGGCTGGTCCACCATAGCAGCAGCAGCAGCAGCAGCTTCAGTGCCAGGGGTTGGGATGCTGGTTCTGCCCTTCTTCACCTTGCCAGGGCTTGAACAAGTAGGCACGGGCTTCCTCTTCTTGCCTGACTGACGAACCATGGTGTTCCTGCAAGATGTATGTGGCAGCACGTCTTTCCCCTGTATGCTGACTGCATGAATGCTGCATCCTTTCATATCCATGGAGTTGATGCAATTGATACTCCCCGCATGCGCAGTGAACACTTTGCATCCAATATACATTCGCGTGGCATCCTCTTTGTTTCCTATTGGCGTCCATGATGCATTCGCTTCATCTGCTATGCATCCGCCCCTTTCGCGATGCGTCCGCTTCAAAATTCTCCCCTGGAACCCCTTCTGAGGTGTCATCCATTTTCATCCACTGTCATCCGCTAGGCTTCCTATGAGCATCCATTTAACATCCCTGCTACATACTACCCACACCCGTTCTTTTCCGTTCTATTTATGCAAATTTTCACTACTTTTTGGAGTGGATGACAATGGATGGAACCACCCCCGAAATTTTGCTCATCTGCTGTGTTCTTTATGCATACGTTTTGCATCCGTTGGCCAGTGGGACCAGGCCTTTAGGCAAAAATACTCACACAAAATCAACTTACAAAGGGAGAAAAGGGTATAAAAAAATGAGGGACTTACCATAAGAAGCTAGCTATCCCAGGAATGCAGACTTCTCGTTGTTCTCAGCCTTCCTGAAAAATAAAAAGATCCAGCTTTCAAGGAGTTGTCCATATTCTTGTGCTGGAGCTCTCCCAGCAGGAAAATCAAATCCTCGAAAGAAAGGCATTTTGACACCTTTCAACAATTTGCGACCATAAAGGTTTCCCAGCCAACCCTGCCACCAGACAGGTCCGGGGATCCCAACCCAGCCAGCATGGACCTTCTTTGTCCAGGGACAACATCCACAGACCCAGCCTGGAAGGTATAGGGTAGTAAAGGGAGCCCTTGGGCTTTTCCGCTCAACAGCTGCTTGAAAGCAGGTGAGTACCACTTCCAATTTATAATCTTACTGGTGAGGCGAATGGAAGCGTGAGTGGACCAGTTGCGTGATTGTGGGTTTTCTCTGCGGAAACAGCAGGACTTCACCTCCTCCATGATTGCCAGCCGCACCCCAGCCAGCTGCTAGCTCAAACACGAGCCGTGACCAGCTGGATTTGGGAACGCAAGGGGTGATCATGAAGTGTGAGTTCTTCTGATAAACATAAGAAAAACCGAGCGGACTGCAAAAGGAACTGGTGTTAGGAAATAAATAAAAAGCAGAGGAAAAACAATCCCGGTGTATCCCGCAAGCAAAGCCCTGTGCATTTAGAAGGGCCCCTACCGGCTGCTGGCAAACAAAATTGGAAATAGTTTGTCTAAAAAAAGCAGAAAAGATCCTTCCAGACCTTTCAGGGAGATCTGAAAACTGATGGCTGAATGTAGGGAGGGGCCCATACCGAAGCTGCTAGGGGACGGACGGTCCTCCAAGATCCCCATTTTTTAGGGGGGGTTGTCTTGAAATTGACAGCTGAGTTTCCCTAAAAGAAAGGGGCCCATACTCCATGTGTAGGGAAATCGGAATCCTTTCCAGACCTTTTTTGTCTGAAAACTGACGGATTTTGGGTCCACCTGTCAGAAGCAGCTATTGCATATGCCATCTAGACCTTAGCTGCCTGAAGGACCAAAGGATTTTAGCTTCAGCCTTCGTGGACCAGTCCACCATGGATATCAAAGAGCATTTCCACCGCTTTGTCTCTAACTGACCAACCTTAGAAATAGCAGAGTTGCGCAGGATCGCTAACTTTGTCTATGATCAAAGAGACAAACTGAAAGAGGAAGAGAAAGATAGGAAAAGGAGGATAGAAAGACATGAGGACTTAAAAATGTTTGCTATAATGCAACATGATGCCAGACAAATGCCAGGTAAAACCCCCTATAATTCAAGGAAATGTTGGCATTGTGATAAAGCAGGATGGCCTCAAACCAAATGCCAGCATTGCTATAGGTGCGGACAGGAAGGGCATTTCAGCAGGCAATGTAGGCAACACCTTTCCCGCAACTGGTATCACCCACCACCTAGAAACATGAAGCCAAGCAATAATCCAGTCCATTACACTGAACAACAAAGCTTTAATCATCATGCACCACCCAGCGCTCCTTTTCCTCAAATAAATCTTAACAATGGACCTCAATGGGAGCAAAGAAGGGAAAATGACCCGCCCCTTTCCTGACTAGAATATGAGAATGAAAACACTGAATTCATGGCTATCTTTAATGGGCTGGCTATTTTCCTAAAAAATAGCCCTGAAGGAGAACCCATTGTCACCATTCTTATAGGAGGAAAAAAAATACAATTGCTTAATTGACACTGGAGCCACCTCTTCATTAATTACTGAACCACCATATAAAGCTTCAGTGGGTGAAGGGGCTCGGGATAGCATAATGGGAGTGTGTGTGTGGGGGGAATAATCCCTGTAGAATTTACTCACAATGTAACAGTAGAACTAGGACCTTTCACAGTCGACCATGCATTCACTATTTGCCCCCAGTCCCCACTATCCCTACTAGGAAGGGATCTCCTATGTAAAATGGCAGCTCCCATAACAGGTGGTAAACAGGGGCTGAAATTGGAGATCCCAGGAAAAGGCACACACAAGACAATCACGCTGATAACCAGGAACACAGGGCTTCATGAAGATTTTTAAAAAGCCTGCCACCCTCCTTATAGGGTTGGGATGCATCAGAAGTGGGACTATTTAAAGGAGCAACACCTGTTACGATCCAAGTGAAACACGGACCAAGGAGTCTAACACACGCGCAAGTCACGTTGGTGTCCCCCCCCCGATACCCTACAAGGCCTAGATCCTCATTCCCTTCGCTTAGATAGGGGGAATAGGGTTCTCTCTTCTTATCTTACAGCCCTACAAAAGAGACTACAGACCCTCTGGACCCAGAGTGCACTGACACAGACCTTACCCCTGGAAGAAGCCCTGCATCCATATGAGCCAGGAGATTGGGTGTGGATCAAGTTCTTCACCGGAACCTCACCTTTACAACCCAGGTGGAAAGGACCCTACCAAGTCTTACTAACTACACACACCGCCATAAAGGTTGCAGAACGAGACTCTTGGATACATTGGGCACATGCAAAGCCAGCAGTCATAGACCATAGCCAAACTCTACCACAATCAATCCCACCCATCAAACTCAAGAAAAATCTGGACACAGATCAATAGATGCTTGCAGCGTTCTTCAACACCATTGAAGGAATGGTGAGGAACCAGGTGCAAACATTGAATTACACAAAACTGGACTCCCAGGTGCTAAGTTATAAAACTCGATTTTTATTTTTCTCTCATCTCCATTTTTTTCTTTTTCCCTTTTTTCTCCGTATTTTTTTTAATAAGGAAGAGACTTGAGCCATATCTTTTAGTAATTTTTGAGACTTGACCTATACCTTTTTTTTTACATTTTATTGTTACCTTTTTTTTACATTTAAAAAAAAAAGGGGGGGGGAGGGAAGAAAAGGAATCTAGCAATGGGAAACATGAAATGCAATATATGCTATATATTATTATCTGTAACAATTGTAACACTTGTAACACAAGCAACTGTGTTCCTGGAACCAAAATTTATCCCAGAGAAAGGAGACATATGGGAATATTTATAGGGAAATTCTTATAGGAGGGAATTTTTTTCTTCCTATAAGAATGGGAAGGGAAATACTCAACACCACTAAATTTTGCTTAGCAGGAGGGAAATCAGTCAAGGACATCTTAACCACATGCCTAATGGGAGTGGCAACTAGATCACATAACATCATTAACTATACCACATTTAGAAACCTTCCTGAAAGCATTTTTAGCTGGGGCTACTCTACAAAAACCAAAGACTACACCATGTACACCCTACACATTGCTGCAGTAACCACCTCTGAGAGATGCTTCAATGTCACTGGATGCAGCACACCTAGGGTCACAGAATGCACCAGTCTTAGCAACACAGAACTAAAATGCAACTACACAGAGACCATATAATTCTCATATAGTTACCTGAAGCTCCCACCAGGGTGGTTTTTTCCTTTGTGGCTTAAAAGCCTACTCATACCTTCCTGCAAATTCCACCAACGGCCCTTGCACCTTGGGAAGGTTAACCATGCTTATGCCATCCTTACAGAGACGGCACAGGAGAGCCTTCCAACCCTAGACTCAGACTGTAACTCCAAAGTCTCCCTTCTCACCAAAGCAGAATATGTCTCATTGGCAATATCCCTAGTGAGGGTACCTGGATTGGCAGTGTGAAATTCTAGAAATTTGAATAGCCTAGCATGTACCCTTGCAAAAGGCTTGAATTCAACCTCCCATGCCCTGGATGCCCTTAACAGAGAACTGAGGGAGGTCAGAGAAGCCACCCTGGAGAATAGGGTAGCAATAGACTTCCTCCTCTTGAAGCATAATTATGGCTGCGAAACATTCCATGAGATGTGTTGCTTCAACCTAGACAAAACCTCAGGACTCGTAGAAAGGGACGTCCACCACCTGAAAGAGCTAGCTCAAAATATTGGTCATGATCAATCATTCCTAGACTTTTCATGGCTCTTCTCGTGGATACCAGATCTCCATTGGCTCAAAATCCTTACAACAACCATAGTCACTATTTGTGTCTTTGGAGCCCTCATATATTGCCTCTGTTGATGCATACCACCCTGCCTTAGCTGCCTAAAGGCCTGTATCCCCCCCCCCATAAGAGAAAATCGAAGGGGAGACAGGCGGCCATGATGATGATCCAGATTGACCACAAATACCAAGTATACCCAGACACTCAATCAGAGACTGCCCTCTAGAGAAGAAGAAAAAAAGGAAGGATTGTGGAAAGGGAACTTCATGAAGACAGTAGTGTCACAAAAACAGGAAAATCCCGAGGAAAACATCAGGTGAGCCAGAAAACAAACTTATATAGAAAAAGGAATCAAATAAAAAGTATTAAAGAATCCTTATAGACAAAAGCCTAAGTAATTAAGAATACTGGACAAAGAAGAAAAGGAAACAAAAGATAGTTTAGAAAACCTTTACAAACACAGGACATACCAAATAAGCAAAACAAACAGACACAAAACAAAAGACACAAAATATAAATTACAAAAGGGACAGACAGGAGATTGCCACAGAACAAATATGAAAAACTATCTTAAAGCTAAAAGAGATTCGAGAAAACTAATAATACAATCTGGCTACCCCGCGGAGTTTGCCATCCGGTGGGAATAAAGACAAACTCAAACAGGTTTTGAAGCATTAGGCACAAATACAAACACTCACACAAAATCAACTTACAAAGGGAGAAAAGGGTGTAAAAAACCAGGGACTTACCATAAGAAGCTAGCTAGCCCAAGAACACAGACTTCTTGCTGTTCTCCACCTTCCTGAAAAAATAAAAAGATCCAAGCTTTCAAGCAGTTGTTCGTATCCTTGAGCCGGAAAAATCAAATCCTCGAAAGAAAGGCATTTTGACACCTTTCAACACTGCCATTTCATTTTTCAAGAGATTTAAAATTCTTCCTGCATGGGGAGAAATCATAGTCCCAAAATTCAGACTTATCTATTTCTTCCTGCTGTTGAAGATTGGAATCTCTTGCAATCTGGATTAGGAGGCCTGGTAATAGCAAAGACAAACCCTTTGCTTTCTGCCTTCGTTTTGGAGTTAGGACAGGAAAGAGTTAATGGTGCTCTGCTGTAACACATGATTGGTCTTTATGAGGTTGGAGCTCTTGTCTGTCTGAGGCCTACAGATGATGCTAAAGAGCCAATAATGACAGCAATTCAAAGCAATCTAATTATACAAACGGGAGGCTAAACAATTTCATCATCCTTAAATTAGATTGTCCTAATGAGATAAAGACACCAATTAATCCTGAATTAATTTCAATAGCCTATTTCAAGCAAACACTTTAATATGCAAATGTAAATGAGAAACAAAGCCTACCGTCAAATGCCAGAGTTCAGAACCTTTTCTTCACAGCTGCAGTGGGTGTAAATAGTGCCTAATCAGTTTGTGTGGAAAGACACAATCCTCAGAAATGTTCAGACTCCATAAAACACAGTTGGGCACTTCCAGGTAGGTGCCATCCTGAGCCAGGCAGAAGAGAGAGAGGGGTCCAGGATGGGTGCTGGAAATACATCAGATGCTCTGCAGGCACCTTGAAAAGGGGGCATCAGGCTGAAACAACTCTCAATGCCAAGTGTGTGCTGGGTACCTGGCCAGCTGCTGTTTAGGGATACCAAGCTGATTTTAATTAGCTCTTTCTTAATTGTTTTAAATTAGTCATTTCCCACCACCATAAGAAAACACCAGCTTTTATTCTAAAGTATGGGGAGTGGGGATAGTCTTGTAATATTACCAGGGAGATTAAAATTGAAGTGGCTATCAAACAAAGCAGGTTTACATTAGGAGCAGCCTTTAAAAAAAACAACTTATAAACATGGAAATCAAGAGCTGAAATTTATACTTCGTTCTGCCTGCTGAGTTTGCTTTTCTTCCTCCTGAACCCTGATGAGCATATGGCCAATTTTTTGATCTGTGCCCTTGTCTCTTGTCTGCTGCCTTTCTCCTTTTTCCTTCCTAGCTAAAAACACATTAGAGAGGCCACTGGTACCTCAGGCATTATGAATACATAAAATGCACAAGGTAATCGAACTATTGCTAGAATGTAGTGAAAATACTTCTTCAAGAAACACATAATCCTGTCTATGAGGAATATTAAAAATGCCTTGGGATATATGTGAGTTGCTTGTAATTGGAAGCAATTATTTTGGGGCAACAGTGAAGGTTTTGGGGTGCTGTTTGCAGTTCTGCTTATTAATGAAAACAAAAGAACTGTTTCTATGGCTTTAAGGCATAAATAACACATTTGGCATAATTTTTCCTGAAGCTACATTATTCAATAATAGGGCCATTCATCTGTATGGGGAAGGAGGGGGTATTTCATAATTAGATGCCCCTTTTACTGACATACTATTTTTAATTTCTTTTTTTTTTTATTTACACAAGCTTTGTCTATGTCCAGAATTTCATATTTAAATATAGTTAAATGATTTGGAAAAAAATAACATTTAATATATAGAATGAAACTTTAATGTATATCTGAAGAAGGAGATCTAGATTTGTTGTAAGATTTTTTAAATGCAGTTTTCAGTCTGATTTATTTCCATAGTCCAAATCTTGTTATATTTTGGGTTTTTTCTCTTGAGAATATAATTTAGATATTTTCTCTAGGACAAAAATATGTTATTCTTTTTAAATTTCCAGTTATTATGGTTGATACACATGGATTTTGAATTATAGAGTTGCAAATACTTATTTTTTATTATATTTATGTTTTGTTTTTACATAAGAAAAGAAATGTGCCTTGAAAAAAAGCGTTAAATATATTTTGTTTTAAGTTATCTCTTAATTCTTTTCATGTTACAAAATTAAAATGATAGGTAGCTATCATATTGGGAGGATCTTCTTCCATGGTGAACTTTCAGCTGAGGGCAGCAATATTTTGTGGGCAAACCTGATCAAATTTATTGTGACTTAGATTCTAAAGGTCCAGCAATTTAGTCTGTAGAAGAATCCATGTCCCTGTCTAGTCATTTACATTTTAATTTCTAAGGATGGATTATGAAAAATTTGGCTAAATACATATGCGCTTGATCATTTCTCCTCATAACTTATCACATTTAGTAAAGTATGGGATGTAAATTTCTCCTTACATGAAGGAGAAATTATTAAAGGAAGCTGTGGAGAGATTCTTCCTAGGAAAACTGAATCCAAAAATTCTAAATAAGTGTTGCTATGTGCCAACTTCCTCAGCAAGGTGCTTGAGCACGTGGTAGCTCATCGGATCCATGGATCTTTATTCTTTGATGAAACAGATATTCTAGAGTCATTTGAATTGGAGTTTAGATGTGTTTCCCAACTCTTAATTTGCTTTCATTGTAAAGATAATGGCTTAGCTTTCCTAGGAGAAAGACAAGATGTTCATTCTGATATTTCTCTTGGACTTCACAGCTATTTCTGAAACTAGAGCACTCTTGATTGCTTGACTGTTCAGGTAAGTTCCCTAGTTGAGCGAGTTTACCATTTATGGTTCTTCTCGGCAGAGGGACCCTGAATTCATAATGTGCTCCTTGCTAAGATATGTCTGATGCCATTTTTTGGTTGCTTGAGGGGCAAATGTATTTATTTATTTAATTTCTATAGCTGCCCAACTCAAACCAAGTGACTCTCAGCAGTTTACAATTCTAACATTATAAAACAAACATTTTCCTAGACATGTCACATGTTGATGCTGTTGTAATATAGTCCTCAACTTATGACCACAATTGAGGCCAAAATTTCTGTTAAGTAAGACATTTGTTAAATGAATTTTGCCCCATTTTATGACCTTTCTTACCATAGTTGTTAAGTGAATCATTGCAGTTGATAACCTGGTTAAGTGAGTCTGGCTTCCCCATTGACTTTGCTTATGAGAAGGTCACAAAAGGTGTTCACATGACCCCAGGACACAAAAAGTCATAAATATGAACCAGTTGCCAAGCATCTGAATTTCGATAACATGATCATGGGGATGTTACAAAGATCATAACTGTGAAAAACCATCATGTCACATTTTTCAGTGCCATTGTAACTTTGAATAGTCACTAGACAAACAGTTGTAGGTTAAGGACTACCAGTGCTATACATATATTCTATAGCTTTTATTGTCTATAATATTGTTTTATAGTCTATTTATTCTTTTTATTTTGAGCAGACATTTTAATGTATATTTTTATCAATTGTTCTAATTGATTGGTTTGCTTGTAAACTGCTTAAAGATCTAGTAATATATAAATGTTTTAATACAAATTGTTTTAAGCAGATGTTTCCCTTAAATATTATGGTAGATAAGCTTCTGAAACAGGCTTTTCTTTGTGACAGCAAAGCCAATAGAATTACTTTTGATGGTTATCCATTTGGGGATGCTTATAAGAATACTGGTTTTTCAGCAATTATATAAATGTGATTGATGGTATATAAATCCTAGTTCTGAGGACAAAAGTTTAGCACATATGAGAGAAGGAACCTGTTTTGAGGCTTATAAGTAACATAAATAAGCAAGGAATGGAATCCTTCTGATTTTGAAGATTTTGTTATTTCTAGTTATATAATAATGTGCAAACAAAAATAGATCTGCACAATATTTTTATAATATTCTTTACAAGTGATCTGAAAACTATATTTGAAGTTCCTTGCAGCTATTTCAACTGAGAGTAAATACTTGGGAATGGGATTACAAACATCTTTGTGAATGACAGAAATTAATTACATGAAGATTTTTTAAAAAATCTTCATGTAAGATGTACCACTCTTGTGGTACATATTTTTTGTTAGATTTACAAAGGCCCTCCTTCTGATTTGCACATAATATCTGGAAGGTTCAGATTAGGTAAATCTAGTTTAGAAATCAGATTATCTGAATTTCTGAGGCCTCCATGTAGCACATTATTTTGAGAGTAGAACAAGAACTAATGGATAAAAACAGAGCAGATTTCAATTATGTCAGGAGAAATCTGCTAACAAAAAAGGCTTTTCACCAGAAAGCCCCTGAGAAAGCCTTTGAGTAATCTTGATGGGAGGTATTTAAGGCAAAGGTTGGATAGTTTTCTATCCAGATTGCTGACACAATATTCTACATAACTGATCTTACAGAAAGTAGAGTAGATGACTGCGAAGATCTCTTTCCATTCTATCCATTTGCTGTTTAAACTGCCAATGTAGGAAGATTTTCAAGCCAAATTCATTAAGTCTATGCAGCGGGTCCCATTGCTTATTCTCTTTGTCCTCTTCCCAATTGCACCCATTAGATAGTATTTTTAGTAACATGCATCTCTATTCAGTCCATTTGGTATTCTGTTGTGTTCATTTTGGGCCATTGGTTAATTATAGGAAAGCTGGAGGTAGCAAAAAGCTGCTTCCACATTTGTACAAGGCATGGAGCTTGTTGCCCGGTTGGCAGGTGCCTGGTGCCTACAGAGAATTGGGAAGAAAAACTGGTACTGCATTTGCAGACAAAAGTATCCCCTAGCTTGTGACCTTGAGGCCTACTGAACTATTAACATCCTGGCTCATTTATAGGTACCTTTTTGTGAGTACCCATAATGTATTGGATCCCAGGTATAAATGAAAGCAGAAGTCACTTGGATGTTTCTGAAACAACTTTGTTTTGCTTGATTGTTTAATTAGTCTTCTGGGTTATGGTAGATGAGCAATAGTGGGACCTTCTTAATGAAGCAGGGAGGAAAATAAATTGATTGCAAGAAGAGTACAAAAGCTTCTTCTAGACCTCACTTCATCTATGAAAGCATACGTGAAAATGGAACAAAATAAATCCACTCACTGCATTGGTGTTTCTCCATCTCAGCAGTGTTGAGTCACAGATTCATTTAATTATGAAGCAATGACCACATCCATATGAGACCTTAAAGCTTTATTCCAAAGTGACATGAAAAAATAACATGAAGCAGGAATCAAAGAATATTCAAAATGAAAGAAAACTGACACATAAGAATCATTACCAAAGGGGTTGAAACATTTATAAAGTCCAATTTAAAGAGGGAACAAATGTTATATGTGTTCTATATGTAAAGTGGATGACTCCAAATCTACAAACCTGATTGGTTAATAAAATGAACACTGGATTGGTTCACTAGGAACCAATCCAAAGAGCTGCCAAAAAGGCGGCAAATCTAAACAACTGCCATTGGCTGCAAGCAGGGAAGCCAGCCTGTATAAAAGGCTGGCCCCGGCTTCAGCCAAGCGTTCCTATTACTGAGTGTTTATAGAATAAAGTATTTGTTGTTGGAACCCGGTCTACCTCGTGTGTTTTCCGAACAAAACACTGCCGACGAGGATGGGATCGTCCTGAACGGAAAAACCTGCACGCGGTGATAAGAAGTCCAGATCACAACCAAGATGTCTGGAAACAACACACCGCCCGCACCCTTCAATCCCAACGAAGAGGATTGGGATTCCTATGCCGATCGCTTCCAAATGTATTTGGAGAGCAATGAAATGGAAGGCATTTCAGAGCAACGCAAGAGAGCTGTGTTCCTGACGCACTGCGGGCCAACAGTTTTTAAGATGGCAAAGGCCCTTGCGAAGCCCCGGGACGTTAAACAACTAACGTGGACGGAATTGCAAAGACTCCTCAAAGCACACTACGCTCCGATGGTGTCTAACTTAATAAAGCGACACGAATTTTACCGCAGAGACCAGAGAGAGGGAGAGACCGTCGCCGATTTCATCGCTGCCCTCAGACAAATAGGGGGTGAGTGTGAATTTTTGAACATAGACGAGGCAATGAGGGATCGCGTGGTGCTGGGCCTGAGAGACTCGACCGCACAGAGTAAATTGCTCAACAAGCCCAACATCACCGTTACCGAAGCCATCGCGGAAGCTACAGCCGCTGAAGCCGCGAAAAAATCTGCGGTAGCCATTAAAAAGATGAACACACACAGCGAAGAAACACCAACCAAAGACAGAAAGCACCCTGCCACCACAACCCACTACGAAGAGTCGGGCGAAACAATCGAATCGAGCGAAGAGGACAACGAGGTCCACCGTTTGCTCACGAACAAAAAAGAGCGCGAAAGGAGAAATTGGCGGGAATGTGCTGGCTGCGGAGGAAACCATCCCCGAGCCGAATGCAGATTTCTCGATGCCATCTGCCGGCATTGCAAAAAACGAGGGCACATCGAGAAGGTCTGCAGGAACAAGAAATACTACAGCCCGACGAGACGCAGAAATTCCCCAACACGAGCCGAGCCTAAACGAGCCGAGAGAAAGTGGCAACAAGAGAAGCGAGCCAATACACACCAAACTGTCATAATACAGAGCGCTCAGACGGAAAGTGGAAAAAAAATTAAAGTCATCGTGAAAATTGAAGGAAAACACTGCAGGATGGAAGTGGACTCGGGGTCCTTCCTCTCCATGGTATCATGGGACACAATAAAACAGCTAGTCCCAGGTATCAAGCCCAAAGAATTGAAGAAGCAGCACCTAACCCTCAAGGACTATCAGGGAAACCAAATCCCTGTGGTAGGCATGGGACAATTCCGAGTCGCCTACAAACATCACGTCAAGGTGCTTCCGCTGACCATAGTCGACCAAGACAGACCAAGCCTCCTGGGCATCGAATGGTTCGCGCCATTGGGCATCGGGATGACCGGGGTCGATCGAGTGACTACAACCGGCTGGGAAGACAACCTCATCCGAGAATTCCAGGACGTGTTTGACGGCTCACTTGGCAAGTATCGGGGAAATCCCATTTCTTTCAATCTAAACCCCCAAATAGCCCCACGAAGAATAAAAGCCAGGCAAGTTCCTTTTGCACTAAAGGCAAAAATAGAGGAACAGCTGGACAAATTAATAGCCCAAGGGGTGTTAGAACCTGTGGACCATGCCAAGTGGGAAACGCCTATTGTCACACCCATTAAACCTGACGGGTCCATCAGAATCTGTGGTGACTATAAGGCTACCCTGAACCACGCATTACAACCAAGCGCATACCCGGTGCCAGTAGTCCAGCATTTGCTGCATTCCCTGGGAAAAGGCAAAGTTTTCGCCAAACTCGACTTGGCACAAGCCTATCAACAACTCCCAGTGGACCCAGAAACGGCAGAAGCACAGACTATAGTCACCCATAAGGGCACATTCAAATGTCACCGGCTCCAATTTGGAGTAAGTGTGGCCCCTGGCGTCTTCCAGAGTCTGATGGAACGCCTTCTAAATGGCATACAAGGAGTCGTTCCCTTTTTGACGACGTCCTAATCTCGGCCAGAGATGAAACTCAATTAAGGAACAGACTTAAAGAAGTACTAACTAAGTTTAGGGAATCTGGCCTCAAGGTAAAAAGAGAAAAGTGCTGTTTAGTTAAGAACAGCGTCGAATTCCTGGGCTACTCAATAGACGGAGAGGGTATCCACCCCACAGACAAAAAAGTTAAAGCGATCAAAGACGCTCCTGAACCAAGAAATAAAACCGAACTACAAGCGTTCTTAGGATTAATTAATTTTTATAACGTGTTCCTGCCAAACAAAGCCACTATAGCAGAACCGTTACACCGTCTGCTAGACAAAAAGGCAACTTGGACTTGGGGTTACAAAGAAAAAAAAGCCTTCCAAAATATTAAAAGCTTGCTAACATCAACAAACGTCCTCATCCAATTTAGCGACACTCTGCCATTAACAGTGACCTGCGACGCCTCACCATATGGAGTAGGTGCCATCCTGAGCCACCAACTACCTGATGGCAGAGAAGCACCCGTCGCATATTACTCTAGGACTCTATCAAAAACCGAGCGGAATTATAGCCAATTGGACAGGGAAGCTCTAGCAATTGTCGCTGGAGTAAAACGATTCCACGAATACTTATATGGGCGGACTTTTCAAATCATAACGGATCACAAACCGCTAATGGGGATTTTGGCGGGAAACAAGCCAACACCTAATATACTGTCCCCAAGAATGACGAGATGGTCAGAGTTCCTAGCAGCTTATTCCTACACTCTGACACATCGGCCAGGGAAACAAATCTCCCATGCGGACGCTTTGAGCAGAGCACCCTTACCAGCAACTGACGCAGACCCGGCACCAGCGATGACAACGCTACAAATCGAGACTTGCCCCGATCTACCCATATCGGCGTATGATGTCGCCAGAGCCACTGCAAAAGACTCATTGACTGGCCGCGTTCTTAGCTGGGTAGGTAAAGGCTGGCCGGAGAATCAAAAAACTGAAAACTTTAAACCTTCCGGTCCAGACAGACTGAACTTTCAATCCAAAAGGGGTGTTTGTTGTGGGGTGATCGGGTAGTAATCCCTGCCAAATTACAGCCCAGGGTACTTAAGTTGTTACATGAAGGGCACCCGGGAATGGTTAAGATGAAAAGCCTTGCCAGAAGTTATGTTTGGTGGCCGGGTATTGATAAGGACATAGAGTATTGGGTAAGCTCATGCCACAAATGCCAGGCAATTAGACCATCCCCACCAAAAGCACCTGTTAAGGACTGGGAAACCCCTCGGGGACCGTGGTCAAGAATACACATTGACTTCGCGGGTCCTACCAAGGGGCATACCTTTCTGATTGTCGTTGATGCCTATTCAAATTGGCTTGAAGTAAAAGTTATGCCATCAACGACAACAGAAGCTGTAATTAAAAAGCTGGACAACCTTTTTGCCACTCATGGCATACCGGACGTTCTTGTCTCAGATAACGGGCCACAGCTAACCAGCATACCATTTGAGCAATACCTAGCCTCCCTAGGTATAAGACATGCCCTAACCGCGCCAGCTCACCCGGCTGCGAACGGCAGGGCTGAGAGAATGGTCCGGTTTACCAAAGAAGGGTTGGAACGAATGGACGCTGGAGATGTCCAACAGAAAGTAAACCGTTTGCTCACACTCCAGCACATAACGCCCAGTACCATAACAAATAAGTCCCCAGCAGAATTACTCATGGGGCGAAAATTAAGATCTCACCTTGATAGGTTACACCCAAATTTTACCCCAGAAAACCCCCCTGACTCCTCTACACGGTTCAGACAATTCGAAATAGACGATTTGGTATATGCAAAAAACTTCACCGGGGACCCGGTATGGCTACCAGGGCAGATTATCCAAATTACAGGCCCCAAATCCTACCGATTAAAATTAGACGATGGCAGGGAATGGAAGCGGCACATAGACCAGCTTCGATCTCGAATTATAGAAAGAACCACAGACTTACAAACATTCACCGAAAAAACCGGCGAAGTGCAAACCAAGGTGGGGGGGGAAAGGCGAGAAATAAATAAAGAACTGTTTAAAACCAAACCCAACAAACCATACGAACAAAAAGAGCAAATAAAAGACTCACTGTTTGAAGAGACTTGCGGGAAGAGCCCATCGGAAGGGGCCAGCCAAGCCAGCTCGACCTGCCCAGAGGAAACGGGAGGGAGCGGCAAAACCGCCGGCCTAAGAAACTCAGGCGGCGGTAAAATGGCTGACTCACCCTTCCAGACGGTTCCAGGGAGAAGGACGGACGACACAGCAGCCCCATCCGAACCGGTCGAAGTCTTCACTAAGAATGAACCGCGCAAGTCAAGTCGAGTCCGGAAAAGCCCCGCCTACCTGCGAGACTACGTCACCACATAGGACTGAACTAAGGGGGGAGGGGTGTTCTATATGTAAAGTGGATGACTCCAAATCTACAAACCTGATTGGTTAATAAAATGAACACTGGATTGGTTCACTAGGAACCAATCCAAAGAGCTGCCAAAAAGGCGGCAAATCTAAACAACTGCCATTGGCTGCAAGCAGGGAAGCCAGCCTGTATAAAAGGCTGGCCCCGGCTTCAGCCAAGCGTTCCTATTACTGAGTGTTTATAGAATAAAGTATTTGTTGTTGGAACCCGGTCTACCTCGTGTGTTTTCCGAACAAAACAATATGAAGATCTGTGTTTCTCAGATTATATCTACCCATTCAGCCTAGAGGGGCATGTTATAGGTCCCATTCGCTAACAAGTTCCATCTGACAGGACTTGGGGTGAGGCTTTTCTATTATGGAACGCGCCCTCTGGAACATCATCTCCACTGCCCCACTGAGGTGAGATTAGCCTGAATCTTATTGACATTTAGGAAATGTCTTAAAATTTGTTTTTAAGAGCTTAAATCAAGCTTCAACAAGCTTTGGGATCTCAGGGAAGTAGGAAGTTCACAAGCTGGATATATTGTGTGTAAAGTGTATTGGTCCATTCTCCCAGTTTTATTCTAATTTTTAATTTTTAAAAATTGTATTTATGTTGTTTATTTGATTGTTTATTATTTAGTATCCAGAGTCATATATGTGAAGTGGGCAGCTATATAAATTTAATAAATAAAAATAAATGAAATAATATCCAGAATCAATTTAGACAGATGCCTAATTCATTGAAAAACAAGGCAATATAGCTCAGTGAGACTTGCAAGATCCTGTCATAGACAGGCTCAGTAAAGGCCTTCCAGTGGAGTTGATTTCCTCATCTAATCTATCTTGTGGGGATGACAAATCCCTACTTAACATTACACAGGAAGATAAATTCTGTTTACCAGGCAGGGGTGTCAAACTCAAGGCCAGGGGGCCAGATCTGGAGTGCTTAGATCTGGCCCACAGGCCCTCCCTGGAAACAGCAAAGAACTGGCCTGTGGTGCCACTGAAAACAGAGCTTGGGAGGGCCATACGCGGCAGACCCGGATCTGTTTTTGGCTGCAATGGCCCCCTGAAGCCCTCTACCAACAAAAACAGAGCTTGGGAGGGCCACACGCAGCCCTCCCCCCGGGCTCTGCCTTCAGCCACAATAGCCATCTGCAGCTCTGTGAGCAAAAATGGAGGCCGAGCAGGCTGCATATAGCCTCCCTGAGCTATGCTTTTGCTGGCAGAGGGCTGTGGGAGGCCATTGCAGCCAAAAATGGACCCTTGATGAGTGACAACGAGCTGGCCATGCCCACCCTGGCCACACCTCTCCAGCCCCCTGAGGTCAAAAAAAAACCCTGAAACACAACCCTGAAATCGAGTTTGACATCCCTGATCTAAGGGAAAGAAATACATACCACTATCTAATTCATTTTTGCCAATCTTGTGCAAAACCAAATGGATAAGATTTGGAATATTCAGAACTATTGAGGTTGGTCTAATGGTAATGATAAAACTGTTTTTCATCTTGTGTACAAATTTCTTGCATTTTACAAATATTCCTTTTTAGTTGTATATTTCATTCAAAGGTGCTAAATTACAAGTAAACCTTTTCTCAGATATAGGATGTATTCAAGGAATCTTTATTCAGTCAATGATCAGAAAAAAATAAAGACACAGACAAATAGAAAAGACTGTACAAAGCAACAAACCTGGCCCTAAAACATCTTAAGTGGAAGAGGGGAACAGCATAATAGTGTATCACTATGTATGTAAGTATATATGTATGTATGTTTGTAATTTGCATGCTGCCCATCTCATCATAATGAACTCATTATAAAATAGTTTCTAAAACCAGAAAGACTGTACTTTAACAATATAACTGCAGTCTATAAAACTACAGTACTATGAAACTGGGAAAACTGTCAATAAAATCATCTCTCTATCAATTTTCACCTTAATAGATAGGATAGGATATAAATATCTAAGGCTTTGTTAGCTTATATAAGAGAAGACTACCCATTTAGTCCAAGTTTAATACAACTGATTTAAAAAGTTGGCATAGCCGGGATAAAAAATGGAAAGTTTTTGTGCTTGTCTGGAGATCATTCTAAACAACAGCATGGCTGCACTGAATACTCATCTCTAATAAACAGAAAGTATTGTTATATGTGGCTGACCATAGCATTTGCACAAAGGTATAATCATTGGGCTGAATACATCACTTGGATTAATTTGTCCAATGAATCCTTTCAATTAATCCCATATCAACAATGTTCATTCTTAATCAGGTTTGCAAAAAAGAGCCCTGCTGTTTCAAACTGTTAGAAAGCCTGTGCATTGTCTTGTTTTGGAAATTGTTTCACTCAGGGCCAGTTAAAAAATAAACAACAATCTGTACTGCCCCCATCATCCTAACTTTAATTAATATGCATGTTTATTTAATCTGTCAGAAGAAAACTGGCTGAACAAATAAGAGCATCACCTAGCAGGAAGGTTTTCTGAGCAAGCTCCTTTAAAATGAATTGGACACTGCAGGAGTTTTTGCCCATTACACCAATCCTTTACTATGATGATACAGCTATAGTTGAAGTCAACTGATCTAATCCATCCAGTTGTGAGGTTGTCTATTTCACACTTTCTAGCTTTCCAAGAAGCATGTTGTGGTCTACTTTATCAAATGCATTGCTGACGTCTACATTTACTATGTCCACAGAATTTCGCTGGTCTACTAATCTAGTGACTTTATCAAAGAATGAAATAAGATTGGTTTGACATGATCTGTTTTTTAACAAACACATGCTGGCTACTAGTTATAACTTTATTTGCTTCTAGTTGTTCACAGATCTGTTTTTTAATTATCTTTTCCAGGGTCTTCCCAGGTATTGATGTTAGTCTGATTGGTCTGTGTTCTGTATAACTTAGTAGAGTCCAAGTGGTATAACCTGCTTGGCCAGAAAGGCCAGTAGTGGATTGGTTCATGAAGAACCAATCCAAAGAGCCGCTTAAAGGCGGCAAAGTTAAATGGCTACTGTGGGAATAAAACTTTGACTTCAGTATTGGGTAATGATTAGTCTAA
>BLBF01000052.1:2911566-2923453 GCA_015471245.1 Laticauda colubrina
CCTTGGTGCCTGCCTGCCTGCCAGCCTGCCTGCCAGCCTTGGTGCTTGCCTCCCTGCCAGCCTTCCTGCCTGCTTTGGTGCCAGCCTCCCTGCCAGCCAGCAACCCCACAACCATGCGGAAGCACAGCAAGCCACAGCCATCTGCTGCCAGCCCTGGCAAGAGGAACAGGGCTACCATCCCGCCCCCTGGCCCTCACTCTGGTTCTGCTGGGGCCTCTGCAGCATGGGCTCGCTCTTCTGGGGCTGGCGCTTCTGCTGCTTCTGCTTCTGGAGGAGCTGATGACAAGCACTCCAGCACCAGCCACCTCCACAGCACCTGCACCCTTCACCCCTGAGACTGAGCGACCAAGAGGAGTGCCAGAGACTCATTTTTGTCTTATAGCTTGTTGTTACTAAAGTCTATTTATGATTCACACACTTGCTTCATTTCTTTTTTTTAATAAAGTCTTGCTGGAAACTGTTAGAAATGGTTAAGCCTTTGCATGCTTGTGGGATGGGTAAGGATAGCTTTGGAATGGGTTAGGATACCTGTGGGATGGGTAATAGCTGTGGGATGGGTTAGGATAGCTGTGGGATAGATAAACCTCCAGTGCAAGCATAGTGGGACTGTATGGTCCACCCTCCCAGGTGCCACACCTCCGGCACTTTATTATCAAAAATAATGTAATAATTATCCACACATGTCAACATAAACACAACTCTTTATTAAACGCCCTGTTCATTGTAGGCCAACCAAACATACATGGCCCAATCTCATCTGTGTGATGAGACAGGCTGAAGGAAGAATCCATTAAGTATCTACCATCCTGTCTTGCCACACCACTGCTCCAGCTGGGGAGTTGCACCATTGTCTCAGGAGGTTGTGCTGCTTCTTCGCTTCATTTGAGGCTCTGTTGGGGCCTTGCACATCCTCAGTGTCGATCAGGTTTCGCCCTTGTCTCCATTCCCCAGGCTCCATGTCCCCATTGCCTTGTTGGAGGTCCACGAGCCTGTTCTGCAAGACTGGGTAGTGGGTGCGCATGAGATTGTGCAGGATGCAGCAAGTTTCCGTGATCCTCCTCACGGTCTCTGGGCAATGCTGCATGGTGGTGAGAAGTACCTGGAACCTGTTGGCCAGGATGCCAAAGGCGTTCTCCACCACCCGTCTTGCCCTGTACAGCCTGTAGTTGAAGATCTTCTCTTCACGGGTGAGGAGTCTGGAGGTGTAGGGCTTCATGAGGTAGGTTGTGAGGGAGAAGGCGTCATCCCCCACGATGAAGTAGGGCACTTCTTGTGTGTCGTTGGGCAGCGGTTCTGGATCTGGGAAGCCCATCATGAGGTTGCGTTCCAGCCCCTCCTTGAGGTGACTGGCGTTGTATACCTGGGCATCTGAAGATGAACTGTTGCCTGAAGCATCGATGTACATGAACTTGTAGTCAGCATCGACCATGGGAAAGAGGATGATGCTGAAGAAGCTCTTGGAGTTGAAATAAGTGGACCCCGCCTTGGCTGGCGCTTTGCAGGCCACGTGCTTGCCATCAATGGCTCCAACGGTGTGTGGTAAGTTCCACTTCTGATACCACTGCTCTGCAACTTTCTTCCATCCTTCTTCAGTGGAGGGGTACTGGAGGAGCTCCTCCTTGTATTCTTCGATGATGGCCTGCACCACTTCTCTGACTACAATGCTGATGTTGTTGGATGGCACCCTCCAGCCATTCTGCATGCTCCTGTAGGAGGTCCCTGAGGCCAGGTGGCGCAGAGTGAGTGCCACCTTGAGCCCAGGTTTCAGGTTGGGCCGGAAGCTGGTGTTTGCCTTGGTCAACCTGGGTGTCAGGCGCTGCACAACTTCATCAAACATGGCTGGAGGCATCCTCATGAAGTCCTGGAACGCTCGAGTGTCTTCGCTCCTGAGCTCCACCATCAGCTTGTTGTACAGTCTGTCCTCCGCTCTACTGGTGAACCATCTTCGGACCCAGACTCTTTTTGGGTGGCTCCTTTTCTTCTCGCAGTAGTGTTCACAGAGCCTGCAGATGGCTTCGCACTGTTGCAGAACGATGGTGGCTGCCAAAAGGACTGTGTTATGATCCACGGTGGACATGACTGGATGCTGTGGAAGAGGAAGAGGCAGATGAAGGCTGCAGAGGTCTGCACTGCTGGGCAGAAAGTTCTGAAAGTGCGATGCAGGCGAGCTGGTCCCCCTTTTTATAGGCAGTATAGGTTTTCCGCTAGGCATCCTCTAGGCATCCTCTAGGCATCCTCTAGACATCCTTAATATCCGAGATAGGTCCCCTCTGCGAATGTTTTTTCCATTTTAAACGCTTTGTTTCCATGCTGCATCCGCTAGGCATCCGTTCTGCGTCCGTTCCGCTTCCTCCCTGCGTCCGTTTACCGCTGGAGCGGATGGAGTTGCGCGGATGCGGAACGGATGCCTAGCGGATATAGCGGATGCGTAACGGATGCGTAGCGGATGCGTAGTGGATGCGTAGCGGATGCAGAACAGATGAACTGGATACATTTTCCGCGCAAAAGTTTTAGGCAGCCCAAAACTTTTGGAGCGGATGAAACGTCCATAAACGGAAGCTGGACGGATAGAGAGGAAGCAAAACGGAGGCAGTGAGTGCAGAACGGATACATCGCGTTAACCAACGGATGGCAAGCTTTTTTGTCCGTTTTACATCCTCTTTGCATCCGTTGGTTCAGTGTGACATAGGCTTTACATGGGCACAATTATGCTAGATATAATATACCTAAGAGCATTTGCCACGTGCAAAACTGAAACTATATCCCCAGTCCAAATTGAAATATATGCTCTGTTGCATTGTGGGAAAAAGACTTGAGACCCAGTTGACCTTTTTCCTTTTTATTTTCTCTCCAGTAAATCACGCCTGGTGAAACCGCGGTAGCCTTTTTATAGCCAGCTGTTTCCGGCTCGTGGCTAATGACGGCTCTTCAAATCCCCCCCATCTCGGACCAACCTATCATAGGTAAGTATGCAAATATATAACACCCCTCCCCATGTGGTCCAGTCCAACCAATCAGGGCCTCTCCTATCTTACGTAGTCACATAAATAGGTGGGGCTCTTATGGTTCCAACTGGACCTATGCAATTCAGTTGTGAGTTTGTCTCTGGACTGTTCGGACGGGGTTGCTGTTTCTCTCGTTCTTTTCCATGGAGTCTCCTGGAAGGTAGAGTCAGCCATGCTGCTCCCACCAGGCCTTTCCTGGCTGGGTGAGTCAGCTCGGCCGCTCACCGGTTTGTTTTGTTTAGGGTTTGTTCAGGGTTTGTTTTGTCATTTCTTTTACTTGTGGAGTGTCTCCCCCTCCCCTCTCATTTGTGTTTGAGGGGTCTCCCCCCTCTCTGATTTGGCTATTTTTGTTTAATGTTTGCGGCAATTCCTTTATTTGTGTAAGTTCTCCCCCCTCCTCATCCTGATTGTTAGTGTTTCTCAGTATGGTCCTAAATCTGATTTGTTCTATGTCTCCTCCAGCTCTTTCCATCCTCTGTGTCTACCCTGTATGACCGGGGTCCTGTTATTTGGGTTATTGTTGCCGGTATCCACAATGGTTCCCCCGTGAGGTTTTTGCATAGACTCGGTCCCCTGTTTTGAATGTGAGGCACTTACTGGAGGAGTCTGTTGGCTTTTCTGGGCTATATGTGCGGTGTAGTCTGTCTAGGTTTGATCTTAGTTTTCTTCCCATTAATCGTTCTGCTGGGCTTTTATTTGTTGTGGTGCTTGGTGTAATGTGTTGTATACTTAGTAGTTTGTATATCTTTTCCTGTATATCTCCAGCTCCCAATTTGTGTAGTGTTTCCTTAGTATAGCAGACCATGCGTTCTGCCCGTCTGTTCATAGCCAGACGTCCCAGCGTTGTTAGTGCATGTCTTAACCCTTGTTCTGCTAGGAACCTTTCAAACGTTATTGTTGTGAATTGTGGTCCGTTGTCAGATACAACTAAATCCAGCAATCCATGTGTCGTAAAAAGTTTCCTTAGTTGTCTAATAACAGCTTCTGTTGTGGTTGAGTGCATGATGCTTACCTCTAGCCAATTTGAGTAAGCATCTACCATTATTAAGAATGTGTGTTCTTTAGTTGGTCCTGCAAAATCAATGTGTATTCTAGACCATGATCCCCTAGGTGTTTCCCATTCATGTACAGGTGCAGAAGGGGGTGCAGGTTGAGATTCTTGGCATCGTTTGCACGTTGCTACCCATTCCCCAATGTCCTTATCAATCCCTCGCCACCATACATAACTCCTAGCCAGGGACTTCATTCTGACAATATCCGGGTGACCCTCATGCAATAATTCAAGTATTCGTTTCCTTAATATGTCCGGTATGATTACCCTATCCCCCATAGTATTGTATCGATAGTATTGATACTATCATAGTATTGATAGTTCTGTTTGTCTATTCCGAAATGATTTAACAGTCTTGTCACTTGCAGTCTCTGGCCACCCTTTACCTACCCAATTTAAAATCCGCAGCAAGTTTCTGTCTCTCACAGTTTCATAGCAATGTCTGTTGCTGTTATGGGTAGGTTTGCCAACGTCTCGATTTGAAGGGTTGATGTGGTTGGTGCAGGATCATCATCTAAATCAGGTAGAGGGGAATGGGTCAGGACGTCAGCGTGTGTTATGTTCTTTCCTGGTTGGTAGATCAAGTTGTAGTTATAGGCAGCTAGGAATTCGGACCACCTCGTCCTCTGTGGTGACAGTATATTTGGTGTAGCTTTGTTTCCTGTGAGAATTCCGAGAAGAGGTTTATGGTCTGTGACAAGTGAAAGGGTTCTGCCACAGATATACTCATGGAAATGTTTTATTCCTGTTATTGCGGCCAATGCCTCTCTATCTAGTTGGCTGTAATCTGTTCCATTTTAGATAGAGTTTTTGAATAGAATGCAATAGGTGCTTCTCTTCCATCGGGTAAGACGTGGCTGAGTATGGCACCAATGCCGAATGGTGACATATTGCATGTTAATGTTAGTGGAAGGGTTTCGCTGTATTGTATTAGCAAATAGTCTGATGTAAGTAAGTTTTTGGTTTCCTGGAATGCTGTTTCTTCTCGTCGCCCCCAGGTCCAGGTGGCTTTCTTATCAAGCAACCTGTGCAGTGGTTCCGCTATCATTGTTTTCTGTGGCAAGAATACATTGTAAAAATTAATAAGTCCCAAAAAGGCTTGCAAGTCTGTTTTATTTTTGAGTCTGGGAGCTTCCTTTATTTCTCTGATTTTGTTTTCAGTGGGGTGGATCCCTTCTTTGTCTATGAGGTATTCCAGGAATTCGACTTTGTCGGTGGCTAATTGGCACTTCTCTTTTTTAACTTTAAGTCCCACCTCTTTAAATTTTTTTAAGACCTCTCTTAGACGGTCTTTCAGTTGTTCTTTGTCCTTGGCTGATACTAATACATCATGAAAGTATGGTACCAACCCCTTCATTCCTTGTAATAGGTGTTCCATTAAACTCTGGAATACCCCTGGGGCCACACTAACTCTGAATTGCAGTCTGTTGCATTTGAATGCTCCCCTGTGTGTCACAATTGTTTGTGCTTCCGCTGTTTCTGGGTCAACTCATAATTGTTGGTAGGCTTGCACAAGGTCCAGTTTCACGAAGATTCTACGTCCCCCCAAAGAGTGTAATAGGTGCTATACCACTGGAACTGGGTACGCGCTTTGCTGTAGCGCGTGGTTAAGGGTTGCTTTGAAGTCTCCGCAGATACGTACTGACCCATCTGGTTTAATAAGGGTAACAATTGGGGTTTCCCACCTTGCGTGGTCTATTGGTTCTAATACCCCCTGTGTGATACGTTTATCTAATTCTTCATCAATTTTTGGTTTTAACACGAAAGGAACTTGCCTTGCCTTTAGTCTTATAGGGCCTTATTTGGATTTAAATTAAATGAGATAGGGGACCCTTGGTACTTGCCCAGTTCTCTGTTGAAGATGTCCTGGATTTCTTTCATCAGGTTCTCTTCCCAGTCTGTCTCAGTAATGTTGTTTATTCCGGTTACTCCGATTCCTAATGGTGCAAGCCATTCGAGTCCCAGTAGGCTGTGTCGATCCCAGTCGACTATGGCTAATGGAAGGACTTTAGTGTGTTTTTTGAATTCAACTTTGAAATGTCCAGTACCTACTACAGGAATTCTGTTTCCCTGGTAGTCCTTTAGTGTGAGTTTTTGTATTTTGAGCTCTCCCTTGTTTATATCAGGTATTAGTCTTTTTCGGGTATTCTACGATACCATTGATAAATACGAGCCTGAATCCACCTCCATCTCGCATGGTTGGCCTTCTATGGTGACTTGCACATGTACCTTTTTTGCACTGATTGAGTTTGAGTGCCCAATGATTATTGTTTGATGTGTTTCCTCTTTTCTGTTTGCTTCTTTCCATCACTTGTTTCTGTTTTCTTGGCTCCAATGGCTCCCTATTTGCTTTTCCTTCTCTTGGGGAGGGGGGGGTAATTCCATCTTTGTCTAGGGCAATAGTTTTTTTAGTTTAGCAATCTCTAGCTCTAGCTATGTGTCCCCGCCATTCACAATACCTGCAAATAGCATTGAAGAAATGGCATTCGGAATGTGAATGGTTTCCCCTGCACCCAGCACAACGGAATTCTGACTTCCTTTCAATTCGCTCCCATCTATCTTTTTCTGACCGGAGTTGATTTACCTCTTCCTCTTTGACTTCTGACAGGGATTTGATGTCCTCGTGGTGTGTTGTGGTGGTGAGCTTTTGAGTTTCCTCTGGTGTCTTATTGTGTTTGACTAGTGTCTTTTTGGGTTTCCTTTGTTAATTTATTCATTTGTCGCATGGTGGCTGTCAATTTCTGTATTGCTTCCGCTGCAGTGCTTCTTCTATTGCCTCTTTCAATGTTATCTTAGGTCTTGTTAGTAGTCGATCCTGCAGTGTAAGGTCCTTTAATCCGAGGACCACGCGGTCCCTCATGGCCTCATCCATGTTTAGGAATTCGTATGCTCCGCCAATGTCTCTTAGTGCTGCAACAAAATCTCTGAAGCTCTCATCTTCCTTTTGGTCATGCCGATAACATTCATGTCTTTTGATGAGGCATGAAACGGTTGATGCACAGTGGGCTCGTTGTAATTTCTTGAGGTCCATCCATGCCATTGTCTTTACATCATGTAAAGATGTTAAAGTGTAAAACAAAGGAGTGTAAAACAAAGTGTAAAACAAAAGAGACAGGAAAATGGCTGCAGGACCAGCAAAATGGAGGTCATTTATCCCCGAGTTCGGAGGTCTCCAAGTTGGTCCACAAGTCTTAAAGTTGCCAAGTTTAGGGACCCCTGCCCTAGTTAGTTACAGCATCTTCTAGCCTCCCATGGCCATCACTGGTATGATATAAATCCTGTTCTCATTACAGTTGTCTCAGTGCAACAAATTATTGTATGATGTTTGAAGTGACTCCTTGGGAAATGCCAGAGAAAGAAACTCCTAAGACTGACTGCCATCACAAACATTTTTGACCCAGTGGGCGTATTGGACAGATGGCAACATTTACCATCACAGAATGGCTATTATGTGGGGTGCCTGTTCAAAAATGATTGATGTGACGGACATTGTGAGTCACAAAAATTGTTTTCACAGGAAAGCAAACAGATATGGCTAAAACCCATGTAGCTGTCCAGGAATATAACTACATGGAAGCAGAGTGGTCTGACTCTCAAAATCTTCTGAATCCACAAATAACAAGTCAGAAGTACTTCCACATCTTTCCCTGCAATTGATGCAAAGAAAATAATTAACCCATGTTCCCAGCATAGAGATCCACTCAGTTATTTCTGCAATAAATGTCTATCAATATAGAGATATTTGCAACCGCCAGTATGCAGGCATTCTGAAACAGAAACAAAACAATAATAAACATTTTATTAATAAAAATATAGAGATATATACAAAGCCATATTTATTAAGAACATGCTCAGAGTATACCTGAATTTCTTCTCTTATTAAATATGGCTAATATTTGTCTATGAAATATGGCTCAATGCATCTCTCCCTGACTCCATTACCACAGGAAGAGATTATCATGTTTACGGATCAGATCGTGAAATCTGTAAAGGAGGTGGTTTTGCTATAATCTATAAAAAGTCCTTATATCTAAAAAACATCCAAGTTACCCAGGACCTTGCTCTTCCTGAGACTATTGTCTGTGAACTGTCCTTAAATATCACATTTCGATTCTTACTATGTTACAGAGCCCCTGATTATGACATTGAACATGAAAACAAGCTAAATTCACAACTAACATGGGCAACATCCTGCCCACATCCTTTTATCTTTTTGGGTGACTTCAATCTACTTCATATTAACTGGACCCTAAATGAATATACAATTGAACCCATACATGCAACCTTCTACAATGCTGTTACAAATCTGGGACTGGAACAACTAATAACCAACAATACTAGACTTAACAACTGCCTCGATCTCATCTTCTGCAATAGTTTGAATTCAATTTACAGAATACAAACTAAAGAACCCTTGTCCAACAGTGACCACAACATGATTGACTTTTGTCTCAACATATGTCCTCAAAAAAATCATCATAACAATGGGATACCCCATTATAACTTCAAAAAAAGCAACTATGATCTTATAGACAACGATCTCTTATCCCTTGATTGGCAATTACGTATCTGATATTAGCACAGTCGATAAAGTCCAGAAATATTTCACAAAAGAGTTCTCCACTCCTCTACTCATTGCAGAACACCTCTTATGCCACCAGACTTGAAATTCTAGATCTAAAAAATTTAATTACGCTGTCTTCGGTCTGATCTAAGTATGGCATATAAAATCATACATTGCAATGACTTACCTGTCAATGAATACTTCAGCTTCAACCATCACAACAAAAGAGCACACAATAGATGCAAAATCAAGGTTAACGTCACCAAACTTGATTGCAGGAAATACGACTTCAGCAACAGAGTGGTCAATGTCTGGAATACTCTACCTGACTCTGTGGTTTCTTCCCCAAACCCCAAAAACTTTAACCTTAGACTGTCTACTATTGTCCTCACCCCTTTCCTAAGAGTTCTGTCGGGAGCATGCATAAGCGCACCAACGTTCCAGTCCCAGATTTATAATAGTCCCTATCCTATTGTTTCTTTTATTTTTCTTATATGTACCCATTTCATGTATTCATAACTATATATATATTTATACCCATTATCTTGTAAGCGATTGACAAATAAAAATAAAAAATAAACAAATAAATAAATAAATTCACTAGTAACATGGGCAACATCCTGCCCACACACTTTTAACTTTTTTGGTGACTTCAACCTACCAGACATTAACTGGACCCTAAATGAATGTAAAACTGAACCCATATATGCAACTTTCTACAATGCTGTTACAAATCTGGGACTGGAACAACTAGTAACCAACAATATGAGACTTAACAACTGCCTCGATCTCATCTTCTGCAATAGTTTGAATTCAATTTACAGAATACAAATTAAAGAACCCTTTACCAACAGTGACCACAACATGATTGACTTTTGTCTCAACATATGTCCTCAAAAAAATCATCATAACGACGGGATCCCCCATTATAACTTCAAAAAAGGCAACTATGATCTTATAGACAATGATCTCTCATCCCTTGATTGGCAATTTCTATTCACTGGATGCAGTACTGTTGAAGACCATTACAACATATTTTTACTTGAACTCAAAAGAGTCATCAAAATATTTCTACCAATAACAACTCCAAAAACCAGAAAAAACAAATAACCCATAACAATAAGGAAGCTTCAGTCCAAAATGAGATCACTTTGGTAGAAAAATAAATATGGTCACATTGCCAACTTCAAAAGCCAATACAAAAATTTATGCCACCAGATAAAAACTGAATGCACCAATTATCACATAAAACAAGAGGAAAACCTTCTACGCACCAATTCCACCCACGCTTTCTACAATTTGTAAACAACTAATTAAAAGACTCAAGATCCATCCCACCCCTGAAAGGACCTAATGGTAAAGACTGCAACGATGACACCATTAAAGCAAACCTCTTTAACACATTATTTGGCTCAGTATTTTTAAACAGCAATGGATCATGCCCATTATTTCCTAGTTGAACCACATGCAACTACAATGATCTAATATATATCAACATTACAGAAGACAATGTTGAAAAAGCACAATGCAATCTAAAACCATATCTATCTATTAGACCGGACGGAATTTGTGCCTACTTCTTAAAATAGCTATCCACTGCCATAGCCAAACCTCTAAGCATAATCTTTGAAAAATCTTTCAGGACCAGCTCCTTGCCAAAACTATGATCACAAGCCACAGTCATCCACATCTTCAAAAAGGGAGACCCCAGTCTCATTGAAAATTACAGACCAATCTCTTTATGCTGCGACACCTGTAAAGTCATGGAATCAATTATTAACCAATCCACTATCCTCCACTTAGAGACAAACAACCAACTTTCTTAAACAATTTGATTTCAGAAAAAAACTATTCTGTAATCTGCAACTCTTACGCTGCAAAAACTTATGGACTACACAACTCGATCAAGGCAAAGTAATAGATGCAATCTACATAGACTTCTGTAAAGCCCTTGATTCAGTGGTACATGACAAACTACTGCTAAAACTAAAATCTTATGGTATCTCTGGACAACTGCATAACTGGATAGAAGCATTTCTGTGGTTCAAAATTGGGAGCGTCTTATCAAATTCTGTACCTGTCAACAGTGGTGTCCCCCAAGGCAGTGTTCTAGGACCAACTCTCTTCATACTCTACATAAATGACTTCTGTGATCATATTAAGAGCAACTGCATTTTCTTTGCTGATGATGTGAAGCTATTCAACACCACAGACAATACTACTACCCTTCAGAAAGACCTCAACTATGTGTCAGAATGGTCAAATAAATGGCAATTTCAAATCTCAACAAGTAAATGCTTTGTCTTACATGTTGGCAAAAAAAAATTAGAAAATAAAATACAAGCTGAATAGTCAAGACCTTGTTGGTGATCCAAATTCTGTCAAGGACCTTGGAGTACCCATCTCAAATGATCTAAGTGCTAGAGCCCACTGTAACTACATAGCCAAAAAGGCATTAAGAGTTGCTAGCCTATGTAGCTTTTTCTCTGGTAATATCACACTACGAACTAGAGCATACAAAACATTTGCTAGACCTATACTTGAATACAGCTCATCAGTCTGGAACCCACATTACGTATCTGATATTAACACAGTTGAGAAAGTCCAGAAATATTTCACAAGAAGAGTTCTCCACTCCTCTACTTGTTGTACAATACCTTATGCCACCAGACTTGAAATTCTAGACCGAAAAAAACCTAGAACTACTCAGACTTCAGTCCGATCTAAGTATGGTATATAAAATTATACATTGCAATGTCCTACCTGTCAATGAATACTGCAGCTTCAACCATAACAATACAAGAGCACACAATAGATACAAACTCAAGATAAACTGCACCAAACTTGATTGCAGGAAATACGACTTCAGCAACAGAGTGGTCAATATCTGGAATACTCTCCCTGACCCTATGGTTTCTTCCCCAAACCCCAAAAACTTTAACCTTAGACTGTCTACTATTGACCTCACCCCTTTCCTAAGAGTTCTGTTGGGGGTGTGCATAAGCGTACCAATGTGCCTACCGTCCCTGTCCTATTGATTCTTTCTATTTTTCTTATATCCATTTCATGTATTCATAACTATGTTTATACTTATACCTATTATCTTGTAAGCAATTGAGAAGTCAAATAAATAAAAATAAATAAGTATAAATAAACCTAAACCTGTTCCCACAGAAGTTATATTGAATTCTGCAGCAATTGCAACTTCCTTTTAAATTCATTCCTTCCTTCCTTCCTTCCTTCCTTCCTTCCTTCCTTCCTTCCTTC
>BLBF01000052.1:2929989-2967153 GCA_015471245.1 Laticauda colubrina
GAAGAAGAAGAAGAAGAAGAAGAAGAAGAAGAAGAAGAAGAAGAAGAAGCTATGCCCACCCAGTCACATGCCACCTGGCCATACCCACAGAACTGGGAGTAAAAATATTTGTATCCCACCTCGCCTCTATATTAAGGCCCTGTCACACTGGCCGACGGATGCAAAACGTTTGTAAAAAGGACACAGCAGACGAGAAAAATGTTCCATCCGTTGTTATCCGCTCTCAAAATGGGCAAAAATTTGCATAAACAGAGCAGACAACATGGAAAGGAACAGACGGGGGGAGGACGTAGGGCGGATGGAAAGCGGATGCTCCATGGAAGCCTAGCAGATGGAAGTGGATGGAAGCAGATGGCACATCCACAAGGCTTCCGGGGGACCGCAGAAAAGCGGACGCAGAACGGATACAGTGGATGCAGAGCGGACGCCGAGCGGATGAAGTGGATGCAGAGCGGAAGCCTAGCAGATGCCTAGCGGAAGCCTAGCGGAAGCCAAGAGGAAGCCTAGCAGAAGCCTAGCAGATGCCTAGCGGATTCCTAGCGTTCAATGTGCATGCGGGGAGGATGCATTGCATCAGCCCCACGGATATAAAGGGAAGCAGCTCCCAAGCAGGACAACATTCAGAGGAAAGACCTGCTTCCAGACACATCTCCAGCCTGTCAGCCTGCCTGCCTGCCTGCCTGCCTGCCTGCCTGCCATCCAGCCTGCCTGCCAGCCTGCCTGCCTGCCTGCCTGCCAGCCTGCCTGCCAGCCTGCCTGCTACCCTGCCTGCCAGCCAGCAACCCCACAACCATGGGGAAGAAGAGAAAGCCTCAGCCATCTTCTGCCAGCCCTGGCAAGAGGGACAGGGCCACCCTCCCACCCCCTGGCCCTCACTCTGCTTCTGCTGGAGCTTCTGCAGCCCGGGCTCGCTCTTCTGGGGCCGGGGCTGGGGCTTCTATTGCTTCTGCTTCTGGAGGAGCAGATGATGATGCTTCTGGCGGTGGTGCTTCTGCTGGTGCTTACTCTGCTGATGCTGCTTCTGGCGGTGGTGCTTCTGCTGGTGCTTACTCTGCTGAAGCTGCTTCTGGCAGTAGTGCTTCTTCTGGTGCTTATTCTGCTTGAAGCTGCTCCTGGTGCTGGTGCTTCTGCTGGTGCTTACTCTGCTGGCGCTGCTCCTCGTCCTGCTGGTCCTGCTGGTGCTCCTGGTCCTGCTGGTCCTGCTGGTGCTTATTCTGCTGCTGCTGATCCTGGTCCTGCTGGTGCTGCTGGTGCTGCTGCTGCTGCTAGTCCTGCTGGCCCTGCTTTTGCTGCTGCTGCTGCTGCTGGTGGTGTGGAGGAGCAGCCCCTACAACCTGGAAGCCCCTCTGATGAGGGCCCATGTGGTCCTGCCAAAGGGAGGAAGAGGCATACGCGAGAACAGAAGAGGAGGCAATACAACATCGAAGAGGAACATGAGGATGAGGTGCTGGAGTGGCTGAGAGAGAATGAGTATCTATGGTGGAAGGGACACAGGCTCTATAGGGACACCAAAAGGAAGCAGGCTGCTTGGAGAGAGAAGGCAGAGAGCCTGGGCTACACTTCAGAGGTGCTCCTCGGCTGGTGGAAGCACATGCACACCTGGTACGGGAAGCTGCACCTCAAGAAATCTGGCCAGGCCGCGGTCAAGCTGACAGACAGAGAGACCTACGTCATGGCCAAGTGCAGCTTTCTGGAGGGTGAGATCCGCCACCGAGGAGCAGGCCCTCTCACAACCCTCTCTCTCAGGCAGCCTGCTGAGAGCCAGTCCTCTTCCGACAGAGAGTCAGCTCCTGTCTCCAGGCAGGTATCTGTGGAGCGTGCAACGACGGAGAACCCCCGACAGCTGTAGTACCCATGGCGGAGAGCGTGGAGGACCCCCTGACACAGCGGGAGAAAGGAGATGGCACTTCCAGCACAGCCCAACCCACATCCACCCCCAGCTGCACCTCCACAGAAAGGCAGAGAGGCAAACCGGAGCCACACTGTCCTGCTGGAGATAAGAGACACCATCAGGAGCAACGTAGATCTCTTCTCTCAGCTGGTACACACCGACTCTTCATCCTCCAACCACAAGCCCTTCCTCACCTATGTGAACCAGACCCTCATGGACATGGCGGAACCCCAGTACCAGGTGGTGAAGGACAGGATCACCGATCTGCTTCACAACCCTCCAGACTCAGAGGAACCTGCTCCCACCCAGTCCAGGTCTGCTCCTCCACCCCAGGTGATGTCACTCTCATTCCAAGGCTTTCCAATGGCCCTCACCTACCAAGGCTATGGCTACCAGGAGGTCCAGCAGCACAGGCAGCAGCCCTTCCCAGTCCAGGCACAGGTTCATCGGACGCCACCGTTGCCACCGGTTCCACTGATGCCACCCACAGCACTGATGCCACCGACGCCACCGATGCCACCCATGCCAGTCCTCACCCAGCTGCAGACCAGACAGCCCCACTACACTGCTCCTTCCTCCACCCCATAGCCAAGCCCGGCCTCAGTACATCTGTCATCGGTACTGGGGCTGACACCCCATGGCATGGAGGAAGGAGCCCTCAACATCAAGGGTCTGAGCCAGCTGTCTGAGAGCTTCCTCAACACACCGTCCCCTGTTGTCCTCTCGGGGCCAGGCACCGCAGTGGTGCTTCAGACCAGCACTCCAGCACCAGCCACTTCCACAGCACCTGGACCCTTCACTCCTGAGACTGGGCACACCTCCGAGTGACCAAGAGGAGTGCCAGAGACTGGCTGGCTGGCTACCTGTGGACTTTATTTGGACACTTGACTTGGGTCATTTTTGTTTTACAGCTTGTTATTAATAAAGATTATCTTTGCTTCACACACTTGCTTCATTTAAATAAAGTCTTGGTGGAAACTTTTAGAAATGGTTTAAGCCTTTGCATGCTTGCGGGATGGGTTAAGATAGCAGTGGGATGGGCAGGGATACCTTTGGGATGGGTTAAGATAGCAGTGGGATGGGCAGGAATACCTTTGGGATGGGTTAAGATATCTGTGGGGTGGGCAGGGATACCTTTGAGATGGGTAATAGCTGTGGGATAGATAAACCTCCAGTGCAAGCATAGTGGGACTGTATGGTCCACCCTCCCAGGTGCCACACCTATGGCCCTTCATTATCAATAATAATGTAATCATTCATCCACACATCTCAACATAAACACAACTCTTTATGAAATGCCCTGTTCATTGTAGGGCCACTCAACATACATGGCCCAATCTCATCAGTGTGATGAGACAGGCTGAAGGAAGCATCCATTAATCATCTATCATCCTGTCTTGCGACTCCACTGCTCCAGCTGGGGAGTTGCACCAGTGTTTCAGGAGGTTGTGCTGCTTCTTCCCTTCACGTGAGGCTCTGTTGGGGCCTTGCACATCCTCAGTGTCTATCAGGTTTTGCCCTTGTCTCCATTCCCCAGGCTCCATGTTCCCATTGCCTTGTTGGAGGTCCACGAGCCTGTTCTGCAAGACTGGGTAGCGGGTGCGCATGAGATTGTGCAGGATGCAGCAAGCTTCCACAATCCTCCTCACGGTCTCTGCATGGTGGTGAGAAGTACCTGGAACCTGTTGGCCAGGATGCCAAAGGCGTTCTCCACCACCCGCCTTGCCCTGGACAGCCTGTAGTTGAAGATCCTCTCTTCACGGGTGAGGAGTCTGGAAGTGTGGGGCTTCATGAGGTAGGTTCTGAGGGAGAAGGCATCATCCCCCATGATGAAGTAGGGCACATCTTGTGTGTCGTTGGGCAGGGGGTTTGGATCTGGGAAGCCCACAATGAGGTTGCGTTCCAGCCCCTCCTTGAGGTCACTGGCGTTGTATACCTGGGCATCTGAAGCTGACCCGTTGCCTGAAGCATCGATGTACATGAACTTGTAGTCAGCATCGACCATGGCGAAGAGGATGATGCTGAAGAAGCCCTTGTAGTTGAAATAAGTGGACCCCGACTTGGCTGGAGCTTTGCAGGCCACGTGCTTGCCATCTATGGCTCCAACGGTTTGGGGGAAGTTCCACTTCTGATACCACTGCTCTGCAACTTTCTTCCATCCTTCTTCAGTGGAGGGGCACTGGAGGAGCTCCTCCAGGTATTCTTTGATGATGGTCTGCACCACTTCTCTGACCACAATGCTGATGGTGTTGTGTGGCACCCTCCAGCCATACTGCATGCTCCTGTAGGTGGTCCCTGAGGCCAGGTGGCGCAGAATGAGTGCCACCTTGAGCCCAGGGTCCAGGCTGGGCCGGAAGTTGGTGCTCTGCTTGGTCAACCTGGGTGTCAGCCGCTGCACAACTTCATCAAACATGGCTGGAGGCATCCTCATGAAGTTCTGGAATGCACAAGGGTCTTTGTTCCTGAGCTCCACCATCAGCTTGTTGTACAGTCCGTACTCTGCTCTTCTCCCAATCCATCTTCGGACCCAGACGCTTCTTGGACGCCTCCTTTTCTTCCCCTAGAACAGTTGAAAGAGCCTGTAGATGGCTTCGCACTGTTGCAGAATGATGGTGGCTATCAAAAGGAGTGCGTTACGATCCATGGTGGACATGACTGGATGCTGTGGAAGAGCAAGATCCAGATGAAGGCTGCAGAGGTCTGCACAGCAGGGCTGCTGGTCTGAAAGTGAGATCCAGGTGAGTTGCTCCCCCTTTTTATAGGCAATATAGGTTTTCCCCTAGATGTCCTTCTGCATCCTCTAGGCATCCTCCAGACATCCTTAATATCCGAGATAGGTCCCCTCTGCGAACACTTTTTCCATTTTAAATGCTTTCTTTGCGAGCTGCATCCGCTTTCATCCTTTCTCCGTCCGTGCTACTAACACTGCGTGTCCGTTCCACGTCCGTTTCGCTTCCTCCCTGTGTCCGCTTTCCGCTGGAGCGGATTTGAGTTGCGCGGATGCGCAGCGGATGCCTAGCGGATGTAGCGGACGTGTAACGGATGATGACGGATGCAGAACAGATGTTCCCCGTATGCGTAGCGGATGCAGAACGGACCTGTTGGATACATTTTCCGCTCAAAAAGTTTTGAGCAGCTTAAAACTTTTTGAGCGGTTGGAACCTCAGTTGACGGATGCTGGACGGATAGAGAGGAAGAAAAATGGAGGTAGTGAGTACAGAATGGATGAATCACGTTAACCAACGGATGGCAAGTGTTTCTCTCTGTTTTACATCCTCTTTCTATCCGTTGGTGCAGTGTGACATGGGCTTTAAAGAGACAATAAAGGCAGAATTAATTTATACAGATGAGGAAGGAAGAGTTTTGATTGTGGAGGTACTTATAGTGGCAATATATACACCAAATAACAACCAAGAAAAGCTTCATAAAAAATAATAGAATTAGAAATAAAAACATATGTATCCTTGGAGATTTCATTGTGATAATAGATGTGGAACTGGACTATAAGACTAGAAAAACAAACAAAAAAGCTGGGAAAATACTGCCAAAGGCTTTTTTTTTTTAAATGACAGAATAACTAGTTATTCAAGATGCATGGCAAGAAACCCATTACAAGAAAAGTGAATATACATTCTATTCAAATAGGCATATATCTTGATCTGGAATAGATATGATGTGGACATCAACAGAGTTAACCTCTAATATACAAGAAATAAATATTGAAACAAGTATTTGGGCAGATCACAATCCAATAAAAGCAATATAGAGGGGACCAAAAAAGAGGCAGAGATGGACAATAAATGAATTAATATTGAAAGGTGATGTAGGATTCTAATGACTTCCATTTTGTGCTCTAGGATGTGGTGGGAATCAAAATATAAATATTGATCTATGTGGGTGGGTTTTCTGTAAACTTCAATGTTAAGGAAAAAGCACCTTTGGGACAACCATGACCTGGATGACTGAAAATCTCCATAAAAATTGGAAGACTACTATCATCCTTCTGTTACCCTTCTCTTATTTAGGGTAAACATACCATGTTCCTTCAACCACTCTTTGTACAATAGGTCTGTAAGTTCTGAGATTTCACCATCTTCATTGATCTTCTTTGCAATTTTCAAGTTTGTGTGTGTGTTGTGTGCATTGTAGCAACCAAAATTGACCTTCATATTTTGGATGATCTGACCAGTGCTGGTTAGAGTGAACATATCACTTCTCTTGATACTGATGCTATACTTTTTCTCTTAAATGCGCAAACCTCCCTCCATGCACTGAGTGGTCCCATAATTTTGGCCCAGAGGGTTAGATGGAATGCAATTTGTTTTTCAGTATGTTATTTTCCTTTCACTTCTCTGGTAACTTTTATTTGTCTCATGTAGAAACTTGGTGGAGGGGACACCAAGCAATACCAGTTCCCGGGGATTTCCTTTTGCTTTCATTTCTTTTTCTACTAGTGAAGGCATTAGTCAGCTCAAATTTTCTGAGTTTTGGCTTGCAAATGTGAACCAGACATAAGGAGGGCATTTTGTTGCAGTGTACAATGAGAGGTCATGTTGCTGTTCATTGCCAGAATTGCTGTTACTGTGGAATAGTGGTTTCTTCTTCCCTATGATCTCTGGAGATGTATTTTAGCAATGCTTTGGCAGAAGAGGAACCCAATGCTCAGGGATGATGTTATTAGCAGTTGCAACATCTAGTTCTAAGTGGATGACAAGATGGATGAAAATATCAGGAAGCTGAGGCAGTAAAGAAGGTCCACAAAAAGGGTGTTGGCAGTTAGTTTTCTGAGAAATGGATCTGAACATCTACATAGGTTAGCACCCACAACATGTCTCCAATGTTTTCTCATTGCAGGGAAGAATCCCCACACTTCCCTGAAAAAAATATACTTGGACCCTCATTGTCAAGCTATTCCTGTGTCTGTTCTGCTTTTGAGAGTGCATGGCATTTACAGACCTACTAAATGCTGCTGTCAGTTTTGAACAAAAGTAATCATGCAGAGAATGGGGTGCACTGATCCCAGAAGACTCACAGGGATTTTGCAGCATTCTGCATTTGTGGAAATCATGCCTCATGTTGATATTTCCAAGGGCAGGCTACAATTTTCCCTGGAAATCAATCTATCTTATTTATAATCCATATTTATTACCATTTTATCTATCTTCTACATTGAAGTTCATAGTACCCAAAGGATGATGTTGGAGAATGGACAAGAATTTGCACATGTGGCAATAATGCTTCTGACATGCTGTTATTCTGCCTGAAAACATCTGGGATATATTTGCAGCAAATGTAAGCTTGTAGCAGTCCTAGAAGAAAACGCCAAATTGGTATAACAAGCATTCACACTTATTCAATGAGAAAACAAAATGATTAATCAGGTTCAACAGTACTAGAACTCAGAAATAGTTTTAAAGCCACTGCAGTTGAAAGAACCTCTGGTTTTTTAGGAAAAAAAACAGTCCAGAGCAGGAGAAAGGATGGTAGGTTCCTAAAGGCAGAGTAGAGCTCCCTTTGTTATCCTTTATTTGCAAACCCTGCTCACAGCCAGACAAGAAGCAATGGGGGAGGGAGTGGTTGGAATGCAAGGGAGGTGATAATGCAATGCAAGAGTACTGACTCATCGACAAGACATACCAGCATTCCAAGGCCACCTCCTGAAAGTTCACCAGAGTCTGTTCCTTAAACAAACTGAACATAATTGATTGGATGGAATGAAGTGACAATGGGAGGCCCAGGGAAAAGGAGAATATTTAACTATGTTATTCACACACAAAAATGTTAGAAATAGCTTCACTACTTCCATATCCATGTCAGCTCAGCAAATTATACTCTTGGCAACAAAAAATGGCCCAGGAGTCTTTAGTTGCTGTATGTACTGAGTGGGACAGTTGACATTAAGCCAATTCTCACAGCAATAACCTGCCTGGACTCCACCAGAAGGTTTGAGCAACAATGTCAACTATAGAGAAAGACTTGGAGGAGAAGGAGAAGCCAGGAGAAAGCCTGGTTCAAGAAGAACTAGCACCATCTCAGGGTAGAGCAGGTGCCCTGCCCACTGGGGCAGGCCAAAAAATGAAAACTAAGAAGCCAGATCAACAAAACACAGTGATTAAGCAACAGCCAGGAGATTCCCTGTCCCAGAGGCAGAAGACCCGGTGGTCAGTGCGGGGGGGGGGGGGAAGTTGGCAGAAGCCAGGTACTTCCTCCCCCACCAGGAGTCAATGTGTGAAGGAACCAAAAGAAGACTTGGCAAGCAGCTGAATAAAATGACCTCACCAAGTGGAAATTTCTGGTCATCACCCCAAGCCCAACTATGGAGAAGCTAAGATAGAAGTTCAGAGGGATGGAGATTCATGCAATAGCAAAGCCTGGAGATGTTACCCAAGAGTTGGGGACCACTACCACCCCATAGCAATTCTTGCTACTACTCATACTACTCCTTTCCAGATAGCGGTCCTTGCATCAGCAGCCACCACCAGGGCCCTGGCCCAGGGATTCACCTGATCCATGAAAAGGGCCAGCCATCCCCTTTCAGGGCTCACTTTGACAGGCACCCAAACTATCTAGCCCACTTTCTAGGCTCAAGCTTGACACCACATGGACTGCTACAGAGTGATGTATCCAGAAAACATGACCCAGATCCATGTTACTGCTACTAATCTGGAGAAGGTTGCCTAAAAATGGTTGGTATCACTGAATGATGATGATGCTCTGGAGTTGATCAACCTCAATGCCTTTATGCTTTTAGGCCTTATGAGAGCACTACCAGGACACTCAGCAACCTGTCACGCAGAGACCTGCATTGGTGCCTTGAAGTACAGAGACTGGCCTGTGTGCCTACTGGTCACTCTCTTCAGAGAGGGTCTGAATAAGGAGTTATACCACACCTGCCTATCCTGAGGGGTTCCACAAACCCTGCAGGCATGGTATCACATGGCCAGTGAAGTGAAGATCAACCTAATGGAGTTTCACAAGTACATGGGACAGTAGAGTTGCTTGAGCTCAATAGAGCTCAAACAGAGGGTGGTGCACCCATTATCAAAATGGAAAAGCCATGTCAGATACCTACTGGATGTTTCTGCTTTGACAAGGAAGGCCACCAAACAGCCAGTGTTTCAGGCTGTGCCTGATGTCAGGCTGGGAGCGTTAGAATCAACCAAAGAGGGACCAAAAGAGAGGACACAGATGGGACAACAAGATATAGAATTCACCCCTATGTCCAGTGAGAAGGAGGGAACTCAGACCCCTACCAAGATGGGCTCTGTCATATATGAGAGCAACATTGAGGGAGAAGACAACCCAATGGTAAGTGACCCTGTCATTCCCATGACTGCTAGGATAAAGATCACTGTGGCTTCTTTGAGCAATAAAGGGATATTACTTGTCCTATTGGACTTGGGATGTACCAAGTACCTACTGGCAGTAAGCCCCCAAGTGGTGGAGAAGCTAGGGATGAGGCTGAGAAAGTTGAAGAACCTAATAGCCTTTTCCCAACTAGATGGGTCAATAGCAGGCTAGCTGTCTGACGGAGCCCATGGAATTAAAGGTAGGAGGGACTCATGTAAAATACATTCAATTCATCATAGCCCCAGCAATGACCAAGTCTATGGTTGTGAGTAGACTATAACAGGCTAAATGGTATTTGCACAGAGAATGTGTATTCCCTCACCTTGATGAAAGACATGATGGAACACCTTATGAAGGGGAGGATATTTACAAAATTTGACTTGAGGGAGACATATTACTGGGTGAGAATCAGAATGGATGATGAATGCAAAATGGCATTCAACTGCTAATTGGGCTGTTACCAGTTCTAAGTGATACTGTTTAGACTGCATGGAGGCCCTGGCCATCTTCATGCAACTGATAAATGATGTCCTGCATGAACATCTGTATAAAGGAGTCCAAGTATACTTAGATACCATTTTGATCTTTACTAAAATGATGGAGGAGCATGTAAAATTGATCAGGCAATGCTCAAGAAGCTCAGAGATGTGCAGCTTTATGTGAAACTGACCAAGTGTAACTTCCATAAGATCACATTAGATTACTGAGTTACCAGATTTCACAGGATGGTGGGAAATAGACCCCCAAGAAAGTGTAAGCAATCTTAGAGTGGGAGGCCTCTTGAACAAAGAAACCATTGCAGAGTTTCCTCAGCTTCACTAACTTGTACTGGCAGTTCATCCCTACATTTGCCCAGATTGCCTTGCCTATCATAAACTTACTAAAAAGACAAAAGGGGTAACCAAGCCCAGACCCAGTCAACCCTTAAAGTGGTCACTGGAGTGCCAAGCAGCATTCAAGTTGTTAAAATGCCTCTTTGCCACTGAGCCAATGTTAAAACACCCCAACCCAGACAAGCCATTCATAATTTCAGAGTGCCAGGGAAGAATTTGTCAACCCAATCATCCCATCTAAGCAAGTAGCTGCACCAGCCCTCATGAGACAGCAGCAAAGCTCATCAACACTGAAGTTCTAGTGCAGGGGTGTCAAACTCAAGGCCCACGGGCCACACTCAGTCTGCAGGGAGCTTACATCGAGTTCACGGGGCTGGCCTGGAAATTTCAAAGGACCAGAGTGCAGTGCCACTGCCAGCCAAAATGCATCATAGGGCATGACCCCCTGCTGCCTGTTCTCAGCCTGGATGGCCTCCTGCAGCACTCTGGTGGCCAAAATGGGATGCAGGGGCTGAGCATGGCCCCCCATGCCCCATTTTGGCTGGCAGGTTGCTACAGGAGGAGTCTGTCACGTCTCCCCCTCCCGAGCCAGCTTGTAGAGGAGAAGTACAATGTTGATCTGGCCCTTAAGGAAATCCATTTTAACACCCCTGCTCTACAAGATACCTGGCCTGTGGTTCATAAGGCACTAGAAGCAGCAAAAGAAACACAAAAGGGTGACAGGAAGAGGGTGGCCCAAAAGAAGTTTAAAATAGGAGAACCTGGAAGGACCATGCTTGGTGGTTTGCCACTCAAACTATAGTCTAGTTAATTGAAGTCCTCTATTGCTATGATTCTTTGCTTCTAAAATGTACAATTTGTTTTTTGAGGCATCATTTACATTTCCTTTGTGGTTAGGAAGATCACAGTGAACATTAACAACTGTTTTGTATTCATTCCTGTGTCATGTATGTTCTGTCTAGTATTTCTAAGTTTTTGGACTGGAAGATGTTTTAAGTATACTGTATAATTCTTCTTCTATTCTATAGTTAATTTTCATTTTAAATAAATGGCAGCATTTAATTACTATAATCTGGTCATGGAAATCATGGCATTAGTTCTCTTTTACTTTATTAAATTATATTTTCCCTTCTATGGTAAGAACTTATTTTCTTTAGTTTCTATATTCTGGGCACAACCTACGGCCATGAATATTATGACCTTTATGTTTTAAAAAGAGACTGGACAGCCATTTGTCCAGAATGTATAAGTATTGACTCTCCTGGTCAAGCAGTGGATTGGACTAGAAGACCTCCAATGATCCTTCCATCCCTGTTATTCTGAGTTCTAAAAAGAAAACAGTCAGGAAATGGACCAAAGACTGAATCACAAAGGAAAAGAACAGACATGGAAGCTCAGAGGTAGAACTGGTAATCAGGAAAGCAAAAGTTCAAAATATGCTGATACTTAAGTGTAAATTAGACCAAAATGGGTCTCCCAGTCCCAATTTTCTCTAAATTCAAATAGTCTGAATAGGTCTAAACATGCAAGAACCATAGCCAAAATGTGTTGGCTCACCTACAAGACAGTTATTGGAACTGATAGATAGCTACAATTTTATTCTATGGTTAAAAGATTAACTGTATAACAAGATAAAAATGTGCAACAGACTTAATCAGGCTTCAGTGTATCCACTCTCACCATGGTAGTTGGCTTATATTGGACAGAAATTTACTCCCCTGAAGAATCAGTCTCATTAATAATAGCTTGACACAGTTATTAACATGCTCATCAACTCATTAAGTTTATTGCAGGACAGTGCTCTTAAAGACGATTTGAAATAAAATCGGATAAAATGTTGCATTATTGTGTCCAGAAAGTTACCCTTCCAGTTTCACCTACAATTTTGAGCATAATTCCAAGATCAATGCAAGATGTTGATTTTAAATGTAAAAGCCATTAATCATATGTGATCATATTATAATTACAATTAGAGCTATGTATGACTTTAAAATGGTTCACATGAAGTGTTTTGAACTTCAGGTAAGCACTAGCATACACTTCTGCTTTAACTGTGCAACAACTTCAGATGTTGAACAGGTGACAAACAGTGCCAACTATCTCCAGACTATGGAATTTTTTCCAGGAGAAATTTCCCTGATACCAGATAATGTATTTTTATACATCCAGAATATTTAATACTGTGCTTAAAGCACTTTTAAAGCAACTGCTTCTTTGCTTTTGTTCCTTTAGTTACAGGTTTCTGTGCAATTTCTAATATATATATTATTGTTAATACATACTAGAAGGGATTTTGTCCTGTTACAATGTCTAATTTCATGGCTTTAACACAAGAAAGAAAGAAATTAAGAAAACCCCCAAACCTCAAATAATTGAGAAAAATACAACAATCAATTGTAATAATCAATCAACAGTCAAAGCTTGACAGTAACAAATAGAATCATATTATACGGCCTTTCTATTTTGCTGGTAAAGAGCTAATTCAAAACAAAGAATGCATATGTTTCTTCATGCCAACCTCATTTTTCCAAGAAAATAAAGCCATCTCTTTTTGCAATAATTCCAATGCAGAGTTCTTTGTAAATAGATCAGTTCCAATTTTTGGAATATAGTTTTAATAATACATTAATATCTTCGCATTTTAAATCCTTTACTAAACCATTCTCAATATTTAAAATATACAACCAATATAGACTTCAGTAACTGGAGGCTATGACCATATCATATGTGTTAAGATGCTTTCAAATTTATTGCATCTCTTGCCCAAAAAGTAAATAACAAATCCTTTTAAAACATGCATAAATACAGGACTCTTGGTATTGATGAATCTCTTCTTAAAATATAAGGAACATACTAAATATTTTAAAGACTGGAAACCATTGTCTTATCTGAATTGCTAATCCCAGTTTCCTATTTTTTTCCAAGTTTTCAGAATTTAGTTTTGTAGGATTCTTGAACTATCAATAAACTTGTTATCTTTTAAAAATCTTTGTCTAATAAGCATTTTAAAACTTTTAAACCTTTGTCTAATAAGCACACAACAAGTGCTTTAATTTAGATGCTAACATTCAATAGATTTAGACAGGTCATCTTATTTTTGTAACCTGTCAATATTTGAGAATATTAAGCCCCTGTCACACTGCACCAACGGATGCAAAGAGGATGTAAAACGGACAAAAAAGCTTGCCATCCGTTGGTTAACGCGATGTATCCGTTCTGTACTCACTGCCTCCATTTTGCTTCCTCTCTATCCGTCCAGCATCCATTTATGGACGTTTCATCCGCTCAGAAAGTTTTGAGCTGCTCAAAACTTTTCAGCGGAAAATGTATCCAATTCCGTTCTGCATCCGCAAGGCATCCGCTAGGTATCCGTTCTGCATCCATTACGCATCCGCTATATCCGCTATATCCGCTAAGCATCCGTTACGCATCCGTTACGCATCCGCGCAACTCGCATCTGCTCGGACGCAGGGAGGAAGCGGAACGGACACAGAACGGATGCAGAACGGATGCCTAGCGGATGTAGCATGGAAACAAAGCATTTAAAATGGACAAAACGTTCGCAGAGGGGACCTATCTCGGATATTAAGGATGTCTAGAGGATGCCTAGAGGATGCCTAGAGGATGCCTAGAGGATGCAAAGGGACACCTAGGGGAAAACCTATACTGCCTATAAAAAGGGGGAGCAACTCACCTGCATCTCACTTTCAGACCAGCAGACCAGCTGTGCAGACCTCTGCAGCCTTCATCTGACTCTTGCTCTTTCACAGCATCCAGTCATGTCCACCGTGGATTGTAACACAGTCCTTTTGGCAGCCACCATCGTTCTGCAACAGTGCAAAGCCATCTACAGGCTCTGTGAACTCTACTACGGGAAGAAAAGGAGGTGGCCAAGAAGCGTCTGGGTCCGAAGATGGATCGGGAGAAGAGCAGAGTACGGACTGTACAACAAGCTGATGGTGGAGCTCAGGAATGAAGACACTCGTGCATTCCAGAACTTCATGAGGATGCCTCCAGCCATGTTTGACGAAGTTGTGCAACGGCTGACACCCAGGTTGACCAAGGCAAACACCAACTTCCCGCCCAGCCTGGAACCTGGGCTCAAGGTGGCACTCACTCTGCACCACCTGGCCTTCGGGACCATCTACAGGAGCATGCAGTATGGCTGGAGGGTGCCACCCAACACCATCAGCATTGTGGTCAGAGAAGTGGTGCAGGCCATCATCGAAGAATACCTGCAGGAGCTCCTCCAGTGCCCCTCCACTGAAGAAGGATGGAAGAAAGTTGCAGAGCAGTGGTATCAGAGGTGGAACTTCCCACACACCGTTGGAGCCATAGATGGCAACGGGTCAGCTTCAGATGCCCAGGTATACAATGCCAGTGACCTCAAGGAGGGGCTGGAATGCAACCTCATCATGGGCTTCCCAGATCCAGACCCCCTGCCCAACGATACACAAGATGTACCCTACTTCACCGTGGGGGATGATGCCTTCTCCCTCAGAACCTACCTCATGAAGCCCTACACTTCCAGACTCCTCACCCGTGAAGAGAGGATCTTCAACTACAGGCTGTCCAGGGCAAGGCGGGTAGTGGAGAACGCCTTTGGCATCCTGGCCAACAGGTTCCAGGAACTTCTCACCACCATGCAGCATCACCCAGAGACTGTGAGGAGGATTGTGGAAGGTTGCTGCATCCTGCAGAATCTCATGCGCACACACTACCCAGTCTTGCACAACAGGCTCATGGACCTCCAACAAGGCAATGGGGACATGGAGCCTGGGGAATGGAGGCAAGGGCGAAACCTGATAGACACTGAGGATGTGCCAGGCCCCAACAGAACCTCACATGAAGGGAAGAAGCAGCGCAACTTCCTGAAACACTGGTGCAACTCCCCAGCTGGAGCAGTGGAGTGGCAAGACAGGATGATAGATGATTAATGGATGCTTCCTTCAGCCTGTCTCATCACACTGATCAGATTGGGCCATGTATGTTGGGTGGGCCTACAATGATCAGGGCATTTAATAAAGAGTTGTGTTTGTGTTGACATGTGTGGATGATTATTACATTGTTATTGATAATAAAGGACCATAGGTGTGGCACCTGGGAGGGTGGACCATACAGTCCCACTATGCTTGCACTGGAGGTTTATCTATCCCCACAGCTATTACCCATCCCAAAGGTATCCCTGCTCATTCCACAGGTATCCCTGCCCACCCCACTGCTATCTTAACCCATCCCACAAGCATGCAAAGGCTTAAACCATTTCTAAAAGTTTCCACCAAGACTTTATTACAAAAAAGAAATGAAGCAAGTGTGTGAATCAAAGATAGACTTTATTGAAAATGACCCAAGTCAAGTGTCCAAATAAAGTCCACAGGTAGCCATCCAGCCAGTCTCTGGCACTCCTCTTGGTCACTCGGAGGTGTGCCCAGTCTCAGGGGTGAAGGGTCCAGGTGCTGTGGAGGTGGCTGGTGCTGGAGTGCTGGTCTGAAGCACCACTGGGGTGCCTGGCCCCGAGAGGACAACAGGGGACGGTGTGTTGAGAAAGCTCTCGGACAGCTGGCTCAGACCCATGATGCTGAGGGGTCCTTCCTCCATGCTATGGGGTGTCAGCCCCAGTACTGATGACAGATGTACTGAGGCCGGGCTTGGCTGTGGGGTGAGGACTGGCGTGGGTGGCATCGGTGGCGTGGGTGGCATCGCTGTCATCAGTGGCATCATTGGTGTGGGTGGCATCGGTGGCATCAGTGGAACCGGTGGCATCGGTGTCGCCCGATGACTCTGTGCCTGGACTGGGAAGGGCTGCTGCCTGTGCTGCTGGACCTCCTGGTAGCCGTAGCCCTGGTAGGTGAGGGCCTGTGGAAAGCCTTGGAATGTGAGGGTCATCACCTGGGGTGGAGGAGCAGACCTGGACTGGGTGGGAGCAGGTTCCTCTGGATCTGGAGGGTTGTGAAGCAGATCGGTGATCCGGTCCTTCACCACCTGGTACTGGGGTTCCTCCATGTCCCTTAGGGTCTGGTTGACATAGGTGAGGAAGGGCTTGCGGTTGGAGGATGAGGAGTCGGTGTGGACCAGCTGAGAGAGGAGATCTATGCTGGTCCGGATGGTGTCCCTGATCTCCAGCAGGACAGTGTGGCTCTGCCCCTCCTGCTGTCTGGCTCTCTGCCTTTCTGTGGAGGTGGAGCTGGGGGTGGTGGATGCGGGTACGGCTGTGGTGGATGCGCCGTCTCCTTTCTCCCACGCACCAGGGAGTCCTCCACATGCTCCACCACGGTTACAACACCTGTCTGTGGGTTCTCCGCTGTGGCACGCTCCACAAAAACCTGCCTGGAGACAGGGACTGACTCTCTGCCGGAAGAGGACTGGCTCTCAGCAGGCTGCCGGAGAGAGGGGTTAGTGAGAGGGGCTCCTGGTGCTCCTCGGTGGCGGATGTCACCCTCCAGGAAGCTGCACCTGGCCATGACGCAGGTCTCTCTGTCTGTCAACTTAACCGTGGCCTGGCCAGATTTCTTCAGGTGCAGCTTTCCGTACCAGGTGTACATATGTTTCCACCAGCCGAGGAGCACCTCCGATGTGTAGCCCAGACTCTCTGCCTTCTCTCTCCAAGCAGCCTGCTTCCTTTTGGTGTCCCTGTACAGCCAGTGTCCCTTCTGCCACAGATAATCATTCTCTCTCAGCCACTCCAGCACGTCATCATCGTGTTCCTCCTCAATATAGTATTGCCTCCTCTCCCGTTGTCGCATACGCCTCTTCCTTTGCCAGGACCAGATGGGCCCTCATCAGAGGGGCTCCCAGGTAGTAGGGGCTGCTCCTCCACACCACCACCAGCAGCAGCACCAGCAGGATCATCATCATCATCATCATCATCATCATCATCATCATCATCATCATCATCACCAGCAGGATCATAATCATCATCATCTTCAGCAGCAGCAGCAGCAGCAGTGCCAACAAGACCAGGAGCATGAGCAGGACCAGCAGGACCAGCAGGACCAGGAGCAGCTTCAGCAGAGTAAGCACGAGCAGAAACACCACCGCCAGGAGCAGCTTCAGCAGAAGCTCCAGCACCAGAAGAGCAAGCCCGAACAGCAGAAGCCCCAGCAGAAGCAGAGTCAGGGATAGGGGGCGGAAGGGTGGCCCTGTCCCTCTTGCCAGGGATGGCGGCAGGTTGCTGAGGCTTTCGCTTCTTCCCCATGGTTGTGGGGTTGCTGGCTGGCAGGGAGGCTGGCAGGCACCAAGGCTGGCAGGAAGCCTGGCAGGAAGCCTGGCAGGCAGGTAGGCATGAAGGCTGGCAGGAAGCCTGGCAGGAAGCCTGGCAGCAAGGCTGGCAGGAAGGCAGGCAGGCAGCCACCAAGGCTGGCAGGCAGACTGGCTGGCAGGGAGGCTGGAAGGCAGGCTGGCAGCAAGGCTGGCAGGCAGGCAGAGAGCAAGGCTGGCAGGGAGGCTGGCCAGGAGGCTGGGAGGCAGGCTTGTAGGTAGGCTGGCAGGAAGACTTGCAGCAAGGCTTACAGGCAGGCATGCAGGTAGGGCAGGCAAGGACTTGATGTATCCGGCAGCAGGTCTTTCCTCTGAATGCTGGCCACGTGCGAGCTGCTTCCCTTTATATCCATGGGGCTTATGCAATGCATCCCCCCCGCATGCGCAATTAACGCTTGGCATCCATTCGGCTTCCGCTGTGCATCCGCTAGGCTTTCACTCTGCATCTGCTTCATCCGCTGTGCATACGCTGTGCATCCGCTTCATCAGTACCGTGTCCGCTTTGCTGAGGCCCCCCAGAAGCCCTGCAGATGTGCCATCTGCTCTCATCCACTTCCATCCGCTGGGCTTCCGTTCCGCATCCGCTTTCCATCCGCTCTGCGTCCTCCCCGCCTCCGTTCCTTTCCGTGTTATCCTCTCTGGTTATGCAAATTTTTGCCCCTTTTGAGAGCTGATAACAATGGATGGAACATTTTGCTCGTCCGTTGTGTCCGTTTTGCATCCGTTGGGCAGTGTGACAGGGCCTTTAGCTAAGTTTTCAGCTCAATTATTTTAAGAAAAAGCTTTAAGAAAGGGGTAATTTGAAAGAGTCAGTCTTACTTTTTACTGCATTTCTTTTTCAATGACATTCAAATACGCCTAGCTGCTTTTACTGCTGGGAATATAACAAGTCTTTGATTATCTGTGGAGATTCTCAGTCATCCAGGTCATGGTCTTTCCAAAGGTGCTATTTTAGAAGGCAAGTGGTCTTTTTTTTTTTCTTGAAGACATTTTGCTCTCATCCAGGAAGTTTCTTCAGAACTGAAGAAGCTTCTGAACTGAAGAAGTTTCTTGGATGAGAAATGAAGTGTGTTCAAGGAAAAAACAAACTCCACTTGCCTTTTGAAAAAGTACCTTTTGGACAAGTCTTTGATTACAACTAAGTGCTTGCCAGGATTTCAACCAACAGAAGTTATTATTTAGGTCCAATGGTAACAAATGTTTTGTTGTACAACCTCCACAAAATTGGGTAATTACTTTCAAAATTGTTGATAAGTTAAAATGTTATCTGTGTACAGTAAAAATATGAGTTCAGTTCCAGCCACCAATATACTTTGAATGATAGCACATTGACTAATACACACGGCAATGCCTATAAAATCAGATTAAATATAAAAGTATATTGTGGGCCATTCTTGATGAGTTCCGTGATACATCTTACTTTGTGAAAATAAAATCTCATTTATCCAGAAGCACTAAAGCCATTTTAACTCAAGAAATAAAAGTTGAAGGAAATCCATTTTGTTAGATGTTTCAAAAATTGTATTTGTACCAAGTTAAAAGCCTTTGACACTTCTAACAAAGCCATCGTAGGAGTTTCAATATAGTCAGATTTAGTTGTTAAAGACTCTGTAACAAATAGTTTCAGAAACTTGACATCTACTTAATACTGCTGGATGGGTAGAAAAAAAATTCTGGAACATATAATGACAAGGTCAGCTCACATTTATGTATTAATATTAATAAGAATATTAGCTGATAACTTACATATTCTGAAAGAGCCTTACCTGGTTTCAGAGTAACCGTTATGTAGTCCTTATGGAACAATAAGGGGAAGATGCCATTTTGAAAACCCTTGGTATTGTAGAAAGTCAGCACCCACCCATCCTCCAAGAGAATGAAATATTTTGGGGAATATTAAACAGGCAGGATATTATATTTCCCCAAAAGAGAAATGGAGCTTCTTGCATAAAAAAAAAGCCTCCAGAAGATGCAAGAAATGCATATTTGTGCCCAATGAAGAAATCCAGGCCAAACTATTCATAAACAAAACATCTTCAGCTCCAGGGTGATGGGATTAAGAAGGACAGGACATGACATTTAAGAACATAATAGGAATAACCCACCATCATTTAGCAAAACACACAAACCCCTTCATTGCACAATCCCCAGAACAGTTCACACTTCAATGTGAACAGAAACCTATACAGATCCATCCATACACTCATTCAACCATTTGGTCATCTATCCCAGAAATCCACTTAAGCTTAGTTCAAAGGCCTCAATTCTTTGATGCTCAGCCTTCCTTATGGTCCAACTTTCACAGCCATACATTACAACTGGGAAAATCATATCCTTGACTATACACACTTTTGTTGGCAGGGTGATGTCTCTGATTCCTAGTATGCTGTCTAGATTTGCCATAGCTTTCCTCCCCGGGAGCAAGCTTCTTTTAATTTCTTGGCTGAAGACTCATCTTCAGTGATCTTAGAGTCCAAAATAAAATCTGTCACTACCTGCATTTCTTCCACATCTGTTTGCCAGGAATTGAGAGGGCCGGATGCCATGATCTTAGTTTTCTTAATGTTAAGCTTCAAGCCAACTTTTGCACTCTCCTCCTTCACACGCATCAAGAAGCTCCTTAGTTCTTCTTCACTTTCTGCCATTAGAGTGGTATCATCTGCATATCTGAGGTTGTTGATATTTCTCCTGGCAATCTTAATTCAACTTGTGATTCATCTAACCCCGCCATTCTCATAATGTGCTCTGCATATAAGTTAAATAGGCAGGACAACAATATACAGTCTTGCTGAACTCCTTTCTCAATTTTGAATCAATCAGTGGTTCCGTGTCCAGTTCTCATGATTGCTTCTAGACCCACATATAGTTTTCTCAAGAGACAAATAAGATCGTCTGATACTTCCATCTCTTTAAAAACTTGCCACAATTTATTGTGATCCATATAATCAAAGGCTTTAGCATAGTCAATGAAGCAGATGTAGGTGTTTTTCTGGAATTCCCTAGCTTTCTCCATGATAGTTGGCAATTTGATCTCTAGTTCTTCTGCCTCTTTGAAATCCTGCCTCTACTTCTGGTAGTTAGTTCTCAGTCCACATACTGATGGAGTTTAGCTTGTAGGATTTTGAGCATAACTTTGCTAGCATGTGAAATGAGTGCAGTGTTGATGTAGTTTGAACATTCTTTGGCATTGCCCTTCTTTGGAATTGGAATGTAAACTGGCCTTTCCCAATCCTGTGGCCACTGTTGAGTTTTCCAAATTTGCTGGCAATTGAGTGTAGCACTTATACTGCATCATCTTTTAAGATTTGAATAGCTCAGCTGGAATACTGTTATCTCCACTAGCTTTTTTGTAACTCAGAATTCCTAAGGCCCATTTGACTTCACATTCCAGGATGTCTGGCTCGGGGTCAGTGACCGCCCCATCATTATCAGGGGCATTAAGCTCATTCTTGTTTAGTTCTTCTGTGTAATTTTGCCATCTCTTCTTAATCTCTCTTGCCTCTGTTAGGTCACTGCCATTTTGATCCTTTATCATGCCCATCTTTGCATGAAACATTCCCTTCATACCTCCAATTTTCTTGAAATGATTTCTGGCCCTCCCTATTCTATTGTTTTCTTCTATTTCTTTGCACTGTTCATTTAAGAAGGCATTTTTATCTCTTCCAGCTATTCTCTGGAATTCTGCATTCATCTGGGTGTATCTTTTTCTTTCTCTCTTACCTTTCACTTCCCTTCTTTCCTCAGCTATTTGTAATGCTTCCTCAGATAGCCATTTTGCTTTCTTGAATTTCTTTTTCTTTGGGATGGTTTTAGTTTCTATCTCCTATACAATGTTGCAAATCTCCGTCCATTGTTCTTCAGGCATTCTGTCTATCAGATCTAATTCTTTAAATCTATTTGTCACTTCTACGGTATATTCATCAGGGATATGATTTTGTTCATACCTGAGCGGTTTAGTGCTTTTCCCTACTTTCTTCAATTTAAGCCTAAATTTTGCAATGAGAATCTCAGTCACAGTCAGCTCCTGGTCTTGTTTTTACTGACTGTATAGAGCTTCTCCATCTTTGGCTGAAGAGCACATAGTCAATCTGATTTCTGTGTTGACCATGTGATGTCCATGTGTAGAGTCATCTCTGGGATTGTTGGAAAAAGTTTGCTATGACCATTGTATTCTGTTGACTAAATTTTACCAGCCTGTGCCCTGCTTCATTTTGTAGTCCAAGACCAAACTTGCCTGGTATTCCGGTTATATTTTGGCTTCCTACTTCAGCATTCCAATCTCCCATGATGATAAGGATATCATTTTTTGGTGTTAACTCTAGAAGATGTCATAGACTTCATAGATCATAAATTCACATTTCCTGCAAGGTAACATTTTGGTTTTATATATATATGTGTGTGTGTGCATGTGCATGCGTGTGTGTGTGTGTGTGTGTGTATGTATGAAATACCACTCATGCATCATCACAAAATCTTCAGAACTGTAAAGCCTTGAAATTTGGCAAGTATGTTTCTCTTGGCTTCTAGGTGCTCACTAAGAAAGGATTTTTTGAAATGATCATCAGAGCAATAGTATTTTGTATATTATTATTAACACACCCTGATCAGGGGTGAGTTGCAAATATTTTTACTACCAGTTCTGTGGGTGTCGCTAGGTGGGAGTGGCTAGGTGGGCATGGCCATGTGACTGGGTGAGTGTAGCTTCTTTTTTTCCTTATTTGTTGCAGCAACCCCCCGCTCCATTTTTTTGCCTCCTGGGCCTCAGGGAAGCCACCTGTGAAGCAGTAAGTGAAGCAGTAAGACAGCAAGGGGGATCCCAGAGCAGCTGATAGTCAGAACAGCTAATTGTCAGGAATGGAGAAAAAGAAATACCAGTTCAGCTGACCAGTACCATTTTTTTGCTACCTGTTCATGTGAACCGGGCCAAACCAGTAGAATACCACCATTGGCTCTGATGCTAAGGAGTTCTGCATCCCCTCCCCACCTGAAAAGAAATCTGTTCCAAATGCAAAACACAAGCAGAGGAGAGGAGTTTCAATTTTAGTTTCACAGCAGCAAAAAGCTTTAGTACAGAACAGTTGAGCTAAGCCACGCCCAGGCTCCTTGCTGTCTCCTTGCTCACACAGCAAATACTGTTTTCGTTTCCATGTTTCAGCTTCCAAACAGCCCTCAACTCTCTCACACACTGACAGGATATAGCCAGAGGAATACCAATGGATGCTGGTAGGTAGAGGCACAATTCCCCCCCCCCCCCCTTATTTTCCTTCCCAAAAACTAAACCCGATCATATAGTTCATAGCGAAGCATGGGAATAGAGCTAGTAACATATAAAATGTGTATCTGATTGACTGGTGTGTAGATTCACTCTGAAGTTGCAATTCAGACCATGGAGATAATGTAATTTGCTTTGTCAAATCAACAACAACAATGATAACAACAACAACATGGAGTTTACCTCAATGAAGCAGTTTTGAGTAACCACAGATTGCTTTAGACCAGTGCTGCAAGAAAACCCTTTTTTATCCTTCCTTCCATCACTGGCTAAAGTGTTCATAGATTTTGTGGCCTCAAGATAGCCCACAGCATAGGCCAAAGCAGCCCAATCTAGGATACTCACTGTAAACCAAGTAAGTTCCAGGCTCTGGCTCTTCTAACAGATGCTGCAGCATTACCCACAGTGTAGACCTTTAGATAGCTACTGGTTTTTTTTTCTTTTTCAAAATCATGCAAAATCAACCAAGTATTGCCACCTACTTTTAGCAACAGAATACTTTTCAGAGAGAGAGAGAGGGAGAGAGAGAGGGAGAGAGAGGGGGAGAGAGAGAGAGAGAGAGAGAGAAGCCTATACTGTGCTAATTAATTTGAATATCAAGCCTGTCAAGTCTGGTGACCCATATTGAAAACACTTCATGTAGCAAGTTCTTCCTCAAACCTGGAGCTCTGAGCTGAAGAAGATTCTTGGATGAGAAGCGAAACGTCTTCAGAGAAAAAACAGAAAGTCCAGTTGCCTCCTGGAAGACATTCCAAGTGGTCTTCATCCTAGAAAGGGTTTGGTGAAATGGGCAGCAAAAATATTGCTATTGCTAAAAGGCTGCAAAAATATTGCTACTTTAAGTGGCAGAAGGGACTAATTAGGTTTGAAATACCAAGGCAATGTTATGGAGGCTAAATTGTACATTAATGTAATGTATCGAGCTTGAATTATTTCTTCTAATGCTAAGGCATGCTTGTCAAATTGGCAGCCCGCAGGCTGATACGTCATGCGCAGGCCAAGCCCACCCCGGCTGGGCAAAGGCAAAAAATGTCATGATCCATCACGATCTGTCCTGTGATGCTATCAGGTTTGACACCCATGTGCTAAGGAGTCCTTGATTCTTGAATAAATATGTAGAGATAGTGACCAACAATTGCAACAAGCTTCCCAAAACATGACCCTCCCTACTCCTGGTGGCTGTCTGCCTCTCTCAACAATTCAATCAGATTGTTTTAGCAAATTCAATCTTGTTCCAAGACTGCTCTGCTGCAGGAAGGAAGAGAAGTAAAGTAAGCTAAAAGTTACTACAAGAACCAAAGCCAATCACAATGCACGCTTAGCATAACCATATATTGTTTGGATGAGAGTTTAGAAAATATTATTTTTAAATTTGATTATTAAAATAATCAAAGGCTTATCATCCAGGAAGTCCAAAAATTAAAATATTAAAATATAGCATGAAAAATTTTCCAACAAGAGAAAAAAGAGCACATATTACAACTAACATATCTGGTAAATAAAAAGACTTTCACCCAGTGCTTAAAAAAAGATGAAAGAAGCATTATTGAAACTTTTGCTGAGAACATAACCAAGATATTCCCAGTTTTTAGATAATTTATCTATAAAATTCTTGTTATTAGGTGACTTTAAACTATAATAATAGTAATAGTTGGAGTTCCATTACTATAAGTTCTTTTTAATAATATCTTAATAATTTATTAAATTACTATTAAACAAAATTAAATTAATTATTTTAAAAAATATTAGAGGACAATATTCAGGAAATTTTGACAAGCTGAATCATTGGGCCAAAGCTTTGCAAAGGATAAAAACTAAATTCTTGGTTAGGCAGGAAAATTCAAAGTTAGGATATGTAGAGCTGACCATAATAAGCAGCATTACATGCAACAGAAATCAGGGTATCTTGATGGTCACTAGCTGAACATGAATTAACAATATAATGTGATGCAACTGCCAAGACAGCAAATTCAGTCTTAAGTATCAACAGAGTATACAGTTAAAATCCAGAGAAATAACTATTTATCTCTATTCACAAAATACTCTGAGAACATTAAGTGCTAAGCACCATATTTTAAGAAGAGTATTGAGAAAATGATGAAGGGTATGGATAAAAAAATCTTTGAGGAAGAGTTGGATACAGTGCGTAGATAAGATTGGAGAAGATTTATGATTCTATACATATATAAAAATGATATAGACCAGGGCTGTCAAATTCCCAGCCCACAGGCCAGATGCGTCACGTGCTGGCCAGGCCCACACCCGGTTTAGCGAAGGGGAAAAAAATCCCGATAAATCATGTGATGCTACCATGATGATGTGAGTTTGACACTCCTGATATAGACTCTCTTGAGTGGTGATGGACTCTCTTTCACCAGAGAAATTTTAATAGCAGCTAAAAGACAGCTTCTGAGGAATTAATTATTTTAATTAATTTAATTTCTATAACTGCCCATCTCAGTCAATATAGAATGCTGATCAGGGAGTCCCAACCCTTCCATTCTATGACAATAACTCTGTGATATTGCCTTGATATTATAAAATGTAGAATAAATGTAATCTGATCCAAAACCCAGTCTTACATAAAGTATGCCTGTATGGCATACCCAGCAAGATATGTGCTACCCAATGATCTACTTTTATTTCAGATCCAGGCAGGCATGAAAAAAGACTGATTGAATTTTCATAGGAGTCCATGAGAGCTAAATCAAACTTTCAATCAACTCATTTTCTCAGCTCACAGAAGGGAAGTTTTCATTTCATGAAAGCCTTTTCCTTACCTTTCCCCATCATCTTTAGTTTTTTGCTGTTTTCTTTTTTTACTTTTCACCCTGGGAATGAAAGCAAATACACTTTTGCGGATTCTAGCTCCCATTTGCATATTCTTCTTCACTCAATCCAGTTTTCAGCCATTATCATATAGCCAAATTCTACTGATGGTTGCACCTTCTAGAAGCCTTTTCAGAGTGAAAGCAATAATTTTTCTAACTGTGGTGAACAAAGGAATGAGAGGGGGTTGGCACCCACTATCAGGAAAGAGAGCCATTCCTGTTGCATTGAATTTGAACACTAGTTTGCTCCCACAAGCAGAAGCTTCAAAAGTGAGTTAATTTCATATAAATTAAATGTCAAAAGATTGTTAAAAACTTTCTCATAATTAATTTATAAAATATTACTTACAATAGCAAACTTGAGAAACAGCTCTGGTCCCTGCTTTTCTTTCTTACTGGAAACAGAATTCACCCCCTTGGGCCAATCTTTTTCAGTGGAGTTTTGTCCAAGAATCTTGGTTTCTAGAAAGTTGAGAATGTTTTGTTGCATGTGAGAGTCTGTGCATCAGAAACTGCACAGCTTCTGATTTAAAGCCTAAATAAATGTATGAACCATAAGATTTGTATATGATTGCATAGCAGCTATTTTTAACAGCTCTGTTGTGGGAAATAAATATTCACTGGATGCAATACTGTTGAAGACCATGACAACATATTCTTATTAGAAATCAAAACAGCCATCAAACTATATGTACCAATAAGATATCCCAAAACCAGGAAAAACAGATTACTCATAACAATAAGGAAGCTTCAATCCAAAAAGAGACCACTTTGGTGAAAAAAAACAAATCTGGTCACGTTGCCAACTTCAAAAGCTGATATGCCACCAGATAAAGACTGAATGCACTAATTATCACATTAAACAAGAGGAAAACCTTCTACGCACCAATTCCACCCAAGTTTTCTACAATTTTACAAACAACAAACTAAAAGACTCAAGGTCCATCCCACCCCTGAAAGGACCTAATGGCAAAGACTGCAACGATGACACCATCAAAGCAAACCTCTTTAACACATTCTTTGGCTCAGTATTTGTAAACAGCAATGGATCAAGCCCAGTACTTCCTAGTCGAACCACAGACAACTACAATGATCTAATAAATATTGATTTTACAGAAGATATTGTTGAAAAAGCATTGCGCAATCTAAAACCATCCCAATCTAGTGGACCGGATGGAATATGTGCCTACTTTTTAAAAAAACTATCCATTGCCATAGCCGAACCTCTAAGCATAATCTTTGAAAAATCTTTCAGGACCAGCTCCTTGTCAAAACTATGGCCACAAGCCACGATCCTCCCCATCTTCAAAAAGGGAGACCCCAGCCTAGTTGAAAATTACAGACCAATCTCCTTATGCTGTGTCACCTGTAAAGTCATGGAATCAATTATTAACCAATCTATTATCCTCCACTTAGAGACAAACAACCTACTCTCTAATAAACAATTTGGTTTCAGAAAAAAAACTTTCCTGTAATTTGCAACTCTTACACTTCAAAAACATATGGACGACACAACTCGATCAGGGCAAAGCAATAGACGCAATCTTCATAGACTTCTGTAAAGCCTTTGACTGAGTAGTACATGACAAACTACTACTAAAACTAAAATCTTATGGTATCTCTGGACACCTACATAATTGGAGAGAAGCATTCCTGTCAAACAGACAACAAATGGTCAAAATTGGGAGCGTCCTATCAAATTCTGCCCCTGTCAACAGTGGATTCCCCCAAGGCAGTGTTTTAGGAGCAACTCTCTTCATACTCTACATAAATGACTTCTGTGATCATATTAAGAGCAACTGTGTTCTCTTCGTTGATGATAGACAATACTATTACCGTCCAAAAAGACCTTGACTATGTATCAGAATGGTCAATCAAATGGCAACTTCAAATCTCAACAAATAAATACTCTGTCTTACATACTGGCAGAAAAAAATCATAAAATAAAATACAAGCTAAATAGTCAAGACCTTGTTGAGGATCCAAGCTCTGTCAAGGATCTTGGAGGACTCATTTCTAATGATCTAAGTGCTTGAGCGCACTGTAACTACATCGCCAAAAAGGCATTAAGAGTTGTTAATCTAATCCTACATAGATTCTTCTCTGGTAATATCACACTACTAACTAGAGCATACAAAACATTTGCTAGACCTATACTTGAATACAGCTCATCAGTCTGGAACCCATATCATGTGTCTGATATTAACACAATTGGTAAAGTCCAGAAATATTTCACAAGAAGAGTTTTCCACTCCTCTACTCATTGCAGAATATCTTAGCCACCAGACTTGAAACTGTAGGCCTAGAAAACCTAGAACTACGCTGCCTCCGGTCTGATCTAAATATAGTATATAAAATCATACATTGCAATGTCCTACCTGCAAATGAATACTTCAGCTTCAATCATAACAATACAAGAGCACACGATAGATACCAAGTCAAGGTTAACCGCACCAAACTTGATTGCAGGAAATACAACTTCAGCAACAGAGTGGTCAATGTTTGGAATACTCTGCCTGATTCTGTGGTTTCTTCCCCAAACCCCAAAAACTTTAACCTTAGATTGTCTACTATTGACCTCACCCCCCTTCCTAAGAGGCCTGTAGGGGCCATGCATAAGTGCACCAATCATGCCTACCGTCCCTGTCCTATTGTTTTTTATTTTTCTTATAAGTATCTTTCTCATGTATTCAAAACTATATTTATTCTTCTACCTGTATCTTGTAAGTGATTGACAAATCAAATAAATATTAAAGGCTCTGTCCCACTGCACTTACGGATGCAAAGAGGATCTAAAACGTTAAAAAAAGCTTGATATCCATTGGAAAACGCTATGCATCCATTGTGTACTCATTGCATACGTGTTTCATATGCTCTATCCATCGAGCATCCGTCCACTGAGATTTCATCCGGGAAAGAAGTTTTCAGCTGCACAAAACTTTGTGAACAGATGAACTTTCCGCTGCGTACGATGTACATCTGCGACATATACGGTCAACAAACATTCTCTGTCCGTTATCATCCGTTAAACGTCTCCTGTATCCTCTCTGCATCCTCTGGCCATCCCCTCAACTCACACCCACTGCAGCTGATAACGGAAAGAGGGAGGAAACAAAAGGTACATGGAACGTCTACACAGCGTTAGTAGCACGGAAATAGAAAGGATGTAAGCGTATGCATCTCATATATAAAGGATTAAAAACGGCAAAACGTTTGTATCTGGGATGTATCTCGTATATTTAGGATGTCTGGAGTATGTCTACAGTATGTAGAAGGACACCAAGTGGACAACTGATATTTCCTATAAAAAGGGGGAGAAAATCATCTGGATCTCAGTATGAGTCCAGCAGCCGTGCTGTACAGACCTCTTCACCCTTGGTCTTGGTCTTCAACATCATCAATTGTTCTCCACCATGGATGATGACACAGTCCGTATGATAGCTGCGCTCATTCATCACCAGAACCAAAACCTGTTCAGACTGTTTCAACTTTTATACAGAAGGAGAAGAAGGAGACATCCAAGAGCTGTGTGGGTCCAAGGATAGATCATGAGAAGAATGGAGTTTGGACTGTATGACCAGTTGATGGTGAAGCTGAGGAATGAAGACCCTCATGCATTCCACCACTTCATGAGGATGCCACCAGCCATGTTTGACGAACTTGTAGAGCGTCTGAGACCCAGGTTGACCAAGCCTAGCACCAACTTCCACACCAACCTGGACCCTGGACTGAAGGTGGCACTGACTCTCTGGAACCACATACAGAAACATGCAGTATGCATGGAGGGTGCCACACAACAGCATCAGCAAAGTGGTCAGTGAAGTGGTGCAGGCCATAATTGAAGAATATGGGGAGGAGCTCCTCAAGTACCCCACCACCGAACAAGGCTGGAGGAAACTTGCATAAGAGTGGTATCAGATGTGGAAGTTAACCTTTGTTAACTTTCTTAACTTTATGACTTTATTAAATAAGCAAAATGAACCAAGTAAGCTGTATTAAGTGTGTTAAGCAAAGATAACCTTTATTAACTTTCTTAGGTAAACTTTATGACTTCATTAAAAAAGCAAAATGAACCAAGTAAAGTGTCTTAAGCAAAGATAAACTTAACAAGTACAACTCAGTCTCTGACACTATTCTCAGTCACTCTGAATCATGTCCATGGTCTCAGCTGTTAAGCGGCCAGGGACTGTGGATGTGGCTGTGGCTTGAGTGCTGGTTTGAGGCACCATTGGGGTGCTTGACCCCGAGGGTACAACAAGGGATGGTGTGTTCAGGAAGCTATGCGAGAGCTTACTCAGTCCCATGAGGTTGAGAGGCCCTTCATCAAAGACTTGAGATGTCAGGCCCAATACTGATGACAGATTGTCCGTTGACGGGCTTGGCTGTGGGGTGGAGGAAGGAGGAGTGTAGTGGGGCTGTCTGGTCTGCAGCTGGGTGAGGAGTGGCGTCTGTGGCATGCAATGAACCTGGGCCTGGACTGGGAAGTTTTGCTTCTGCTGTGGGAAGTCCTGGTAGTCGTAGCCTTGGTAGGTGAGGGGCTGTTGAAAGCCGTGGAAGGGCTGTGACATCGCCTGGGGTGGAGGAGCAGACCTGGACTGGGTAGGAGCAGCTTCAGCTGGGCCTTGAGGGTTGTGCAGAAGTGCTGTGATCTTCTGCTTCATCACCTGATACTGGGCCTCGGGCAGGTCCCTCAGGGTCTAGCTCATGGAGGTGATGAAGGGCTTCCGGCCTGAGGATGCTCTGTCCAAGTCAACCAGCTGATAGAGAAGTTCTGTGCTGGTCTTCATTGTGTCCCTGATCTTCAACAGCACACTGTGGTCCTGGACCTCCAGTCTGCCTCTCTGCCTGCATCCTCTGGAGCTGGGGATGGGTTGGCCTCTGGTGGCTGCTGCTTCTTCTTCCATTTGTGACAGCAGGCCGTCATCCTCCACGGGATCCTCCAAGTCTGCCGTCATGGGGAGTGCAGCTGTCGGGGGGTCTCTACCGTGTGGCCCTCTGGAGACACCTGCCTGGACAGGGTATCTGGCTCCTGGCTGGAAGAGGACTGGCTGTCTGTGGGCTGTCTGAGTGAGAGGGGTCTCAGAGGGGCTGCTCCTCGGTGACGGACCTCACCCTCCAGGAAACTGCACTTGGCCATGATGGACATCTCCCGGTCAGTGAGCTTGACAGCGGCCTGCCCGGATTTCATGAGGTGTAGCTTACCATACCAGGTGTGCATGTGCTTCCACCATCCAAGGAGTACTTCTGCAGTGTACCCCAGGCTCTCTGCCTTGTCTCTCCAAGCTGCCTGCTTCTTCTTGGTATCACGATACAATCTGTGGCCCTTTCTCCAGAGGTACTCGTTCTCCCTCAGCCATTCCAGCACCTCATCCTCATGCTCCTCGGAAACGGTGTACTGTTTCCTCTCTCCCTTCTGCTTTCCTTGCCTCTTCCTCCCTCTGGCAGGGCCTTCAGCAGGGCCTTCAGGGGCTTGAGCAGCAGGACCTTCAGGGGCTTGAGCAGCAGGGCCTTCAGCAGCAGGGTTCTGAGGGCCTTGGGGCTGGTCCACCACAGCAGCAGCAGCAGCAGCAGCTTCAGAGTCAGTGCCAGGGGGTGGGATGCTGGTTCTGGCCCTCTTGCCAGGGCTTGAATGAGTAGGCACATGCTTCCTCTTCTTGCCTGACTGATGAACCATGGTGTTCCTGCTAGATGTATGTTGGCAGCACATCTTTCCCCTGTATGCTGACTGCATCTGTGCTGCATCCTTTTATATCTGTGGAGCTGACTCAATTCATACTCCCTGCATGCGCAGTGAATGCTTTGTATCCGATATACATCCGTGCGGCATCCCCTTTGTTTCCTATTGGCGTCCGTGATGCATCCACTTCATCCGCTATGCATCCGCCCCTTCCGCTATGCATCCGCTTCAAAATTCTCCCCCGGAATCCCTTTGGATGTGTCATCCGCTTCCATCCGCTGTCATCCGCTAGGCTTCCTATGAACATCCGTTTAACATCCCTGCTACATACTACCCACATCCGTTCTTTTCTGTTCTTTTCTGTTCTGTTTATGCAATTTTTTGCCAATTTTTGGAGCAGATGACAACGGATGGAGCCATCCCAGAAATTTTGCTCATCTGCTGTGTCCTTTATGCATACGTTTTGTGTCCGTCGGCCAGTGCGACCGGGCCTTAAATACTAAAAAATAAAGAAGATTTTGTCTTATCAGCTTTTCCAAACAAAATATTGAGCATGAGTGGGGATAAGGAAAAGTTTCAATTCAGGGTTAGAGAGGTTTTTTAACCCATATTTTAGATTTAAAAATTAGATCCTAAATTACCCCTTTAGAAATACGGTTACAAGTATTCAAAGGTAAAATTTTAAAAATATTCCCTCCTGTTGATGTAAATGCAGCAACTTCACAAAGAAATAATTTCAGCTTTACAGCCAGACTGTAGTTCATAGTGAAGGAAATAAAATACAAACACAAATAGTTATAGATTTGATGATGTGACATCTAAAAGTTTGGAATGGGAGAATGCATAAGAGATAAAATATTGATCCATGTCTGGTATGAATGCATAAACCTAGGCGAGCATGTTGTTTGCACCTTTACCTCAGCCAGCTGAGGAAGCTTTGAGCAGATCCATAGGGAAATCTTTATCTTTCTCCTCTGGGAATTTAAGGAAAGGTGGCCTGCATATATTTTTCTGATGGCAAGGGAGGGAAAAAAGCTCAGCAGGAACTGCACAAAACTGCTGCTGAATATTTGAAAGGTGAGATTGGTGAACAAAAAAAATGAAACCAACATTATTTCTTTATAATCTGGGCAGTAGAAATGAAACAAAACCTTGAATAAGACAGAAGATTTGTTATGGGCAGTGTAGATACTGTGGAATTGGTTGAAATTATGAATGGCATGGCATATTTGGTGGCATATTTTTATCCCCTTCTTGGGGGTACTCAGTGAAATAGACTGCATATTTATGCAGGCAAAATAAATCACCTCTTTATATAATGTTTAATTTGCATACAGACTTCACTACTTGAAGATTTTAGTTTGCTTAGGTTATTTTGAAAGGGTTTTTATTGATTAATAACCAATTCACTGTAGATAAGTCTAATGAAGCAGCTAGCTGATAAGAATAAAATGGAGACTTGAGGTACATATCTTAGGTCAACCTTGAAGTATCTTTGTACAATTATCCCTACCTGTGGTGTAACAATTAGAACACGCTGTATGCCTTATGTGCAAGCAACAGCCTTCCCTTTCCTTTCAGATGCCCACCACCAGGTGTCAGCAAAGGCTTCTGGTGTTGAAATGTGGGGCCTCTGGAGTCTGATTGTTCAAGGTGATTGCAAGCATCCAAACTGGATGCACTTTATTGCACTATTAAATAGCCTGTTTGGGACTTTAAACTCATGTCTACACGTAGTAGGAGATTATTCTGTGAAACCAGTGAGTAACTATACAGTTGACCTTGAATAAAAATGATTTTTTTGTATTAGTTACAGCTGTCATTTTTGCATTGATTCACAAACAGGTCAATGCTAAGAAGAGACTTAGCATTAGTCTCCATAGGCACTGCAATTGTTGTGGCCTGCCAGCTGCCAGCAGAGCTGGTGGCGGACTCAGATGATGAGGAGGTTGGGGAGGAACTTGAGCCAGTCTGGGAAAGGCTCTGATGGATGCTCTGCATCAGAAGCAGAGATTGGGCCAGGGCCGTCCGACATTTCTCAGCTGCCTTTGGAGTTGGAGATAAGTGGGGAAGAAGAACAGCTGGGGCCTGTTCCAGATGCACAGAGCTATCAGGAGAAGAGAATAACTAAAGAACAGAGAGCAACTCAGGAAGAAAGGCACACATGGACAGTAAATGGCCCTTCCCTGGGGAATAAATAGAAGCAAAAGGAGAGTGGTAGTTGCCTCACAGAGACTCCTTGCCAGGTATTTAATTTACAGCTTTGCAACTGGAAACTCTCGGCCTGGCAACTATCTGAGGATTGATAAGGTCTGTTCTTGCAATTAACCCTTGGAAGGATTATTGCCAAGACTGTTCTGTGTGTGAATGCCATGAATTCACAGTAACTAAATAAAGAGTGGGTTTTCAGGACAAGAAGTCTGTTCCTTGGTTCTGCTAAGCCTGAGTCAGAACAGCAATTTACAAACAATATATTGGAAAGAATTTAGCTGCTGTTTCAATTACAATAATAGTATTTAAATAATACAATGTATCAAAACTTCTATATTTGTATCCAAAGCAATTCATCATTAGAATATGGACCAAAATAGAATTCATCTGTTGAAAGAAATGCAAATGAATAGGCTCTTAATTTTGGGTCCCCAATGTAACCTAAAGTGACAGTGTGCCTGCTAACACATTGATTTGTTGACGGTCACCAAGATTCATACCCTGGATATTATTCTTGTAAAGAATAATTATTATATTATAATAATTACATTATATATAATAATTATTCTTGTAAAGAATAATATTCTTTATTATAAAAATAGGTTGAGGTGGTCAGCCTATTTTCCAAAGCACCATAAGGCAAGACAAGAAGTAATGGATGAAAATTAATCAAGCAGTGGGGCAATCTAGAACTATGGAAAAATGTCCTTACAGTGAGAAAAATTAATCAGTGGAACTGTTTGCCTCCAAAAATTCTGGATGCTCTAGCGCTAGAGGTTTTCAAGAAGAGGCTTGGCAGTCATTTGTCTGAAAGTGGTATAGGATCTCTTGCCATGGGCAGTGGGTTGGACTAGAAGAGCTCCAAGGTCCCTGCCAACCCTATTATTCTATGTTCTATATTCTATCTTGTTATACCAAGGAAGCATAATTTCCCCTCTGTCTAGAAGAGTACCCTCTAGTATTAAGAAAGGAACTGTCCACTCTCTTGGGGTTCTGGATGGCTTTTAAGGCCTGGCTTTTTTTCCAGGCCTGGGAATAATGCCTCTGAGGAGACCTAGTTGTGCTTTTTATAAATGTGATTGTTACCTTGTCTGGACTATTAGAATCTGTTGTTAACTGTATATTTGTCAGACATTGAATAAAGAAATAGCTCTATGTTTATAATATGAACTGCCTCATGGAAATTATAGTTCAATAAATCGGTTGGTAATGGCTTGCCTTCAGAAGTTGTGGGTAATCTATCACTTTTAAAAAGAGACTGAAGGATAGCTACTTGTCTGAAATAGTATATGATCTCCTGCTTGAGTAAGGGGTTGAACTAGAAGACCTACAAGGTCCCTTCCAAATCTGTTATTCTGTTAGATTCTTTTAATTAAAAAAAAACTGGGAAACTAATATGCCACAAAATTCCTGTTTTAAGAAAATATAGACTCCAGAGTCACTGTCAAAATACAAAATAATGGCTAGGTACATTATATGTTTGGTTTCCATCTCTCAGAGTATCTTTATGATTGGCCATATCCCTCCTAGCAACATTTTTGTGAGTAATTCCATAACATGGTCTTTGGGAATGTCTGCTGTATATTCTAGAAGCATACTTCAACATTAATGCATATACAATGAGACTTACATAAATGATAGTGCCATTCAAATCACTTTGGTATTTAGGTGTATATATAAAATAGCTATTACTTGTTATACTTGTTATATAGTTATTATTTATTGTTGTAAGAACAAGAAAAATACTAGACTTTTAAATTGTCATTAGAATTCATATTAAATAAGTTGAATTTTGAAAGCAACAAGTTTACTGTTGCGATTTTATGGTTTATCATGCTGTAAGTTATGTACAGATTTTCAGCACACCTTCCCTTTTTTTCTATCTTGTAATTTGAATAACTATTATTTTACTTTGTTCATCTTGAACAAACAATCCTAAACCCTGCAACTTTTCACACTGCCAATTATCTGTATTAAATGCTTCCATGATTGCAACTTCGATATTATCAGTGCAGTGCAAATCATGATTTACTGACATAGAGGCTAGGGATATGGGCTTGGCTTATGCCATCAGGGACTGTTCCCTCCATCCAAATAGCTGTCCAAATATTATTTTTAATATCATCTAACAAAGCCTGATCGACATAAATATATTTTAATTAATTAATTAATTGAACATAATGAATTCTGGCAGGATGACATTTGAAAACCAAGAGAGGCTTAAAGAGATCTTGACAAGTGTTAGCTAGGTAGACAAAATGCCTACATGTTGATATATACTTACATTTTCCTCATTTTATCAGTGAAAATGTAGTGTGCACAATACAGTTTGGGAGGACAATCTTGGAGCAAAGAGAAGAGAAATTTGAGTTGATTTACTGTGTGGACTCCTGGAACCAAGTGGTATCTTTCAGGTATCAGACTTTGGATAAAGGAAGATCCAGCACATCTTGTGATAGGCTCTATACACATACAAACAATGCAGAGGCATCCCCTAGTAAATCATATCATCTAGATTGAACTACCATGCATGCATGTCCTTTGGCTGAAAGCCCAAGATTAATCTACCAGTATCTCCTGGTAAGGAACTTGTAATTGCCACCATCAGATTTGGCAATATTTCCCCAGGGCTTCAGACTTTTAAAAAGCCACATATGGTTCTCGTTCTTCAACAAATATTATCTACAGAATACTACTCTCCACAGGTTTGTATCACCACTGTCCAATATGTATCTTATGTATATAATATTGAATTTTGTCATAAAATGAAATATTTAAAAAAAATTGTCTTGGAATCCTTTATAACTAGCAGGTTGCATAACATTTAGCCAAATCTCAAAGTGTTTTGGAAATAAAAGTCCAAATCTCAGACTTCCAGTCATGGCAAAATAAATATCTCTCAGGGATATACAAAAATATTTTTGGAATAAACAGCAAAACAGTGATTAGAATGTTATGAAGGAACTAAGGGTCCAGATGTACTTAAAATAAGATTTGTAAACTAATCATAAGAATCCTTCTGATGAGAAAATGGTGTTGTTTAAATTCTTAAAATGTGAAGAAAATATGATAGATAGGAATTTGAACATTGGGCACTAGAAGGAAGGAAGAACACCAAAAGGAACTCAAGATTACAATTAAAGGAGAATAATTTAAATAATTTAAATCTGAAAGCAAATTTAAAAACAACAAGTTGCATGAATGATATGGAAAAATACATTGCATTGGATATATAAATGAAACTGATGTCTTAACAATTAAGACATTTACAAACAAAAAGGATATACCATGGCAAATCAAAATAATGACTTGGATAGCTTTCTTATATTAGATTTACAAAAGATATATTTTAAAATTCTGAATGATTATGGACAAAAAAACAAAACAAAAAGAAAACAAGCTCTAAAATATTATTTGAAGGAACCAAAGATCAAGATTGTTAAAAGGAAAAGAGTGTCTATTTGATCAAGGTTTAGATTATAGATATGTTGTTATTTGTTGACTTTGCTGACCAGGATTAAATAGTGAGGTTGTAAGGATCTATTTGTAGCTGAAGACGAGAAATGAGATGAGAACATTCTTTTGTATTTTAAAAGAAAGTGGTAAGTAGTTAACATTGTTTCTACTGATTGTGACAAAGGGTGAGGTAAGTTCCTTAAACATTTTTTTCTTTTCCTTTGCTATATTGCTTTGCTTTTATTTTTTATTTTTCTATCTTTATTTTTTCTGCTTTTTCTATTTTTTCTATTTCTATTTTTTCTTTTGTAGTTTGAATAGAATAGAATAGGATAGGATAGGATAGGATAGGATAGGATAGGATAGGATAGGATAGGATAGGATAG
>BLBF01000052.1:2967163-2997889 GCA_015471245.1 Laticauda colubrina
AGGATAGGATAGGATAGGATAGGATAGGATAGGATAGGATAGGATAGAATAGAGTTCTTTTATTGGCCAAGTGTGATTGGACACACAAGGAATTTGTCTTGGTGCAAATGCTTTCAGTGCATATAAAAGAAAAGATACAGTCATCAAGAATCAAGAATCATCAGGTACCACACTTAATAATAGTCATACTGTACAATAAGCAATCAAATCATACCAGGAAACAATATAAATCATAAAGATACAAATAACAAAGTTACAGTCATACAGTCACAAGTGGGAGGGAATGTGCGATTAGGCATAATGAGAAGACTAATAGTAATAGTAATGCAGACTTTGTAAATAGTTGGACAATGTTGAGGGAATTATTTGTTTAGCAGAGGTATGGCTTTTGGGGGAAAAACTTTTCTTATGTCTAGTTGTTCTGTGGTGCAGTGCTCTATGGCATCATTTTGAGGGAAGGAATTATATCCGGGATGTGAGGGGTCTGTAAATATTTTCACAGCCCTCTTTTTGACTCGTGCAGTATACAAGTCCTCAATTGAAGGCAGGTTGGTAGTAATTGTTTTTTCTGCAGACCTAATTATTCTCTGGAGTCTGTGTCTGTCTTGTTGGGTTGCAGAACCAAACCAGACAGTTATAGAGGTGCAGATGACAGACTCAATAATAATTTGAATGAGTTTTTATCCATTTGAATATAATAAAATTATTATAAAAAAGAAATAATAGTTCATGTGTATATGTGTGTGTGTGTGTGTGTGTGTGTAATTAATTAAAAAAACTATAGCAAGGTAATTCTATGGAAGTTTTCAAAATGGTTTGCCATAGCCTTCAGCAGGAGATTCTGTGCTGCCTAACATCCAAATGGAAATAATTCTGCAATCTGCAGACAATGAAAAGACAGATTAATTTGAATTTCTAGTTGGGATTTTTATTCAGGTAATAGGTCAATTTCATGCTCCTCTTATTGAGGCTATTTTGCTGAATCAGGATCTGAAATTGTCAGTGATAACACACTCCTACATCTTTTAAGCCCATGTCACACTGCACTAACGGATGGAAAGAGGATGTAAAACGGAGAGAAACACTTGCCATCCATTGGTTAACACGATGCATCCGTTCTGTACCCACTGCATCCGTTTTTCATACTCTCTATCCGTCCAGCATCCGTCTACTGAGATTTCATCTACTCAAAAAGTTTTGAGCTGCACAAAACTTTTTGAGTGGATGAACTTTCCGCCGCGTCCGTTCTACATCCGCGACACATACGGGGAACAAACGTTCTACGTCCATCATCATCTGTTACACATCCGCTGTATCCACTCGGCATCCGCTGCGCATCCGCGCAACTCGCATCTGCTCCAGCGGAAAACGGAAAGAGGGAGGAAGTGAAATGGACGCGGAACGTCCGCGCAGCATTAATAGCACGGACATAGAAAGAATGAAAGCGGATGCAGCTCGCATATAAAGCATTAAAACGGAAAAAATGTTCAAATAGGGGACGTATCTCGGATATTTAGGATGTCTGCAGGATGCCTACAGGATGCAGAAGGACACCTAGTGGAAAACCGATATTTCCTATAAAAAGGGGGAGGAAATCACCTGGATCTCACTTTCAGTCCAGCAGCCCTGGTGTGCAGACCTAATCAGCCTTGATCTTGCTCTTGCTCTTCCACATCATCCAGTCATCTCCACCATGGATCGTCACACACTCCTTTTGGTACCTGCCATTATTCTATAGCAGTGCCAAGCCCTCTTCAGGCTCTTTCACCTGTTCTACGCAAGGAAAAGCAAGCGTCCAAGAAGTGTGTGGGTCTGAAGATGGATCGCGAGAAGAGCGGAGTACAGACTGTATGACAAGCTGATGGTGGAGCTGAGGAATGAAGACCCTCGTGCATTCCAGCACTTCATGAGGATGCCACCAGCCATGTTTGACGAACTTGTAGAGCGTCTGAGATCCAGGTTGACCAAGCCTAGCACCAACTTCCATCCCAGCCTGGACCCTGGGCTGAAGGTGGCACTGACTCTGTGCCACCTGGCCTCTGGGACCACATACAGAAACAAGCAGTATGCCTGGAGGGTGCCACACAACACCACCAGCATTGTGGTCAGAGAAGTGGTGCAGGCCATCATCGCAGAATACATGGAGGAGCTCCTCCAGTGTCCCACCACTGAAGAAGGCTGGAGGAAAGTTGCAGAGCAGTGGTATCAGAGGTGGAACTTTCCACACACCGTTGGAGCCATAGATGGGAAGCACGTGGCCTGCAAAGCTCCAGCCAACTCAGGGTCCACTTATCACAACTACAAGGGTTTCTTCAGCATCATCTTCTTTGCCATGGTTGATGCTGACTACAAGTTCATGTACATCGATGCTTCAGGCAACGGCTCATCTTCAGATGCCCAGGTATACAACGGCAGTGACCTCAAGGAGGGCTGGAACGCAACCTCATCATGGGCTTCCCAGATCCAGACCTCCTGCCCAACGACACACAAGATGTACCCTACTTCATCGTTGGGGATGACGCCTTCTCCCTCAGAACCTACCTCATGAAGCCTTACACCTCCAGACTCCTCATCCGTGAAGAGAGGATCTTCAACTACAGGCTGTCCAGGGCAAGACGGGTGGTGGAGAACGCTTTTGGCATCCTGGCCAACAGGTTCCAGGTACTTCTCACCACCATGCAGCATCGCCCAGAGACCGTGAGGAACATTGTGGAAGCTTGCTGCATCCTGCACAATCTCATGCGCACCCGCTACCCAGTGTTGCAGAACAGGCTTGTGGACCACCAACAAGACATGGAGCCTGGTAAATGGAGGTAAGGACTAAACCTGATAGACACTGTGGATGTGCCAGGCCCCAACAGAGCTTCACGTGAAGGGAAGAAGCAGCGCAACCTCCTGAAACACTGGTGCAACTCCCCAGCTGGAGCAGTAGAGTGGCAAGACAGGATGGTAGATGTTTAATGGATGCTTCCTTGATCCTGTCTCATCACACTGATGAGATTATGCCATGTATGCTGAGTGGCCCGACAATGAACAGGGCATTTAATAAAGAGTTGTGTTTATGTTGAAATGTGTTGATGAATGATTAAATTGTTAGTGATAATAAAGGGCCATAGGTGTGGCACCTGGGAGGGTGGACCATAACAGTTCCACTATGCTTGCACTGGAGGCTTATCTGTCCCACAGCTATTACCCATTCCACAGCTATTACCCATCCCACAGCTATTACCCATCCCACAGCTATTACCCATCCCACAGGTATCCCTGCCCATCCCACTGCTATCCTTACACATCCCACAGCTATCCATCCCACAGTTATCCTGATCCATCCCACTGCTATCCTTACCCATCCCACAAGCATGCAAAGGCTTAAACCATTTCTAAAAGTTTCCACCAAGATTTTATTTAGTAAAAGAACGGAACCAAGTGTGTGAAGCAAAGATAACCTTTATTAATAACAAACAGTAGGACTTTATTAAAAAAGCAAAATGAACCAAGAAAAGTGTCCCAAGCAAAGATAAAGTCAACACGTAACAACCCAGTCTCTGGCACTCTTCTCAGTCTCTCTGAGGCGTGCCCATGGTCTCAGGGGTGAAGGGTCCAGTGGCTGTGGAGGTGGCAGTGGCTGGAGTGCTGGTCTGAGGCACCATTGGGGTGCCTGGCCCCGAGAGGACAAAAGGTGATGGTGTGTGCAGGAAGCTCTCAGAGAGCTGGCTCAGTCCTGTGATGTTGAGAGCCCCTTCCTCCAGGACATGGAATGTCAGTCCCAAGACCGATGACAGATGTTCTGGGGCCAGGCTTGGCTGTGGGGTGGAGGAAGGAGGAGTGTAGTGGGGCTGTCTGGTCTGCAGCTGAGCGAGGTGAGGCATCGGTGGCATCTGTGGCCTCGGTGGCATCTGTGGCGTCGGTGGCATCTGTGGCGTCTGTGGCATCGGTGGCGTCGGTGGCACCGGTGGCACCTGTGGTGTGCAATGTACCTGTGCCTGGACTGGGAAGGGCTGCCTGTGCTGCTGCAACTCCTGGTAGCCGTAGCCTTGGTAGGAGAGGTGCTGTTGAAAGCCTTGGAAGGGCTGTGACATCACCTGGGGTGGAGGAGCAGACCTGGAGTGGGTCAGAGCAGGTTTAGCTGGACCTGGAGAGTGGTGCAGAAGACCTGTGATCCTCTCTTTGATCACCTGGTACTGGGATTTGGACATGTCCATGAGGGTCTGGTTGACGTAGGTGAGGAAGGGCTTTCTGTTAGAGGATGGAATCTCGAAGTGTACCAGCTGAGAGAGGAGATCTATGCTGCTCTTGATGGTGTCCCTGATCTCCAAGAGGACAGTGTGGCTCTGTCCCTCCAGTCTGCCTCTCTGTCGCTTTCTGTGGAGGTGGAGCTGGGGGTGGGGGTGGGTTGGTCTCTGGTGGCCGCGGCCTCTTCTTGCTCCATCTGCATCAGGGGATCCTCCATGTGCTCTGACATGGGGTGTGCAGCTGTCGGGGGGGTCTCTGTCGTGGGGCACTCCAAAGATACCTGCCTGGACACAGGAGCTGACTCTTGGCCAGAAGAGGACTGGATGTCTCTGAGCTGCCTGAGAGAGAGGGTTGACAGAGGGGCTGCTCCTTGGTGGCAGATCTCACCCTCCAAGAAGCTGCACTTGGCCATCACGTAGGTCTCCCAGTCGGTGAGCTTGACTGCGGCCTGGCCAGACTTCTTCAGGTGCAGCTTCCCGTACCAGGTTTGCATGTGCTTCCACCACCCCAGGAGGACATCCGAAGTGTAGCCTAGGCTCTCCGCCTTCTCTCTCCAAGCCGCCTGCTTCCGCTTGGTGTCTCGATAGAGCCTGTGTCCCTTCCTCCAGAATTACTCGTTCTCCCTCAGCCATTCGAGCACCTCATGTTCCTCTGCAATAGAGTACTGTCTCCTCTCCCCCTTTTCGTGCGATTGCCCTTCCTCCCTCTGGCAGAGCCTTCTGGGCCCTCATCAGCAGGGCTTTGAGGTTCTAGGGGCTGGTCCACCACACCACCACCACCACCACCAGCAGCAGCAGCAGCAGCAGCAGTAGCACCAGCAGGATCAGCAGCACCAGCAGAAGCACCAGCAGCACCAGCAGCACCAGCAGTAGCATGAGCAGAAGCACCAGCAGGACCAGCAACAGCACCAGCAGAGTCAGCACCAGCAGAAGCACCAGCACCAGGAGGAGCACCAGCAGAAGCACCAGCACCAGCAGAGTCAGCACCAACAGCAGAAGCAGCAGCACCAGCACCAGCAGCAGAAGTCCCAGTAGAAGCAGAGTCAGCGCCAGGGGGTGCGATGGTGGTCCTGTCCTTCTTGCCAGAGCTGGCATGAGTAGGCACAGGCTTCCTCTTCTTCCCCATGGTTGTTGGCTGAAGATGTGTCTGGCAGCACGTCTTTCCTCTGAATGGTGACCTGCTTGCGAGCTGCTTCCCTTTGTATCCACGGGGCTGACGCAATGCATCCTCCCCGCATTCGCAGTGAACGCTTTGCATCCGCATCATCCGCTCAGCATCCGCTCTGCATCCGCTCCTTCTGCTGCGCGTCCACTTCGCTGTTCTCCCACGGAAGCCCTGCAGATGTGTCATCCGCTTCCATCCGCTAGGCTTCCGTTGAGCATCCGCTTAACATCCTCGCTCGTCCTCCCCACGTCCGTTCCTTTCCGTTGTTGTCCATTCTCTTTATGCAAATTTGGGGCACTTTTGAGAGCGGATAACAATGGATGGAAAATTTGCTCGTCCGCTGTGTCCTTTTTACATACGTTTTGCATCCGTCAGCCGATGTGACCTAGCCTTAACTTGCATAACACATTTTAGAAAGCTAGATTCTCCTTCCACCCCTTTTAAGCTCCTTCTCCTTCTTTTAAACAAGTCTTTCTGCAACAGCTTTAGCAGTGTTTATGAAATTCATCCACTGATTGGGAAGTGGTCACTAAGTCTATTACAAAATCTGTCAGGGATGACTTTCTGGCATTATGCTGCTCTAGAATTTTAATGCTTTTTATTAGAAACAATGCAGGTTGTCCATGCCCATCATTAAAGCAACTGGGATAAACAGTAATCCACCTCCCCCTGAAATAGCTCTATGTATTTGAACAATGAATGGGATGGCACTCTATGGAAGTGTGCCCATAATGAGAAACCTTATCATTACCGAATGGGTGGTTTTCAAGTTATCCTTAAAAGCATCAGAGATGACAATTCCTATACTTGCCTTTGTTTAGTATATACTAACAACCATTGTTAGAGAATTTTCCTTTCTGGTCTCTTTCTTAACTTAATATTCCCTTTATTATACTATTTCCAGCCTATTGGAACTTTAAAACACCAGAGCAATTAAACTGGAATGTTTTTTTAGTAAAACCATACTTTCTCCTAGGGCAATGAACTGTGTGAAGCTGATCAAAGCCAAAGCTGGAGATTGAATTTTCGGATTGTTGTTAAAAACATATTGGGCTGTCAAAAAAATGTCAACTCAATAGATGTGTGTTTACTTGTACTTGTGCTCTGTTGCAGCTTCCTTCCTCAATTTTCCAGACTAAATCCTGATTCCATAGTCAACCTCTGAATCCTCCAGTTTCCAATTCTCTGGTTCCTATATGATCCATCTGGAAACATCTACTAACACTTCAAACACATTTTCTCTTTGCTACCACAGCATTATATTGTTGTCCAGTTTACTGGGTTTATATTTCAGTCTGAGTCCAATACTGGTGATTGCTCATCAGCAGCAGTGACAGAACTTGAACTGCTGTGTTTCTCCTTAAAGCTCTAAATTCTCTCTGAAAGAAAGCCAAAGACTACATAGAGAATGCTCTAATTCTAAGGGGGAAAATAACAATATTCAGTTTTGATAAGAAATGCCTTAACCTTAATCTGGGGTCTTTTAGTAGAGGTAATAAGAGAAGAGCAATAAAGGTTGAACATCATTCCATATAATTGGAAAGCATATACTAATGAGCTGTGGGATATTACTGCTTTTCAAACAGATATGATACAGAAATTCCTTATCTATTTTTACTATATTTCTTGCAGAAATATATCTGTCTCCTGTAATATTTCAGGTTGTAAGTTGTGACGCCTACTATAATGGAATATGATCTTGCTCCCTTTAAAAAACAAACAGCTGTGTGTTTAAAGTTAGTTTAAAGTTAGTACACCATGGAGAAAACAGCAATGGCAGGCAAAAATTCTTCTCTATTGCAGTGAATTGTGCATGGATGGAATTGTGTTTATTTGTTTCTTGTATGCTCTTGAAATGCTTCCAAGGATACCTTAAATAAAGTTAAGTAAAGTTATTATTTAATTATTAAATTAAGTAAAGTTATTATTTAAAGATAATAAAGTTTTTTAAATGTTGATTAAATTTTTTTTAACATAAACAATAAAATGATACAAAACAATAACACAGAGGTTATTGAACAAAAAATGTAGAAGGATCACTCTTTACAAGCAAATGGAGACAGTACAAAAATGTAAATGTGCCAAGATAGCATTCAACTTGAGTTCATGTATTGGTATGTGGGAATGACCTTGAGAGACAGGAAACAGAACCACCATCATGTAAGAGTCTCAGCCTACAGAAGCCAAATGTTTCAGAAAAGATCTTCCCTAGTTTTCCAGAGAATAAAAAGAAAGTAAAGGTAAAATACTTTGTCTTGCAAAATTATATTAATGGAACCTTAATAAAGATAGAATTTATACTTGGTTATATCTTAGAACCTCTTCCAGACTTCCATCTTAGGAGATTTGCTTTTCCTCTTGTCTTGAATCTTTATTCTGAAATCCTGCTCTCTAAACCAGGTAAATTCCTCAAATCAGGTTGGAGTTTTCAAATTATCAACAGAGTCCTGGCAGTTGCTGTCTTTGTGAACGAGAGGTCTAAAGATAGGCACCCAGCTGGCCAAAATAAGTGAGGTGGGGAAACATCAGAACTTGGCTGGATCTGATTTTTAGGTTTTAGCTATAAGTTGATGGACAGGAATGGGCAGGTGTCATTTTTCATGGCATCAAGGCATATATTTGGATGCCAGTATACATTTAAACATTGGCAGCTGTGCAAATAATAAGGCATGTAGTGATTAAACCACCTTAAAATTATATTTTCTTACCAAGGATGGAGAAGGTGAAAGCTTAAAAGAAAAGGTTAATTAATTTTTAGAAGTTGGAGATGGCTGGGGATGGATATGGGAAGGCAAAAATGGGCAACATCTAGCTCTGGTTTAGGAGATGTTTGACATTTCTCAATTAGGAAAAGGGCAAAAGGGCAATATAATCTAGAAGAGATCCTATTGCATGGTTACACCATTTTTGGGATCAGGTGGGGATGTTATCATTTTAATAAGTTCATTAAGTTATTCATACTGTACTCTATGCCAAACCAAACTTTTTTGATGGGCTCCTGGGAATTGTATCCAACGAGATCTGATTTGCCCCTATAAATCACAAACTGCTGAGATTCTTTAGAAATAGAGCATCCAAATGACAAAAATAAACCTGTCAATAAACAGTAAGAAAGGAAAGTTAAAAATGGATATAATTAAACATAAAATGGGACTAATGGAAAAAGAAGAACTAGCACAGAAAATCAGAGGTGCGAAGCAGAACTATTTTGAAGATGCAAACAAACTAGGTAGATGGTTAGCATATAAACTGAGAAAGGAGAAAGAATCAAGGAAAATATTGCAATTAATAGATGATCAAGGCCAAGTTTGCTATGGAAGTAAAGAGAAGAAGGAAATTATATGAGACTATTATGGGAAACTATACTCACAAGAGAATATTGACAAGGAAAGTGTTAAACAGTACTTACAGAATGCTAATCTACCCATGATATCTAAAGAGATTGAAACAATGTTAGAAAGCAATATAACTATGATGGTGTTAACTGAAGCTCTTAAGAAGCAAACAATGGAAAAGCACCAGGCCCAGATGGACTTCCAGCAGAATTCTACAAAACACTACAAGAATCATTGAACATTCCATTATTAGAAGTTATGAATGAAGTTATGTTAAAGAAGAAGATACCGAAATCATGGTCAGAAGCTTATATTACACTTATCCCAAAAGAGGAGGCCGATCCATTACAAATCAAGAACTATAGACCTATTTCCTTACTAAATGAAGATTATAAAATTTTTGCTTCAATATTGGCAGAAAGACTTAAAAAATACCTAAATAATTTTATTTACCCTGATCAAAATGGATTTCTGCCAAAGAGACAAATTAAAGACAATATGAGAGTAATATTGGACACTTTGGAATACTACGAGACACAATTTGAAAAAAAATGGCTTTGATAGTTTTAGATGCACAGAAGGCATTTGATAATGTGAATTACCGATTCATGTTATTACACTGGAATAGATGGCTTTGGTAAAAAAAAATATTCATGCAATAGAAGCTATATATCATAACCAAATGGCAAAGGTAATGATAGACGGAGAACTGACAGACTCTATTGATATAAGAAAAGGAACAAGACAAGGGTGCCCTCTGTCACCTTTGTTGTTTGTGTTAATCTTGGAAGTGTTAAACAGAAATATTAGAGAAGAAAAGGATATAAAGGGAAGAAAATTAAAAAGGAAGAATTTAAATTTCAAGCATTCGCACATGATCTGGTTTTCATTTTAGAAGACCCACTAGAAACAGCATCAAAATTGAGAGAAAAGATAGAGGTATATGGGAAGGTGGCTGGTTTGAAAATAAATAAAGACAAAACAAAGATTTTGACAAACAATATGTTATCAAGACAAAAGGAAGAACTGGTGGATATATTGAAAATCCAGGTCATGAATAAAGCCCATGTCACACCGAACCAACGGATGCAAAGAGGATGTAAAACGGACAAAAAACCTTGCCATCCGTTTGAAAACGCGATGCATCCGTTCTGTACTCATTGCCTCCGTGTTGCATCCTCTCTATCCGTCCAGCATCCGTTTATGGACATTTCATCCACTCCAAAAGTTTTGGGCTGCCTAAAACTTTTGCGCGGAAAATGTATCCAGTTCGTCCATTCTGCATCCACGACGCATCCGCTACGCATCCGTTACGCATCCGCTACGTATCCGCTATATCCGCTTGGCGTCCGCTGTGCATCTGCGCAACTTGCATCCGCCTGGACACAGGGAGGAAGCGGAACGGCCCGGAACAGATGCACAACGGATGCAGAACGGATGCAGCACGGAAACAAAGCGTTTAAAGCGGAAAAAACGTTTGCAGAGGGGATCTATCTTGGATATTAAGGATGTCTAGAGGATGCCTAGAGGATGCCTAGAGGATGCAAAGGGACACCTATGCTGCCTATAAAAAGGGGGAACAACTCGTCTGCATCTCACTTTCAGACCAGCAGCCCAGCTGTGCAGACCTCTGCAGCCTTCATCTGACTCTTCCTCTTCCACAACATCCAGTCATGTCCACCGTGGATCGTAACACAGTCCTTTTGGCAGCCACCATCCTTCTGCAACAGTACGAAGCCATCTACAGGCTCTGTGAACTCTACTATGGGGAGAAAAAGAGGCGGCCAAGAAGCATCTGGGTCCGAAAATGGATCGGGAGAAGAGCAGAGTACGGACTGTACAACAAGCTGATGGTGGAGCTCAGGAACGAAGACACTCGGGCGTTCCAGAACTTCAGGAGTATGCCTCCAGCCATGTTTGATGAAGTTGTGCAGCGCCTGACACCCAGGTTGACCAAGGCAAACACCAACTTCCGGCCCAGCCTGGAACCTGGGCTCAAGATGGCACTCACTCTGCGCCACCTTGCCTCAGGGACCATCTACAAAAGCATGCAGTACGGCTGGAGGGTGCCACACAACACCATCAGCATTGTGGTCAGAGAAGTGGTGCAGGCCATCATCGAAGAATACCTGGAGGAGCTCCTCCAGTGCCCCTCCACTGGAGAAGGCTGAAAGAAATTTGCAGAGCAGTGGTATCAGAAGTGGAACTTCCCCCACACCGTTGGAGCCATAGATGGCAAGCACGTGGCCTGCAAAGCGCCAGCCAAGGCGGGGTCCACTTATTTCAACTACAAGGGCTTCTTCAGCATCATCCTCTTCGCCATGGTCGATGCTGACATGTACATGTACATCGATGTACATGTACATCATGTACATCGATGCTTCATGTACATCGATGTACATGTACATCATGTACATCGATGCTTCAGGCTACGGCTCATCTTCAGATGCCCAGGTATACAATGCCAGTCACCTCAAGGAGGGGCTGGAAGGCAATCTCATTGTGGGCTTCCCAGATCCAAACCCCCTGCCCAACGACACACAAGATGTGCCCTACTTCATCGTTGGGGATGACGCCTTCTCCCTCAGAACCTACCTCATGAAGCCATACACTTCCAGATGCCTCACCCATGAAGAGAGGATCTTCAACTACAGGCTGTCCAGGGCAAGGCGGGTGGTGGAGAACGCCTTTGGCATCCTGGCCAACAGGTTCCAGGTACTTCTCACCATCATGCAGCATCGCCCAGAGACCATGAGGAGGATCGTGGAAGCTTGCTGCATCCTGCACAATCTCATGCGCACCCGCTACCCAGTCTTGCAGAACAGGCTTGTGGACCATCAACAAGGCAATGGGGACATGGAGCCTGGGGAATGGAGGCAAGGGCGAAACCTGATCGACACTGAGGATGTGCAAGGCCACAACAGAGCCTCACAGGAAGGGAAGAAGCAGCGCAACCTCCTGAAACACTGGTGCAACTCCCCAGCTGGAGCATTGGAGTGGCAAGGATGGTAGATGCTTAATGGATGCTTCCTTCAGCCTGTCTCATCACACGGATGAGATTGGGCCATGTATGTTGGGTGTGGCCTACAATAAACAGGGCGTTTAATAAAGAGTTGTGTTTATGTTGACATGTGTGGATGATTGATTACATTGTTATTGATAATAAAGGGTCATAGGTGTGGCACCTGGGAGGGTGGACCATACAGTCCCACTATGCTTGCACTGGAGGTTTATCTATCCTACAGCTATTAGCCATCCCAAAGGTATCCCTGCTCATTCCACAGGTATCCCTGCCCACCCCACTGCTATCTTAACCCATCCCACAAGCATGCAAAGGCTTAAGCCAATTCTAAAAGTTTCCACCAAGACTTTATTAAAAAAAACAAATGAAGCAAGTGTGTGAATCAAAGATAAACTTTATTGAACAACAAGCTGTAAAAAAAAAATGACCCAAGTCAAGTGTCCAAATAAAGTCCACAGGTAGCCAGCTACCCAGTCTCTGGCACTCTTCTTGGTCACTCGGAGGTGTGCCCAGTCTCAGGGGTGAAGGGTCCAGGTACTGTGGTGGTGGGTGGTGCTGGAGCGCCTGGCCTTGAGAGGACAACAGGGGACGGTGTGTTGAGAAAGGTCTCGGACAGCTGGCTCAGCCCCGTGATGCTGAGAGGTCCTTCCTCCATGCCATGGGGTGTCAGCCCCAGTACTGATGACTGATGTACTGAGGCCGGGCTTGGCTGTGGGGTGGAGGAAGGAGTAGTGTAGTGGGGCTGTCTGCTCTGCAGCTGGGTGAGGACTGGTGTGGTTGGCATCGCTGTCGTTGGTGGCATCATTGGCATGGGTGGCATCGCTGTCGTTGGTGGCATCATTGGCGTGGGTGGCATCGGTGGCATCAGTGAAACAGGTGGCAACGGTGTCACCCGATGACTCTGTGCCTGGACTGGGAAGGGCTGCTGCCTGTGCTGCTGAACCTCCTGGTAGCCGTAGCCCTGGTAGGTGAGGGCCTGTGGGAAGCCTTGGAATGAGAGGGACATCACCTGGGGTGGAGGAGCAGGCCTGGACTGGGTGGGAGCAGGTTCCTCTGGGTCTGGAGGGTTGTGAAGCAGCTTGGTGAACCGGTCCTTCACCTGCTGGTACTGTGGATCCGTCATTTCCTTGAGGGTCTGGTTGACATAGGTGAGGAAGGGCTTGCGATTGGAGGAGGAGGAGTCGGTGTGGACCAGCTGAGAGAGGAGATCTATGCTGGTGCGGATGGTGTGCCTGATCTCCAGCAGGACAGTGTGGCTCTGCCCCTCCTGCTGTCTGGCTCTCTGCCTTTCTGTAGAGGTGGAGCTGGGTGGTGGTGGATGCGGGTATGGCTGTGGTGGATGCGCCGTCTCCTTTCTCCCATGCACCAGGGAGTCCTCCACATGCTCCATCACGGTTACACCTGTCTGCGGGTTCTCCGCCGTGGCACGCTCCACAGAAACCTGCCTGGAGACAGGGACTGACTCTCGGCCGGAAGAGGACTGGGTGCCAGCAGGCTGCTGGAGAGAGAGGGTCATGAGAGGGGCTGCTGGTGCTCCTCGGTGGCAGATCTCACCCTCCAAGAAGCTGCACCTGGCCATGACGTAGGTCTTTCTGTCTGTCAGCTTCACAGTGGCCTGGCCAGATTTCTTCAGGTGCAGCTTCCCGTACCAGGTGTGCATGTGCTTCCACCAGCCGAGAAGCTCCTCCGAAGTGTAACCCGTACTCTCTGCCCTCTCTCTCCAAGCAGCCTGCTTCCGCTTGGTGTCCCTGTACAGCCGGTGTCCCTTCTGCCACAGATAATTGTTCTCTCTCAGCCACTCCAGCACCTCATCCTCGTGCATCTCCGCAATGGAGTATTGCCTCCTCTCCCATTGTCACATACGCCTCTTCCTCCCTTTGGCAGGACCAGATGGGCCCTCATCAGAGGGGCTCCCAGGTAGTAGGGGCTGCTCCTCCACACCACCAGCAGCAACACCAGCAGAATCATCATCATCATCATCATCATCATCCTCACCAGCAGGATCATAATCAGCATCATCATCCTCACCAGCAGGATCATAATCAGCATCATCATCCTCACCAGCAGGATCATTATCAGCATCAGCATCATCATCATCAGCAGCAGCAGCAGGAACAGCAGGAACAGGATCAGCAGCAGTAGAATAAGCACCAGCAGGGCCAGCAAGTCCAGGAGCATGAGCAGGACCAGGAGCACGAGCAGGACCAGGAACACGAGCAGGACGAGCAGGACGAGCAAGACCAGGAGCACGAGCAGGACGAGCAAGTCCAGAAGCACGAGCAGGTCGAGCAGGACCAGCAGGACCAGGAGCAGCTTCAACAGAGTAAGCAACAGCAGAAGCCCCAGCACCAGCAGAAGCACCACCACCAGGAGCAGCTTCAGCAGAAGCACTAGCACCAGCAGAGTCAGGGGCAGGGGGCGGGAGGTTGGTCCTATCCCTCTTGTCAGGGATGGCGGCAGGTTGCTGAGGCTTTCGCTTCCTCCCCATGGTTGTGGGGTTGCTGGCTGGCGGGGAGGCTGGCAGGGACCAAGGCTGGCAGGAGGGCTGGCAGAAAGGCTGGCAGGAAGGCAGGCAGGCAGGCAGGCACCAAGGCTGGCTGGAAGGCAGGCTGGCAGGGCAGGCAAGGAACTTGAATTGTCCAGCAGCAGGTCTTTCCTTGGAATGCTGGCCACGTGCGAGCTGCTTCCCTTTATATCCGGGGGGCTTACATCATACTTCCCCCCCGCATGCACAATTAACGCTCGACATCCATTCCGCTTCCGCTGTGCATCTGCTAGGCTTCCGCTGTGCATCCGCTTTATCCGCTAGGCTTTCGCTCTGCATCCGCTTTATCCGCTAGGCTTCCGCTCTGCATCCGCTTTATCCGCTCGGCGTCCACTCTGCATCCGCTCTTTCAGTTCCGCGTCCGCTTCGCTGAGGCCCCCCCGAAGCCCTGTGGTTGCATCATCCGCTCCCATCCACTTCCATCCGCTGGGCTTCCGTTCCGCATCCGTTTTGCATCCGCCCTGCGTCCTCCCTGCATCCGTGTTATCCGCTCCGGTTATGCAAATTTTTACCCCTTTTGAGAGCGGATAACAATGGATGGAACATTTTGCTCATCTGTTGTGTCCGTTTTGCATCCGTTGGCCAGTGTGACATGGGCTTAAGTTCAAGTACTTGGGGATACATTTGACAGCAATATGTAGCACACTAAAAGAGAATAATTATATCAAACTTAAGCAGCAGATAGAGCTAGATTTGGCGAAATGGGAAAATTTACAACTGTCATTAATAGGGAGAATATCAATAATCAAGATGAATAAACTACCCAGTTTTTTATATTTGTTCCAATTTCAGTTAGGCTTGGAAAATATTATTTTGAAGATTTAAATAAAATTGTGTTGAAATATATATGGCAAGGTAAGAAAGTGAGAATAAAATTAAAACTTTTGCAAGATGCTAGAATAAGAAGAGGATTTGGTTTGCCTAACTGGGAGTTGTACTACCAAGCTACAAATTTGATGTGGGTTAAGGAATGGATAACATGAAGAAATGCTAGATTGTTGACATTAGAAGGACATGTTGCTGAGTGGCATACTTTTTTATGGTATAAAGGAACTAAAACACAGGAGTATTTTCGAAGACATTATATATGGGAATCTCTGTGGTTAAACTGGGAGAAGATTAAAAGACAATGTTATTTGAAAATTCCAGTCTGGCTATCAACTGTTGAAGCATTTTCCTATCCTATAATATATAAAAAGGAACAAACAGTTAGATATGGTGAAATATTGAATGAAAAGGGTAAACTTAAATCTATGCAAAAATTAGAAGAACAAGGTATAAAGACGAATTGGTTTTCATATGCGCAAATACATTCAAGGTATGATAAAGATTCTAAAACAGAAGGTTTCTATGATAAACTGACTGATATAGATAAGATTTTGACAGGTACTGATGAAAAAGTGATTAAAAAATTGTATGGATATATATTAGAAATTAAACTAGAAGAAGAATAAGTTAAAGAAACAATGATTGCTTGGGGGAAGAATTTTGGATATGGGATTGATCGCAAAAAATGTGGTCTCAAAATTATGAAATGACAATGTCAACAGCACATAAAGAAAATGTGTACAAGATGTTTTACAGGTGGCATTTCCCCCCAACAAGAATAGCAAGAATGTTCAAGTACAAATCTGAAAAATTTTGGAAATGTCATCAGGTACCTGGCTCATATTACCATATGTGGTAGACTTGTGCGGATGCCAAAAAATATTGGACTAAAATCCACACATGGTTGGAAAAAATGACAAAAAAGTATATAGACTTGAAACCAGGGATATTTTTACTGGGAATTTTACCTGAAATATACAGTAAAGAATTGAAATTGATTGTAAATGTGTTAACAGCGGCTAGGATTGTATTTGCTAAAAACTGGAAAAATGAGAAAATTCCATCAAAGGAGGAAATTATTAAGAAAATATTGGAATGTGCTGAAATGAGTAGATTGACATTTGAAATCAGAGAACAAGATGATAAACAATTTTATAAAATTTAGGATCTATTCTATCAATGGTTAGACAATAAGACATGGAAATGAAATATATAGATTTTTAGAAAATAATGAATTTATAAAGATGTATTTTTTCTTTTTATTATATCTATAAAATGATTGTAGGATAGATTTGAGATGGTAATATGAACTATCATAAAACAAATTAAGTAAAATATGGATTATCTTGTAAATCATTAATGAATAATAGTGTCAGCCTTCAAGATTTTCAGCCATCAAGACTTTCTCCCTTTGCTTTGCATCTTTCGGCTGTCATAAGTAATGGAGGGAGGAGGGGGGAATGGTTATGGGAAGTGAGCTGGAGGTGTTACAAACCAGAGCTGTATAAACTGGGGAGGGGGGGTACACTCTTGCTTAGGTTTCTATTCTATGCTATGCACAGCTGCAACCCTTTATCAAACTATGCCAAGGTCAATGGACAGAAGCCTCATCACCACCTGGAAATGCCCACATGATGATGTACACAACTTTTAATTGGATGAGCCAATTGAACTATTGAAAGTGGGAAGATTGCCATTACTTTATATATGTGATTTATGTGCCCATTTTCCCAGATTCAGAATTCTTTTGTTGCTACCACTTGACTTCCAGTAAAAGATATCTTTTCTCTGATTAACGGAGTCTAAGTATTTCTTTCTTGGATTTTGAATGGAGCACCAGCTGACAAATAGTACAGTCAAATCATTGATTAATAATGATATTAATGTATTTTATTTGATTGACAATATGAGAATATATACAATGTAATTGTAACTGAAGACTATGAAGTGGAAGCACAAAACAATTTGTAAACCAACCGACACACCATATGTATATATATGGAAGATGGCTTGATGTTTTTATGTTTTGTTTGTCTGTCTTAAAAAACAATAAAATTTATTTTTTAAAAAAGGAAGCAAGTTTTGCAATATTGCCTCAGGAGAAGGATGCTAGGGAGAAGGATGCCCCCACCCCCAGGAAAAATGGGTACAACTGCAGTTGATCAGCTTGAAAGACCACTCTTCCCCCCTGACATTTGACAGCCCTCCCCCCCCAGCCTTCTGAAAAGTATGAAGACTTTGCTTTCCCCCCAAACTCTGGAATAGAGTGAGATTGATGAGAGTTTTTGTGGTGGACTACTGTAGTTTTTAAAGTTTATTAAACCAGGTTTTTACTATTTGTGGTTTTAACAGCTATATTACTGGTATAATGGTGTTGTTTTAACTGTTAATTGAGAGTTGCAAAAGGTATGGTATAAGATCAGTGGCTCAATAATTATTTTAGACAAATAAATTGGAGAAGGAAGAACTTGCTGCACTTGAAAGCCCCCCTTTGGCAGCTGAGGAATGTCAGCATGCCAAGAGAAGGGGTGGAGATGTGGGCTGAAGAGGAAAAGGTCATTATTGCCACGACCACTTGATTATAGCAATCTCAAAGAAGCACTTTGGCAAGTATTTTCCTCTTGGTCTCGTAAAAGCTAGCAGTTGGCATGAAGGGGATTTCAGAGTCTCTGAGGACATCCTGTGATTTCTTTCTCAGGCAAAAAGCAGTAGGCAGCTGCTCTTTTTCACTGGAGAGTGTCTGATAATGTGTCTTTCTTCCCTCATGTTGCTGACAAGAGCATTTTGCTCCCCTTTTATGGAGTTTAAGTATAATACACTTAATAGCAGTTAGTGATGTCAGTGCTCTTTGGTATAACAAATCTCTGGTGTGAGATAATCTTGGTTAATGATCAGCATAAAACAGAGAGGTTGGGGTTTTAAGGTTGCTATAAATCTTCTTTTCTCTGTGACTGAATGAGAAGAAGGTGAACCCATTAACTTTTCCACCGTATCGACAGCCAGCCAGTGCTTTATCCACTGGTCAGTGGGGACAGCAATACCATCCTGTTAACAGAATAATTCGTAGATTCCTCTCCATTCACCACCACCGGAGAGAAGCAGGTTAGTCTCCCTGTTTCCCGTTTGAGAGACTTCATTTTCAAAGAAGAATCAATAAGCTTATGTCAGGACTATATTACTTCACATGGCAAACATGAATGGATTTGCTTCCACATGAAACCAAAATTGCTGCTCACAGAAAACTTGGTGCTTAGGAAAAGCATTGTTTATAACTTTTTCTTGGCAGCAAATTTTCCTTGTGCATGGCAGGAAGGATGTACACAAGCATTGCAGCTATGACTTTTTTTGATGGATCAGATATATTTCTCACCTTATGGTTTAAACATTTTAGCTTTCACTTGTGAGAGTGTTTAAAATAAAACAAAGTTAAAAGATAACTCAGAAATTAGAAATCCAGTGAGAAACAGCATTAATAAGATGCAGGCAAAAATAGTTCAGGTTTAAAAACATGGAAAATAATGTTTTTATATGGTGCCAAATCATTGCAATATAGGCAACAGGCAGGCCTCTCCAGGAAAAGCATTCTAAGAGATTTTGCCTTCTTCATGAAAAGTAAATCATGGTCTCCACAGAGAAAAGAGATTAATCATTCCATTGTTCCTATGCTTCAAATGACACCAGAGACATCTTAAGTTGCATCTCCACTCATAGTTCAGCATCTCAAAGTTGCCACAAAAAGTAATCCATTCTTAATACTTCAGAACTTCATTCAAATGGGGACTCATACACTTATATTTATGTGTTTGTTTCATTTCTGTGTTGCATAGTGTTGAAAGCTTTGCCAGTAGCTAACAATCTCAAAATAAAATGAAATCCACAAAAAAAAAAACCCACTACACTACAGGGCTATGCAGGTACATAGGCATGCATGCACAAATGTAAATTGAAAAAGCAATTGCTTTCAAAATGAAAATGAAAGCAATGCATTGGATTGCATGCATGGCTACATTTATTTACATTTGATTTCTAATTTCTGATTGACTTCACAATGGCTGGACAGAGACAGACAAAGGACTAGAAATGGCCCAGGGACTATAAAATGCCCATGTCTGTATTAATAGCTGTTCCTAAAGCCCATGTCACACAGCACCAACAGATGCAAAGAGGATGTAAAACAGAGAGAAACACTTGCCATCCATTGGTTAACACGATGCATCCGTTCTGTACTCACTGCATCCGTTTTTCATACTCTCCATCCGTCCAGCATCTGTCTACTGAGATTTCATCCGCTCAAAAAGTTTTGAGCTGCACAAAACTTTTTGAGCAGATAAAGTATCCAACGTGTCCGTTATACATCCGCTACGCATATGGGGAACATCCATTATACGTTCGTCGTCATCCGTTACGCAGCCACTATATCTGCTAGGCATCCGCTGCGCATCCGCGCAACTCACATCCGTTCCAGCAGAAAACAGACACAGAGAGAAAGCGAAACGGATGCGGAATGGACACGCAGCATTAGTAGCACGGATGTAGAAAGGATGAAAGTGGATGCAGCTCGCATATAAAGCATTAAAACGGAAAAAAAGTTCGTATAGGGGACGTATCTCGGATATTTAAGGTGTCTGCAGGATGTCTAGAGGATGCAAAAGGACACCTAGCAGAAAACCTATATTTCCTATAAAAAGGGGGAGAAATCACCTGGATCTCACTTTCAGTCCAGCAGCCCTGCTGTGCAGACCTCTGCAGCCTTCATCTGGATCTTGCTCTTCCACAGCATCCAGTCATCTCCACCATGGATCATCACACACTCCTTTTGGTAGCCGCCATCATTCTACAACAGTGTGAAGCCCTCTACAGACTCTTTCACCTGTTCTACGGGAAGAAAAGGAGGCATCCAAGAAGTGTCTGGGTCTGAAGATGGATCGTGAGAAGAGCCAAGTATGGGCTGTATAACAACCTGATGGTGGAGCTGAGGAACGAAGACCCTCCTGCATTCCAGAACTTCATGAGAATGCCACCAGCCATGTTTGACGAAGTTGTGGAGCGGCTGAGACCCAGGTTGACCAAGGCAAACACCAACTTCCGTCCCAGCCTGGACCCTGGGCTGAAGGTGGCACTGACTCTGCACCACCTGGCCTCCGGGACAGGAGTATGCAGTATGCCTGGAGGGTGCCACACAACACCATCAGCTTTGTGGTCAGAGAAGTGGTGCAGGCCATCAACGAAGAATACCTGGAGGAGCTCCTCCAGTGCCCCTCCACTGAAGAAGGATGGAAGAAAGTTGCAGAGCAGTGGTATCAGAAGTGGAACTCCTCCCCACACTGTTGGAGCCATAGACGTGGCCTGCAAAGCTCCAGCAAACTCAGGGTCCACTTATCAAAAATACAAGGGCTTCTTCAGCATCATCCTCTTCGCCATGGTCGATGCTGACTACAAGTTCATGTACATCGATGCTTCAGGCAATGGGTCATCTTCCGATGCCCAGGTATACAACGCCAGTCACCTCAAGGAGGGGCTGGAATGCAACCTCATCATGGACTTCCCAGATCCAGACCCCCTGCCCAACGACACACAAGATGTGCCCTACTTCATCATGGGGGATGACGCCTTCTCCCTCAGAACCTACCTCATGAAGCCATACACTTCCAGATGCCTCACCCATGAAGAGAGGATCTTCAACTACAGGCTGTCCAGAGCAAGGCGGGTGGTGGAGAATGCCTTTGGCATCCTGGCCAACAGGTTCCAGCTACTTCTCACCACCATGCAGCATTGCCCAGAGACCATGAGGAACATCATGGAAGCTTGCTGCATCCTGCACAATCTCATGCGCACCCGCTACCCAGTGTTGCAGAACAGGCTCGTGGACTGCCAACAAGGCAATGGGGACATGGAGCCTGGTGAATGGAGGCAAGGGCAAAACCTGATAGATACTGTGGATGTGCAAGGCCCCAACAGAGCTTCACGTGAAGGGAAGAAGCAGTGCAACCTCCTGAAACACTGGTGCAACTCCCCAGCTGGAGCAGTGGAGTGGCAAGACAGGATGATAGATGATTAATGGATGCTTCCTTGAGCCTGTCTCATAACACTGATGAGATTGTGCCATGTATGTTGAGTGGCCCTACAATGAACAGGGCATTTAATAAAGAGTTGTGTTTATGTTGAAATGTGTTGATGAATGATTAAATTGTTATTGATAATAAAGGGCCATAGGTGTGGCACCTGGGAGGGTGGACCATACAGTCCCACTAATGCTTGCACTGGAGGCTTATCTATCCCACTGCTATCCTAACCCATCCCACAGCTATTAGCCATCTCACAGCTATCCTTATCCATTCCAGTGCTATCCTTACCCATCCCACAAGCATGCAAAGGCTTAAACCATTTCTAAAAGTTTCCACCAAGACTTTGCAAAATGACCCAAGTAAAGTGTCCCAAGAAAAGATAAAGTCAACCCAGTCTCTGGCACACTTCTCCGTCACTCTGAGGCATGCCCATAGTCTCAGGGGTGAAGGGTCCAGGTGCTGAGGAGGTGGCTGCTGCTGGAGTGCTGGTCTGAGGTGCCATTGGGGTGCCTGGCCCCGAGAGGATAACAGGGGATGGTGTGTGGAGGAAGCTCTCAGAGAGCTGGCTCAGTCCCGTGATTTTGAGAGCCCCTTCCTCCAGGACATGGGGTGTCAGTCCCAAGACCGATGACAGATGTTCTGAGGCCGGGCTTGGCTGTGGGGTGGAGGAAGAAGGAGTGTAGTGGGGCTGTCTGGTCTGCAGGTGAGCGAGGTGAGGCATTGGTGGCATTGGTGGCATCGGTGGCATCGGTGGTGTACGATGAACCTGTGCCTGGACTGGGAAGGGCTGCCTGTGCTGCTGGAACTCCTGGTAGCCATAGCCTTGGTAGGTGAGGGCCTGTGGAAAGCCTTGGAAGGGCTGTGACATCACCTGGGGTGGAGGAGCAGACCTGGACTGGGTCGGAGCAGGTTCATCTGGGCCTGGAGGTTTGTGCAGAAGACCTGTGATCCTCTCCTTTATCACCTGGTACTGGAATTTGGACATGTCCATGAGGGTCTGGTTGACATATGTGAGGAAGGGCTTTCTGTTAGAGGATGGTATGTCAGTGTGTACCAGCTGAGAGAGGAGATCTACGCTGCTTTTGATGGTGTCCCTGATCTCCAGCAGGACAGTGTGGCTCTGTCCCTCCGGTCTGCCTCTCTGCCTGCCTTCTGTGGAGGTGGAGCTGGGGGTGGGTGTCAGCGGCCTCTCCTTGCTCCAACTGCGTCAGGGGGTCCTCCACATGCTCTGTCATGGGGAGTGCAGCTGTCGGGGTCGTCTCCATCGTGGGGCGCTCCACAGATACCTGCCTGGATACAGGAGCTGACTCTTGGCCAGAAGAGGACTGGCTCTCTGTGGGCTGCCTGAGAGAGAGGGTTGGCAGAGGGGCTGCTCCTCGGTGGCGGACCTCACCCTCCAAGAAGCTGCACTTGGCCATCACGTAGGTCTCCCGGTCGGTGAGCTTGACCGCGGCCTGGCCAGACTTCTTGAGGTGCAGCTTCCCGTACCAGGTCTGCATGTGCTTACACCACCCCAGGAGGACATCCGAAGTGTAGCCCAGGCTCTCCGCCTTCTCTCTCCAAGCCCCCTGCTTCCACTTGGTATCTCGATAGAGCCTGTGTCCCTTCCGCCACAGGTACTCGTTCTCCCTCAGCCATTCAAGCACCTCATCCTCATGTTCCTGTTCGATGGAGTACTGTCTCCTCTCCCTATCACGCGATTGCCTCTTCCTCCCTCTGGCAGGGCCTTCTGGGCCCTCATCAGAAGGGCTTTGAGGTTCTAGGTGCTGGTCCACCACACCACCACCAATGACTCAATGCAACCTCCCCGCATGCGCGGTGAACGCTTTGCATCCGCTTGGCATCCATGATGCATCAACGTCATCCGCTAGGCATCCGCTCTGCATCCACTCCTTCCGCTGCGCGTCTGCTTCAGTGTTCTCCCCCGGAAGCCCTGCGGATGTGCCATCCGCTTCCCTCTGCTTCCATCCGCTAGGCTTCCGTGGAGTATCTGCTTAACATCCTCACTACGTCCTCTCCCCGTCCGTTCCTTTCCGTTGTTGTCCGCTCTGTTTATGCAAATTTGGGGCACTTTTGAGAGCGGATAACAACAGATGGAACATTTTCTCGTCCGCTGTGTCCTTTTTACATACTTTTTGCATCCGTCGGCCGATGTGACAGGACCTTTAAGTTGTGGGTGTTCCATCATTGAAGATTTTCGAGTTGAACAACCATTTGTTTGACATGGGTATTTAAAGTCATGGGTTGGACAGGGGGTTGGACTAGAAGCAGGGGTGGGATTCAAATTTTTTAACAACCAGTTCTGTGGGTGTGGCTTAAGTGGTAGGTGTGGCTTAGGTGGTGGGCATGGCTTGGTGGTCATGTGACTGGGTGGGCATGGCTTGGTGGTTATGTTATTGGCTGGGTGTGGCCAACTCAATATCACTCACATTGAGGCATGCTTCTCCTCACCTGGCCTCTCATAACTGTGAGGATGCTGCAACAGTCGTAAGTGTGAAAAATGGTCATAAGTCACTTTTTCCAGTGCCATTGTAACTTTGAATGGCCACTCCACACAAGCAAAGTACCAGCAAAGGAGGGGAAAAGAATTCCAGAGAAGTTCCTGGAAGTTCCAGAGAAGTTCCAGAGAAGTTCTAATCCTGGCAAGAATAGAATAAGGGTTAACAGAGAGGCAGTTTCTGTAAGCAACACCAGAATCTTTCCTTCCTGCCTTCCTTAGAGGAGGAGGCCAGTAATTTCTCTGAACTGCTTAGAATGTTCACAACCGGTTCTAGCAAATAGGTGCAAACTGGTAGACACCCACCCCTGACTAGAAGGCCTCAAAATTCCCTTCCAACCTTATTATTCCATCATGTTTCTGATAAATATTTATATGGGAGTGGGGAGGTTGCAATTTGTGGATTAAAACAAAAACAAAATAATGGTTTTGTGTTATGAAAATGGCATATATCCTACATTTTCCCCAGGAAATTTATAGTGAAAGTATGTAAGAATGTAAGAATTATGAAACCATTACATCATCACCTCCAAATATGCTTATATCGAAATTTGATATATTAATGCTATAGTCCTGCAGCACAGTCATAACTCCAAGCTTGCTTAGAGTTTTCTTCTTTCATCTCAGCTCTTACACTGATAATGTAGAATTTTAAATTTGGGGAGTGTATCAATTTTTATTTCTTGTGTATTCTGAATATACAATATTTCTTGTGTATTCAGAGGACTTCATTTAATATTAACTCTTCATTGAACTCTTCTCCTTCAAAGTTCTCTTAGTTTTCTGATTTTCTTCTTTATAAGAAAACAGGTGTCAAGACTGATTCACATTTTCCTACATTTTTTCTATGCTCGCAGTTTGACAATAACAGGAAAAAATAACCAAGAAGAAAATTATAACCAGCCACATGAGCAAAGAGATCCAACAGATGATCATCCCAAGAGAAAAATCTTCCAGATGCCCCAAACTATACGGCCTCCCAAAAATACAAAAAGAAGGCATACCTCTCAGACCCATAGTCAGTTCCAGAGGAGCACACTACAAAACCTAGCCAAATGCCTAGCAAAGCAGCTACGGTCCCATGCTGAAGCAGCAGCTTCACATGTACAAAACTCATACCACCTCTTGGAAATGATCAAAGATCTACACGTGGAACAAGAAGATCTGCTTGTAAGTTTCGACTTGGTTTCACTATTTACTCAAGTCCCGATAAAAGAAACTCTTGAAATCATCAAAAATAAATACCAACCACCCAAACACCTCATGGAACTAACAGAACACTGCTTAACCAACACATATTTCATAGAAATGGCAAGATACGGAACAAGCAAATTGAAGGAGCCCCGACCACTGTCATCCGTCATTGCAAACCTGTTCATGGAAGAATTTGAATCCAGAGCCCTGGCTAATGCCACCCACAAACCCAAACTATGGCTAAGATACATCGATGACACATTTGTTATTTGGCCCATGGAAAAGAAAACCTAAACAATTTCTTTACACACCTAAACAGCACACACCCCAAAATCAAATTCACCATGGAAACGGAAACAAACAACAACTACCATTCCTAGATGTACTAATCTATAAAAAACAGATGGCACACTAGGACACACCATATACCAGAAGAAAACACACACCAACCGCTACCTCAATGCCCAATCCCACCACTACCCAGCATAGATAAACTCCGTGGCCAAAACACTAATTGCCAGAACCAAACACCTGGCAGACAAGACACACATAAAGACTGAATTATGCACCCTGACTGAAGTACCGACAGCCAACGGCTTCCACAAAAGCAAAATCACTGGCTTCATCCACAAAAACACACTGAGATATAATGGAAACCTAGAAGATGAACAGCTATGGAACAGCTGTCCTGCCCTACATAAAAGATACCGCAGACAAAATCAGTAAAGGCCCGGTCCCACTACACTGACAGATGCAAAGAGGATGTAAAATGTTATAAAAAGCTTGCCATCCGTTGGAAAACGCTATGCATCCGTTGTGTACTAATTGCATATGCATTTTATATGCTCTATCTGTTGAGCATCCGTCCACTGCAATTTCATCCGCGCAAGAAGTTTTGAGCTGCACAAAACTTTGTGAATGGATGAACTTTCCGCCGCATACGATGTATATCCGCGACATATATGGGCAACAAACATTCTATGTCCGTTATCATCTGTTAAACATCCGCTGTATCCTCTCTGCATCCTCTGGCCATCCCCTCAACTCACATCTGCTGCAGCTAAAAAAGGGAAAGAGGGGGGAAACAAAAGGTACACGGAACGTCTATACAGCATTAGTAGCATGGAAATAGAAAGGATGTAAGCGTATGAATCTCGTACATAAAGGTTTAAAAATGGACAAAACGCTTGTATCTGGGATGTATCTTGTATATTTAGGATGTCTGGAGTATGTCTACAGTATATAGATGGACACTTACGGATAACCGATATTTTCTATAAAAAGGGGGAGAAAATCATCTGGATCTCAGTATGAGTCAGCCGTGCTGTACAGACCTCTTCACCCTTGGTCTTGGTCTTCAACATCATCAATTGTACTCCACCATGGATGATGACACAGTCCATATGATAGCTGCGCTCATTCATCAACAGAACCAAAACCTGTTCAGACTGTTTCAACTTTTATACAGAAGGAGAAGAAGGAGACGTCCAAGAGCTGTGTGAGTCCGAGGATGGATCATGAGAAGAATGGAGTTTGGACTGTATGACCAGTTGATGGTGAAGCTGAGGAATGAAGACCCTCCTGCATTCCATCACTTCATGAGGATTCCACCAGCCATGTTTGATGAACTTGTAGAGCATCTGAGACCCAAGTTGACCAAGCCTAGCACCAACCTCTGTCCCAACCTGGACCCTGGACTGAAGGTGGCACTGACTCTGCGGCACCTGGCCTCTGGAACCACATACAGAAACATGCAGTATGCATGGAGGGTGCCACACAACAGCATCAGCAAAATGGTCAGAGAAGTGATCCAGGCCATCATTGAAGAATACCTGGAGGAGCTCCTCAAGTGCCCCACCACTGAACAAGGCTGGAGAAAACTTGCAGAAGAGTGGTATCAGAGGTGGAACTTCCCCCACACCATTGGAGCCATAGATGGGAAGCACGTGGCCTGCAAAGCTCCAGCCAACTCAGGGTCCACTTATTACAACTACAAGGGCTTCTTCAGTATCATCCTCTTTGCCATGGTGGATGCTGTCTACAAGTTCATGTACATCGATGCTTCAGGCAACGGGTCAGCTTCAGATGCCCAGGTATACAACGCCAGTCACCTCAAGGAGGGGCTGGAAAGCAACCTCATGGTGGGCTTTCCAGATCCAGACCCCCTGCCCAACGACACACAAGATGTGCCCTACTTCATCGTGGGGAATGACGCCTTCTCCCTCACAACCTACCTCATGAAGCCGTACACTACAAGATACCTCACCCGTGAAGAGAGGATCTTCAAATACAGGCTGTCCAGGGCAAGACGGGTGGTGGAGAATGCCTTTGGCATCCTGGCCAACAGGTTCCAGCTACTTCTCACCACCATGCAGCATGACCCAGAGACTGTGAGGAGCATCGTGGAAGCTTGCTGCATCCTGCACAATCTCATGCGCACCTGCTACCCAGTCTTGCAGAACAGACTTGTGGACTATCAACAAGGAAATGGGGACATGGATCCTGGTGAATGGAGGTAAGGACTAAACCTGACAGACACTGTGGATGTACAAGGCCCCAACAGAGCTTCACGTGAAGGGAAGAAGCAGCGCAACCTGAGACACTGGTGCAACTCCCCAGCTGGAGCAGTGGAGTGGCAAGACAGGATGATAGATGATTAATGGATGCTTCCTTGAGCCTGTCTCATGACACTGATGAGATTGTGTCATGCATGTTGAGTGGTCCCACAATGAATAGGGCCTTAATAAAGAGCTTTGCTTATTTTAAAATGTGTTGATCAATGAATAAATTGTTATTGATAAAAAAGGTCCATATGGGATGGATGGATGGGATGGTGGACCATACAGTCCCACTATACTTGCACTGGAGGTTTATCTATCCCACAACTATCCTTATCTATCCCACAAGCATGCAAAGACTTAACCATTTTTTTCAAAGTTTTCACCAACACTTTATTAAGTTAAAAAAAATGAACCAAGTGTCTTAAGCAAAGAAAGCCTTTATTAACTTTCTTAGGTAAACTTTATGACTTTATTAAATAACCAAATGAACCAAGTAAAGTGTCTTAAGTGTTTTAAGCAAAGATAACCTTTATTAACTTTCTTAGGTAAACTTTATGACTTTATTAAAAAAGCAAAATGAACCAAGTAAAGTCTCTTAAACAAAGATAAACTTAACAAGTATAACTCAGTCTCTGACACTATTCTTCGTCACTCTGAATCATGTCCCTGGTCTCAGCTGTTAAGTGGGCAGGGACTGTGGAGGTGGCTGTGGCTTGAGTGCTGGTCTGAGGCACCATGGGGGTGCTTGACCCCGAGGGTACAACAGGGGATGGTGTGCTCAGGAAGCTGTGCGAGAGCTGACTCAGTCCCGTGAGGTTGAGAGGCCCTTCATCAAGGACTTGAGATGTCAGGCGCACTACTGATGACAGATTGTCCGTTGATGGGCTTGGCTGTGGGGTGGAGGAAGGAGGGGTGTTGTGGGGCTGTCTGGTCTGCAGCTGGGTGAGGAGTGGCATCTGTGGCATCTGATGAACCTGGGCCTGGACTGGGAAGTTCTGTTTCTGCTGTGGGAAGTCCTAGTAGTTGTAGCCTTGGTAGGTGAGGGGCTGTTGAAAGCCGTGGAAGGGCTGTGACATCACCTGGGGTGGAGGAGCAGACCTGGAATGGATAGGAGCAGCTTCAGCTGGGCCTTGAGGGTTGTGCAGAAGTGCTGTGATCTTCTGCTTTTTCACCTGGTACTGGGCCTCGGACAGGTCCCTCAGGGTCTAGCTCACGTAGGTGATAAAGGGCTTCCGGTCCGAGGATGGTATGTCACTGTGGACCAGCTGATAGAGAACTTCTGTGCTGGTCTTCATTGTGTCTCTGATCACCAACAGCACACTGTGGTCCTGGCCCTCCAGTCTGCCTCTCTGCCTGCATCCTCTGGAGCTGGGGATGGGTTGGCCTCTGGTGGCTGCTTCTTCTTCTTCCATTTGTGACAGCAGGCCGTCATCCTCCACAGGATCCTCCAAGTCTGCTGGGAGTGCAGCTGTCGGGGGGTCTCTATTGTGGGGCCCTCTGGAGACACCTGCCTGGACAGGGTATCTGGCTCCTGGCTGGAAGAGGACTGGCTGTCTGTGGGCTGTCTGAGGGAGAGGGGTCTCAGAGGGGCTGCTCCTTGGTAGCGGACCTCACCCTCCAGGAAACTGCACTTGGCCATGATGGACATCTCCTGGTCAGTGAGCTTGACAGCGGCCTGCCCGGATTTCTTGAGGTGTAGCTTGCCATACCAGGTTTGCATGTGCTTCCACCATCCTAGGAGTACTTCTTCAGTGTACCCCAGGCTCTCTGCCTTGTCTCTCCAAGCTGCCTGCTTCTTCTTCGGGTCCCGATACAGTCTGTGGCCCTTTCTCCAGAGGTACTCGTTCTCCCTCAGCCATTCCAGCACCTCATCCTCATGCTCCTTGGAAACGATGTACTGTTTCCTCTCTCCCTTTTACTTCCCTTGTCTCTTCCTCCCTCTGGCAGGGCCTTCAGCAGGGTCTTCAGGGGCTTGAGCAGCAGGGCCTTCAGGGGCTTAAGCAGCAGGGCCTTGAGCAGCAGGGCTTTGAGGGCCTTGGGGCTGGTCCACCACAGCAGCAGCAGCAGCAGCAGCTTCAGAGTCAGTGCCAGGGGGTGGGATGCTGGTTCTAGCCTTCTTGCCAGGGCTTGAATGAGTAGGCACGGGCTTCCTCTTCTTGCCTGACTGACGAACTATGGTGTTCCTGCTAGATGTATGTGGCAGCACGTCTTTCCCCTGTATGCTGACTGCGTGCGTGCTGCATCCTTTTATATCCACGGAGCTGTGCAATTCATACTCCCTGCATGCGCAGTAAACGCTTTGCATCCGATTTACATCCGCGTGGCATACCCTTTGTTTCCTATTGGCATCCGTGATGCATCCGCTTCATCCGCTATGCATCTGCCTCTTCCGCTATGCATCCACTTTGAAATTCTCCCCCGGAATCCCTTCAGATGTGTCATCCACTTCCATCTGCTGTCATCCACTAGGCTTCCTATGAATATCCGTTTAATATCCCCACTACATACTACCCACATCCATTCTTTTCCATTCTTTTCTATTCTGTTTATGCAAATTTTTGCCACTTTTTGGAGCGGATGACCACGGATGGAGCCACCCCCAAAATTTTGCTCATCCGCTGTGTCCTTTATGCATACGTTTTGCGTCCGTCGGCCAGTGGGACCGGGCCTTTATAAGATACTACACAGGCATCACATCAGGACTGCTTTTAAAACAGACACAGAAATAGTATTAGTATTATTTTAAATTAGGATGAAGATAAAATTGACCTGGACAACCAAGGCATAAATGAAGTCCCCTGTGCATCATGCCCTGCACATACATTGGACAGACCAATGGAAGAATAAGTACCTATTATTATCTATTCTCTTTATTATATTATAATATTATGATATATTATATTATATATAATATAATATACTGTAATATTATATTATATATAATATAATATATTATAATATAATATATTATATTATAATATATAATATTATAATATGTTGTAATATTCTCTCTATTATTAACCAAACGCCTGGCAGACAAGACACACATAAAGACTGAACTATGCATCCTGACTGAAGTACTGACAGCCAATGGCTTCCTCAAAAACAAAATCACCAGCTTGATCCACAAAAACATACCAAGACATAACAGAGACCTAGAAGATCAACAGATCTATGGAACAGCTGTCCTGCCCTACATAAGAGGTACCACAGATAAAATCAGTAAGATACTACACAGGCATCACATCAAGACTGCCTTCAAAACAGACAAAAAAATAGCAG
>BLBF01000052.1:2998289-3055251 GCA_015471245.1 Laticauda colubrina
GAAATGTTGTCTCGATACTCCCAATTTTACGCGGGAGAAAACCCGAATAACCAAAGATACACACACACACACACACACACACACATATATATATTTATATGTTAATATATAATTTATATTTAATATAAATATAATTTTTATTTTTTTTATCACTAAATATATTATATATTTTTAAAAAGTTGTATTAGTGGTCATCGAGATTTAAAAGTATGAGTTTGGTGGTCCCTGAGGTCCAAAAGGTTGGTGACCTCTGGCCTATAGTATACACCTATGTCAATGTCATTTTTCCCCTCTTATATATGCATTCAAGACAGTTTTCATCATTGTTGTGCTCTATTTCTGTAGAGATGTAGTTATTTCTTATATATAGTGCAACTCCACCTCTTCTATTTGGTCTGTTACTTTTAAATAATTCAAATCCTTCTAGATGTATGTTTCATTTGTGGGTTATCCCACCAAGTTTCTGTAATGGCAACAATATCTGCCCTAACTGAATTAGAAATTCAAGTAACTTTATTCCTCATACTCTGTGCGGAGGTGTATAGACATTTGAGACCTTTTTGCCTGACTCTGTGTTTACTTGTGTTGTGCCTGAGTTCCAGTACTTCCTTACCACCTATTTGATTAGTGCACATGGTATGGCACTAATTTATTAAAAGCTTCATTTTGCTTGACAGAAAAGTTGGTATTCTTACCTGCACAAACATCTATGTTACATGTACTGATAACCCTATTCATCTTAGATTGCTGGGGACAGAAACATTCTGTATCAGTTAACTCTCTGTCCCCATTGTTTAGTTTAAATGTTTCTCCAGAAAATATGTAAATTTAATGCCAAGTAGCTCCATCCCTTTCCTTGATGGATGCAAAACCATCTCTTTTGTGCAGTTTTCATTGGACCAGCTGCAGACATTGTGTCTAATATAACCAAGCCTTCTCTTTCTCCACTCCTTTAGCACACATTGAACTCTGCTCTACACTGGTCTTTCCCTTTTTGTTTCTTGTATACAGGTAAAACCTCTGAAAAGGTGAGCCTACAGCATATCCTACTGAGTTCCTGCCCCAAGTTCTGGAAATCATTCTGCACAGAGACTACATCTTATTGGGACAGATCATTTGTGCCATTTTTGACTATCTTAAAAATATGCCTCTTGTCTCTGCTGACAGTAACACCTGGCAGACAGCTGACCTCTTTCAAAACCTCCATATCCTTTCCTAAATTGACATCCTTTACAATTAAATCACCAACCAGAAGGTGACTTCTCTTTTTGGATACCTTGCTCTTCTTGCATCACTGATGTGTAATACCTGATTCACTCTTTCCTCTATCAAAAAAAAGTTTTTCATCTCAGACCATGATCCACTGCACATTTAAGTCATCGACATCACAACTACCTTGACCTACTACCTTGGCATCCCTATTAAGATCAGCAAGGGCATTGTATCTGTTATGCAGGGACACAGTGAAAGCTTTGTGTTTGTGGTTCACGTCTCTCACCCTGCCAGATCCCATGGTTGTCCATACTGCACTTCTCCTTCAGGATCTTTGTGGTATAGGGAGCTGATAGTGAGGTGGCTCAATAGAACAGAATGGCTGAGCTGGATACCTAATTTCTGCTTGAAATTGTTCAGTCAACTTTGTAAAATAATGTCCCAGGAGTTTCTTTTTCTGGATCTGGATCAACTGGACAATTGATATCAGGTCAGTTAAACCTTCACTTGCATTTTAGGTGTTCTTTTGTCACAGATGTCAGAGCAGAGAAACCAACAGCAGACAATATGAAAAAGTATGCAAAAATAAGTGTATCTGTTTCTCAAATTTGTCTTTAATACTTTCTTATAAAATTCAAACATTTGAACAACAGTACTCTGCTGCTGTTGTTGTGTGAAGAACTGCTAATACGTAGGATTTTGCAGTTAGAAGATTTAATCCTGAAATAAATTGGATCAATTTACCCATTTTTTTTTGGCAGGGGATGTTTTATGTTATCTGATAAATTTTCACGCTAAGCCTATCAAATTGGATTAAGGTAGAGTTCCATGCATTTCTTCTTTCTCCTCTGCTCCTGAATTCATTTCTCCTCTGCTGAGTTTTCCTACATATTAGCCGACCACACAGAAAAGCTTGCATAAAAAACTTTCCCCTCAGCATTTGAGCAAGCAAAATTTATTTAACTCAAGTCTCTTTAAATGAGTCCAGAAGGATTTCATTTTATGGGCCTGCTTGACTTGGATCCTTTTGGCACAATGGACTCAGTCTTGTATACAGCTGAGATTTCTTTTTTATCTTGATATAAACACCCAAACCCTGAATCTACTGACTTAAAGCTTTGCCCTTGTTCTTTACAGCTCAATTCAGGCTAAGAATAGCATTTCCAAAGGCAAATGGCAAGAAATGGTGGAGAGGAACCAGAGGAATGATTTTGGGACTGTGGTTGTCTTGGCAAAAGATAGAGAACAAACTCTGAGGCTCAGAAAGATTTCAAAGAGATAGCAATTTATTCTGCACCAAATATATTGCTTTATTTGTGTTATTACAGTAGTATTAGACATGCATTGAATTCTTAACAAGAAGCATCATCACTCCAAGATGTGCAGGTGCACTGGGCTTAGCTGGAAATCTAACAGCAAAGAAATGTATAACTGGGTCATTGATATTTAAATTGCAAGATATTTTTAGCTTTAGTCAAGAATTCCAGTGGGATTTTTTTTAACATGGAGGAATTCACAATCTTCCAGCATTAAAGTAAGCATTACATTTAAGAGAATCTCAACCAGAGGTGGTATTCAGTAGGTTCTGACCAGCTCTGGAGAACCAGTAGTGGAAATGTTGAGTAAATCAGAGAACCGGCAAATACCACTTCTGAATGGAGATATTACAGTATCCTTCCCCTGCCACAGCCACAGAACTGGTAGGAAAAAAAATTTGAATCCCACCACTGATCTCAACAGTACTACATAAATGCAATGAAAAGATTTCCAGGAAATGTTGGGAAATGACCAATAAAGCCCATGTCACAGTGAACCAATGGATACAAAGAGGATGTAAAATGGACAAAAAACCTTGCCATCCATTTGAAAACGCGATGTACTCACTGCCTCCATTTGGCTTTCTCTCTATCCGTCCAGCATCCGTTTATTGACGTTTCATCCGCGGAAAATGTATCCAGCCCGTCCGTTCTGCATCCGCTATGCATCCGTTACACATCCGTTACGCATCTGCTATATCCGCCAGGCATCCGCTCCGCATCCGCGCAACTCGCATCCGCTCGGACGCAGGGAGGAAGCAGAATGGATGCAGAACAGATGCAGAACGCATGCAGAACGGATGCCAAGCGGAAACAAAGCGTTTAAAATGGAAAAAAGGTTCGCAGAGGGGACCTATCTCGGATATTAAGGATGTCTGCAGGATGCCTAGGGGATGTAAAGGGACACCTACACTGCCTATAAAAAATGGGAACAACTCGCCTGCATCTCACTTTCAGAACAGCAGCCAAGCTGTGCAGACCTCTGCAGCCTTCATCTGACTCTTCCTCTTCCACAGCATCCAGTCATGTCCACCGTGGATTGTGACAGAGTCCTTTCGGCAGCCACCATCCTTCTGCAACAGTGCGAAACCATCTACAGGCTCTGTGAACTCTACTACGGGAAAAAAAGGAGGCACCCAAAAAAAAGTCTGGGTCCAAAGATGGTTTGCCAGAAGAGCAGAGGATGGACTGTACAACAAGCTGATGGTGGAGTTCCAGAACTTCATGAGGATGCCTCCAGCCATGTTTGATGAAGTTGTGCAGCGGCTGACACCCAGGTTGACCAAGACAAACACCAACTTCCCGCCCAGCCTGGAACCTGGGCTCAAGGTGGCACTCACTCTACGCCACCTGGCCTCAGGGACCACCTACAGGAGCATGCAGTACGGCTGGAGGGTGCCATCCAGCACCATCAGCTTTGTTGTCAGAGAAGTGGTGCAGGCCATCATCGAAGAGTACAAGGAGGAGCTCCTCCAGTGCCCCTCCACTGAAGAAGGCTGGAAGAAAGTTGCAGAGCAGTGGTATCAGAAGTGGAACTTCCCCCACACCATTGGAGCCATAAATGGCAAGCACGTGGCCTGCAAAGTGCCAGCCAAGTCAGGGTCCACTTATCACAACTACAAGGGCTTTTTCAGCATCATCCTCTTCGCCATGGTCGATGCTGACTACAAGTTCATGTACATCGATGCTTCAGGCAACGGGTCATCTTCAGATGCCCAGGTATACAACGCCAGTCACCTCAAGGAGGGGCTGGAAAGCAACCTCATGGTGGGCTTTCCAGATCCAGACCCACTGCCCAATGACAAGCAAGATGTGCCCTACTTCATCATGGGGGATGACACCTTCTCCCTCACAACCTACCTCATGAAGCCCTACACCTCCAAATACCTCACCCGTGAAGAGAGGATCTTCAACTACAGGCTGTTCAGGGCAAGACAGGTGGTAGAGAACGCCTTTGGCATCCTGGCCAACAGGTTCCAGGTACTTCTCACCACCATGCAGCATAGCCCAGAGACCACGAGGATGATCGTGGAAGCTTGCTGCATCCTGCACAATCTCATGCGCACCCGCTACCCAGTCTTGCAGAACAGGCTTATGGACCATCAACAAGGCAATGGGGAGCCTGGGGAATGGAGGCAAGGACAAAACCTGATTGACACTGAGGATGTGCAAGGCCCCAACAGAGCCTTACGTGAGGCGAAGAAGCAGCACAACCTCCTGAAACACTGGTGCAACTCCCCAGCTGGAGCAGTGGAGTGGCAAGACAGGATGGTAAATGCTTAATGGATGCTTCCTTCAGACTGTCTCATCACACGGATGAGATTGGGCCATGTATGTTTGGTTGGCCTACAATGAACAGGGCATTTAATAAAGAGTTGTGTTTATGTTGACATATGTGGATGATTGATTATATCGTTATTGATAATAAAGGGCCGTCGGTGTGGCACCTGGGAGGATGGACCATACAGTCCTACTATGCTTGCACTGGAGGTTTATCTATCCCACTGCTATCCTAACCCATCCCACAGCTATTACCCATACCACAGGTATCCTAACCCATTCCAAAGCTATCCTTACCCATCCCACAAGCAAGCAAAGGCTTAAACCATTTCTAAAAGTTTCCAGCAAGACTTTATTGAAAAAAAAGAAATGAAGCAAGTGTGTGAATCAAAAATAGACTTTATTAACAACAAGCTATAAGACAAAAATGAGTCCCTGGCACTCCTCTTGGTCACTCAGTCTCAGGGGTGAAGGGTCCAGGTGCTGTGGAGGTGGCTGGTGCTGGAGTGCTTGTCATCAGCTCCTCCAGAAGCAGAAGCAGCAGAAGCCCCAGCCCTAGAAGAGCGAGCCCGTGCTGCAGAAGCCCCAGCAGAACCAGAGTGAGGGCCAGGGGGCGGGATGGTAGCCCTGTCCCTCTTGCAAGGGCTGGCAGCAGATGGCTGAGGCTTGCTGTGCTTCCGCATGGTTGTGGGATTGCTGGCTGGCAGGGAGGCTGGCAGGAACCAAGGCTGGCAGCAAGGCTGGCAGGGAGGCTGGCAGGAAGGCTTGCAGGCAGACATGCAGGCAGGGCAGGCAAGGCAGCCAATCCTTCCAGCAGCAGGTCTTTCCTCTGAATGGCAACCTGCTTCCGAGCTGCTTCCGTTATATCCACGGGGCTGAGGCAATGCATCCTCCCCGCATGCGCAATTAACGCCAGGCATCCGCTAGGCTTCCGCTGTGCATCCGTTGTGCATCCGCTTCATCCGCTCTGCATCCGCTCTGCATCCACTTCATCCGTTCCGTGTCCGCTTTGCTGAGGCCCCCTGGAAGCCCTGCGGATGTGCCATCCACTCCCATCCGCTTCCATCCGCTGGGCTTCCATTCCGCATCCGCTTTGCATCCACCCTGCGTCCTCCATGCGTCCATGTTATCCGCTCCAGTTATGCAAATTTTTGCCCCTTTTGAGAGCGGATAACAACGGATGGAACATTTTGCTCATCCGCTGTGTCCTTTTTGCATCCATTGGGCAGTGTGACATGGGCTTAAGCAAGGTGGTTTGAGGAAAATAATTGTGTCTCTTTTGTATTGTTTAAACATGTTTTTGTATCTCCACATGTCTCCAAGGCATGTGGCCTTGTAGTCAGGCTCATCGTACTTACTTAAACATTAATGCTTACTTGGTTTTAGAAATGCTAACTCTTATGTAGCATAAAGCATATATGCCTCAATATGATATCTCAATGTGAAGAATGAAGATGAGCAAACTGTAATATGTCAGGTAAGATTCTGAAGGAAAATCTGCTTTTCAGTCTGCATTGATGAAGGAGTCTCTGCACAATGCAGAATCCCATCATCCATATCCTTGTTCCAGAAAACATGCGGAGGCTCTCGTTTTCAAATGTCCTTCTGAACCTTGAAAGCAGGGAAATAAGGGCAGTTGAGCACTATAGAGTAGTGACAGGAACAGGGCATATCAGCAACACACTTTCAAATTGCTCCTGTTCTGATGCCAGTTTAAGAAAATCCTATCCAGACATAGACACTGGGCAACAGTTTGCAAGACAGTGTGGATCTCAGGCTATTGTGTACTTCCAGTGGATAGTTTTTCTAATCTTGGATGTCCTCTGTGTAATTCAAAAAAAGTAAAGATGATGACCATGATTGTGTGGTTCATCAAGTTTTCCAATGGAGCATTGGCAGAAATACTTTTTTTTAAAGTCCAGCATCAAAGTACCTAAGAGAAAGAAACAACAATATTGCTGTTAAAATCTTCTAGGTTTGGAACTAGAGAATGTGCCTCTGATCTTATTCAGGACAATCTGGAAAAATGAAATTGGTGTCTCTGTGTGTGTGTTTCTTGTGTGCGTGTGTGCTCTTGACTCTACACAGAAGTTACCAGCATGTAAGGGTCAGACTCGAAGAAAGAAAAGTGCATTAGGCAAACTGGACAGCAGCTTTTGTGCCAAAAGAAGCAGGAAAATACTAGGATGGAAGTGAAGCAGGAAAATACACCTGGGTACTTTGACTCTCTGCAATGGGTCTGCTTTTTAGGAACATTGGAAATTTGGTAGTAAACAGTGGGGTTGGAGTGTGACAGAATTGCCCTTCCATTCAAACATGCATTAATTTAGTAACATTTTTTTTTAATTTTTGCTTTTCGTTGTTCATTATTGCTCTATTTTAGATGTCCAGAGAGGAAAATTGTCTGAGTGCCAGTTTTAGTCTTGGTCTCTACCATTATTTGAGAAAAACTGTTTTATTTGGGTGATTCATGCTTTAGTTATTCCTAGGCTAGTTTACTGCAGTGCTTTCTATGTGCAAGTGTCCTTCAAGATGATCTTAAAATTTCAACATCCACTAGAATAAATCCCATTTAAACCAGTCAGGCTTTTGTTGCAGACTCACATATTGGAAGCATGAGGTTCTTATATAAGTTCTATAGCATGAGGAATTTTTCAGGAAAAAACTGGCATGGAGCTTCAATCAGAATTAGGAAATTATCTAGATTGGTGCCCTTCATTGCTGTTTTTCCTTCAAAATAAAACTTTCAGTTTCAATAAACCTTTTTAAAAATTGATGCAGTATAAAAAGAAAATAAATGGAATATAATTTTAAAATAAATAATGTATTACTTATATCGTATAATTTTATCAGTTATCTTATGTGCTTATAAATTACAGACCAGTGACACAATGTACACATACAACCAGAATGGTACATCTTTCAGTTAATTTGATATTGACTCTTTGTGATTATTTATATTTTTCTGTCAATCTCTTTCTTTTAAATAAACTTTATTCCATTTTCAAAAAATTTAAAAAGCATAAAATAAAATTATATACACAATAATATCAATGTCAAGACATCATTTACATTTCCTAATCTTATTTCTGGTTTCATGCAAGGAAAACAGCAGAAGAAGCAGAAGTCTTTCTTTCTTTCTTTCCCCCAAACTCCGCCAGAATGACACAGCCTCTTGAAGCAGGATGCCTTGCAGGGTCCCAAAGATTCATTTCTGACAGAGTTTGGGGGATAGAAAGAAAGACATTTGCTGCTTTCCTTGTGTGCAGCCAAAAGCAGAAGAAGAAAGAAGTGGAAAGAAACAACTTGGTGGCCAGGCCAGGTGCGTGAAGCAAGTGGGGCAAGTTTCCCCTCTGCCCTTTCCCCCCTCCCCTCACTACCTCGTGTTGTTCACAGTTCAAGTGACACAAGCCATGTGTTCCCGCAGGCCATGTGGGCGGTGCAGCCTGGTGTTCCCATGCAGCCTGGTGTTCCCGTGCACCCAATTGCTTTGGGGGTGACATTTCTCTGCAGACCACCAAATTTTTCTTGTAGACCACCAGTGTCCCCAGCCCACTGGTTGGTGACCACTGCTTTAGACTGGATATAGTATTTTAGTAGTTGCGAAATTTTCTTTTGTGGCATGTGGGGTCAATTTTGACCCTAAAGATAAAAGGGAAATGTAAATCCTAAGCATTTCATTTTCTTTATTTCACCCCAGCCTGCATAATCAATTTCAGTCCTTTATCTAGTTGTTTTGTGAATGAAACTTAAGTTTCCTTAAGCTTTACCTGCGGGCTGTTTCAGTGGAGGAAAGACTGGGGTTGCTTTCTGCCTTTATTAAGAAGATTTTTCTTCTCTTTTCCATTAGGGGAAATATTCTATTCTGCTTCTTTTCTTATTTTGTAAAATACTTTATTCTGGAAGGGGATCCTTCCTACAATATTTTAACTAAAACTTTAAAAAGAAACAGTTTGAGAACAAGTAATTTCCTGGGCAGGAAAGATAGTATATAACATATACTGTATTTGTTGTTCATTATATACAGTGTTTAAGAATAGCAATAGCAACAGCACTTAAACTTATATAACACTTCACAGTGCTTTACAGACCTCTAAGTGCTTTACAGCAAAAGTTGCCAACTGGTAGTCTGCAGACCACTGGTGGTCCATGAGAAAATTTTGGTGGTCCACAGCACACCCATGTCTATGGGGCAACAGGGGTGATACCAGGGATGATACCAGGATGGACTGATATGTGTGTGGAGGAAGGGTAGTGTGTGGGAGATCACAGCATCAGACCCCTTCCCAGGTGTTCCATGGCCTGCAAGGGGGTGGGAGAGAAAGGAACCTGTGAATTGGTGCTGGGTGGTAGGAATATGATGTCTGGAGGCTGACGAGCCACCTGCTGAAGAAAGACCAGATGGCAGGTGGGGCAATCCTGCAGTCTCCCTAGCAAACTCGTTTTGTGGCTGCTGCCTCCTGCCTCTTTGCATCGAGGAGGCTGTGCAGCAGCAGGAGGAGCACGGACCTCCTGAGCTGCAGGAAGCAGTTGCCAGTGATGCCTTCAGGTGAAGATTTTGTGAGAGGGAGGCTCAACCTCTTCCCACAGGAGCCGCAAAGTGCTCGCTGCCCCTCTGGCACCTGCCAAGCCTTCTCCCACCGTGCTTCTCTTTCTCTGCACCAGAAGCACTCACACACCCAGTGGGAAGGAGGAGGTTAACAACATCTTCACCTGAGGGCATCACTGGCAGCTGCTTGGTCTCCTCGGTGCATGGAGGCACGAGGCAACAACAGTTCAGAGATTCTTTTCCCCCCATCCCCACTCCCTTGCACTCTAGGAAACATCGGGAAGGGCTCTGATGCCGTGATCTCACACATGCTACCCTCCCTCCCCATGCGCATCAGTCCATCTGCTGCCAGTATCACCCCTGTTGCCCCATCTCCCTGCCAGCTATCTGGTCTTCAGCATGTGGCTCATTGGCCTCCAGACATCAGGTTCCCACCACCCAATACCAGTTCAGAGGTTCCTTTCCCCCCCCCCCCGGAGGGAGGGAGAAAGAGGGGGGGAGGGAGGGAGGGAGGGAGGGAGAGAGAGAAATATGAGAGATCTCAGTATTTTGTTTTCTGTGGGAAACAGGTCTAAACGACCCTTTGAATATTTAAGGTTGCAGAAACAGGCAGCCAAGCTAAGTGCCTGAAGGACCCATCCTGTCAGTGGGTGTCTGGGTACTTCAGCTAGTGGCATGCTGGATTCATATTGGAGACCCCTGGTTTACAGTTAACATATTTACCCCTAACAATCAGAAGTACAGGCAGGATTTGAAAGAGGCACAGGAACTAGAGATCAAATTGCCAACATATCATGGAGAAAGCTAGGGAATTCCAGAAAAACACCTACTTCTGCTTCATTGACTATGCTAAAGCCTTTGATTGTGTGGATCACAACAAATTGTGGCAAGTTCTTAAAGAGATGGGAGTACCAAACGATCTTATCTGTCTCTTGAGAAACCTATATGCAGGTCAAGAAGCAACAGTGAGAACTGAACACGGAACCACTAGTTGGTTCAAAATTGAGAAAGGAATTCGGCAAGGCTGTGTACTGTTGCCCTGACTATTTAACTTATATGCACAGCACATCTTGAGAAAGGCAGGGCTAGATGAAACACAAGTTGGAATTAAGATGGCAGGAGAAATATCAACAATCTCAGATATGCAGATGATAATGGCAGAAAGTAAAGAGGAACCTCTTGATGTGTATAAAGAGGAGAGTGCAAAAGTTGGCTTGAAACTCAACTTTAAGAAAACTAAGATCAAGGCATCCAGCCCTCTCAATTCCTGGCAAACAGATGTGGAAGAAATGGAGGTAGTGACAGATTTTATTTTCCTGGGCTCTAAGATCACTGAAGATGGGTCTTCAGCCAAGAAATTAAAAGAAGCTTGCTCCTGGGGAGGAAAGCTATGGCAAATCTGAACAGCATACTAGGAATCAGAGACATCACCCTGCCAACAAAAGTGTGTATAGTCAAGGGTATGGTTTTCTCAGTTGCAATGTATGGCTGTGAAAGTTGGGCCATAAGGAAGGCTGAGTGCCAAAGAATTAAGACCTTTAAACTATGGTGCTGGAGAAGACTCCTGCAAGTCCCTTGCAAGGCGATCAAACTGGTCAGTCCTAGAGAAATCAACCCTGACTGCTCTTTAGAAGGCCAGATCCTGCAGATGAAATAGCCACCTAATGAGATGGAAGGACTCATTGGAGAAGAACCTAATGCAGGGAAAGATTGATGGCAAAAGAAGAAGGGGAAGGTAGAGAATGAGGTGGCTGGATGGAGTCACTGAAGCAGTCGACGTGAGCTTAAATGGGCTCCAGGGGATGATAGATGACAGGAAGGCCTGGAAGAACATTGTCCATGGGATTGTGATAAGTCGGACATGATTTCGTGACTAACAACAACAACAATTGCATTCTAACCACTCTGTCACCATGGATATATACTATTAATTGTTATATACGGTATGTGAAATTCAGTAAGATGTAGAGCCTTCTGGTAAGTTCTAAATTGATAATACAGTGGAATCCTAGAATCATAGGGCTGGAAAGACCTTGAAGGTCTTTTAGCCCAATCCCCTGCCTAAGGTAAGAGCCCTTATACCATCTCAGACAAATGGCCATCCAATCTTTTCTTGAAAACTTCCAGTGATGGAGTATTCACAATTCTGGGTGGCAAGCTGTTCCACCAATTAATCACATTTCCAGGTGACACATTTTCCTCCCACCTCTTCTAAATCCAGTTTAAAAAGGGATTCCAGATCAGAACACTGTGAGTGTGACCCATGTTTACATATCTGAAAATAACTGAAACCAGCACTTATCCGTTTTGGCTGATAGCTGAGCACTGTCAAACATGGCTTGTTTGCTGATCAGTAACTTGGGTACCTTTTTCCATCCCTTCAAAAGCATGCATTCCTTCCTCCTTTCACAAAACAAGAGAACCAATCATGTTTCTGAGTACTTCTGTAGTTGCCATGGTGGCCTGCTGCAAGTTCTGCAGACATGAATTACCTAATCATGCCAGCATGGAACTACAATAGGATCCCAGCAGGTGGGAGGCAGGGTGAGCCGAGAATCCCCTCAAATAAGACCACAGGCTACCCCTTTAAATACAAAGTGGAGATGAGTTGCTAATTCTGAATCAGCCATTTTTGCATTAAAAGACATTTCCATATCTGTGGGTATAAGCGTTCACAATAATAACTTCCTATAGATGTATCACATGATCAACATAGAGTTCATTCTGAAGCAGTATCGGGACTTTCACTCCAGACTTTGGACCAGATGCAAAATACATAACCAGAAAAAAGGTGCTGGGGCAGATTCTACTCCTTCAGAATGTAAATTGGTCAAATACTCATTTTGAATCCTGCCATATGCAAAAAAAAAAAAAAAAAAAAGAGCTTTCAACAGCTGGTAGAAAGTTATTACACCATGGAGGAAGCCCAACATTAGGTTTTAAATTGTCAGATAGCTGTAACAAAATAAAGAAGAAACAATAAACAATTAATTAAGAATAATTATCTACCAATTTCAAAATATAAAAATAAAGAGAATTGGGTTTTTTAAAGTATTTAAAATAATCACGTCCGTTCCTTCAACTTTTGCTGCATGCATAGACTGACTTTAATTTCCAAAGGAAAAAAATAACTGTAAGATTTTCAACTGCAGAAAACCAGATTTGGTTTGAATCAATACACAAACCTGGTTCTACTGTAGAAGTTAAGCCCTAAAATACTTACTAGGGAATACTTGTGCTTCAGTAAGGGTTTCTTTTCCTCGGAAAGCTCCATCTGTCACATTTTTTAACATTGCTAGTAGAATTTAGTTTGAACTAGACAGCTACATTAAATTGGACTCGTTTTCTAGATTGTAGACAGCTACTCTTAAAATCAGCAAGGCTTTTGTCATTTCCATCACACCTTCATCGAAGGAATTTTTTATGGATATACCAGAGCTTATGTTAAATGCATGGTTGTGTTAACATTAAGAGAAGTGGGGGCGGGGGAGGGCAGTGAATCAAGAGTGGGGATTGCAGGGTGCAGAAATATGGCTTAATATTACCTAGTGTTCACACTGCAATTACTGGTAGTGGCAAAAACCAGCCTCTCCCCAAAGCTGGTAATGTCAGTAGGAGTTTCTCCTTCACCCCTGTTGGTAACCTGGGAAGCAAGAAAACAATGGGAGTGGAGAGATCATTGCATAAAGCAAAATCATTCCAAACTTTGTTTTCCTACATATTGTGGCCCCTGTTCTGAATTTCCTTCTCAGTCCCCTTCAGTGGTTATTAAAAGAAAAGCACATTTAGAAGAAGACAAACGTGAAGCTCTTTGGATATCATAACCCAACTTCTGGACTTCGGTCCCATGAACTACAAAACATTTGATTGGGTAAAGCTCATATACATTTTTTTAAGGGCCTCATTCATTAATCCAGAGAAAAGGGATTTAAGAAAACCTGTCCCCACCCTATATTAAAAAAATAAGGAGGTTATTATATACACAGAAACCTGAAGTATATTCTCAGATTGTCAGAAGATACAAAGTCTAACAGATTGGAAAGATACTGCTCAAATTAAATCCAAATATTTTGAATGGGTCTGGACACGGCATGGCAGAAATTCTTAAGTGTTATGCTAGACTGAAGCTTATCCCAAATGCATTTCTGCTGGATGTGAGCTTTGATCTGCTTTGGAAGAAACATTTTGCATAGAATTTGCAGAGATGGTACAGTTGAATGTTGCCAAAGAGTAACTTTGCAGGTAAATAGAAATGTGTGTGTGTGTGTGTGCATCCAAATCTGATATACATAACATTCATGTAATTGAGAGGAGACTCCTTGGAGGCTCCATGCTGCTTTGAAGAAGAGTGTGCATGTGTGTGTTGGTCTCTGTGTATGTAGTTGGTTTATGTGTTGAGGAAATAACTATTGTTCTGGTTTTTTATTTAAGCCTTTTATTTCAGGCAAGTGATGAGCAGGAGTGCAGATGGGTGAGGGGGCAGAAGGCGGGGGTGAGTGACAGAGGAAGAAAACAGGCTGGGAAAGAGAGGGAGAGGGAGGTAGAAGAGAGGCACAGAAAGATGCAATTGCAGGTAAAAATAAAGCAATGGAAGCCCAGGTGGAATTGATGCAAAATCTTCTCATCAACTCTGCGACTCCCCCCTGTCATGGGAACTGTCAACTAAGCCCGGCTTGTAATGAAAGGAAAAATATTTTATTCAGATTTATTAATTTGAAAATGAAGCCCGCCTGTCGAGAGGGGGACAGTTCTTCTCAATCTGTCATCGTTGAACCACACGCTCCTGACACTGGGATTCATTTGTCTTGTCGGCTCTGACAGTTGGATTCTCCCAAAGCACTTCCTGGTGGAGCGCCCTGGGATTTTAAACCGGATGAAACGCATTCCGACAAGGAACAGCCTCTTTATTAATGCAAATTACACAAGGAGGGAAGAGAGTGCATGAACATGTGATGCCAGCAGCCATTCTGGTTGCTCTCTCCATATCCCTCATTTGTTATTTACATTTATACACATTTCTCAGTTTTAATAAAAGGAAATCTGAATTTCCAGGGGCTTTTATAGGCAGTTTGTTTTTTTAAATGATGCCATCATGGCAGACTTGATTCCATACATGCATGGAATACAAGTACAGCTAGCATCAGAACAGATGCCATCCCTTTCTGGGGAAGAAGGATTTCTTAGCCTTTGGAATTAGCCCCAGTCATGCCATGGGTAGGCCTTGTCCCAGCATAGCAGCATCACCCATCATGCCTTTCAGACATGATAATTCTGTTTTGTAAATCGAATCCAGCATGCTTACCCTTTCTATGTTCCACAATGATGAGAACCACATCTTTTCTCAGGTGCATATATTCTAAAATTTAGGAAAGAAAATCTGTCTTTTAATGCCTTTCAACCAGTCAGCTTTTATAAAGAATGTTTTAAGAACAGGTATGCTCACCTATCCAGTGTGCAGACTGGAAAAGTAGATGAATACTGTTTCTGCTACCCACCCGACTTATTTTCAAACTGCTAGCAAGAAACAGTATAAATGTGATGGATTGTATTTTGGCTAGTTGACAGTCAAAGGGTGAAGGCCTTGTCACTAAGTCACTAAGCCATACCATTCATGAAACAAAGCATATAAAAATATAGTGTTATACTTTGGTGCTGAATATGCACTGTTTTCGTCTTCTTCAGTCCCTTATTCACATAAATTGTGATTCAAAAATTGAAAATGGGTGGGTTATTAAAAGGGATTTAAAAGAACTTATTTTGTTGCTTTGAAGCAAATCAGCTACCAGGCTGAAATTTGTCACTTCCATCCCTGCGTCTCTGGGCCTGTTAGAAAGAGGACAAGGGGGTTCTTGTGATATTCTTTTGTCTCACCCTGCTGAATAAAACAAATGCCAAATTCCTATTGCACATTAAAAGAAAGGGGTTGACTCTGTACATCTAATGATGTCTCTGCAGTCTATAGAATGAATATTTAATGGTGATTGTCAGCAATATCTTAGAAAGGGGCTTGCTTTTGTAAAATGTGCTCATTCTTGTGGCTTCCACAGCCATCCTATCACCTGCTGCGAGGCTCCCTAATAAAGCATATTTGCATTATTTTAGCCTTAAGGATGCCCAAGGGCATAGCAGAGATGCATGTGCATATTTGTATTGGTGTTTTATACAAATCAAAGATCCCCTTAGAGGACCTACTCAATGCCATCTTTCTCAAAGAACAGAAACATCTCTGCTTGAAAAAATTCACCAACCAGAAAGTGGGAAAAGTAGACGTGGAGGTGATTATTTCCATATGAGGGAAGAGTATAAAGTCCCCCCTTCCCAGTCAATGTTTCTAATCTTATGCAGCCAGGATTAGACCAGGCTTCTCCATACATTTCCTAATCTTGGCTACAAGCACAACTTTTTTTAAAGGCAGAATCATTTCAGGAACAGACCCAGAATTCATTGTTTTCCTGGACACCCAGAAGAATTTCACACCTGAACTGGTATGAGTTCTTCCCTCTCTTTATGGGCTTGGACACAACACTTTGGCTTCCAGAATCTGAACAGAATGGAATATGCTACTAATATCTTCAGCATTTAATGAGGCAAACCTACACATGTCACATCAAAATACCTTAGCTACATTTCAGTTCTTCAAATTAGCTCTCCCAGTTTCCTCTAGAGAAATGCTGCATTCCTGACCCATTCTATTGCTTTTTCTTTTTAATTTGGCAGTGCTCAAATGCAAGAACTGCCTTTAGTCATTATTTTCTCTAGCATGAAGCCAGAACTATCTGAAGCTCTGTAAAGCCACAGAGATTGTAGTACCTGTGCATATCTGTTATAGTGTTATAAGCTCTTCTGGAATTGCCAATATCATTATGATTCTCCACAAGGAACAATTTCTTGAATCATCCCAGGTCAACCATTTGAAACAGATTATAGACAAAACAGCCATTTTTATGAATTTATTTTGTCTTTTTTCAGCAAAGTATAAGTTTAGCTCAGAAGTAATCAAATTCCATCCTCTTTAATTCCAATAAGTGTTCCAAAACCTGATTCAATAAAAGTGTGTCCAAGTTTAGGCAATGATAATTTCTACCTGAGAGAAATGGCTAATTCTAAAATAATTCTCTATCTGGTGAAATTTTCCATTTAGTTTAAAAAAAGGATATAAAAAGCTTTTGAGGGAAAAAAAATCAAAGCTTTTGATTAGGGATTAGGACAAGACTTCAACCAGCAGTAACAAATAAGGACAATTTTCTGTTCTGGCATCCAGTTTCTCATTCTTCACATAAACCTAGTTCCAGTGTCAATGATTTAATCTCTTTAGAGTGCTGGACCAGATACTTTAGTGACCTGTTCAGGGCTCCTCTTTGTGGTAACTCTCTCTTGCCATCTCACATTTTGGTGGAAACAAATCTTTTCGGGTGAGACTTAGCTCATCTCACCCTACTCTACTCATCCCTGAGGCAGCAAAGTGATTCTGATCTGGCATACTATGCCTTCTCATTCCTGGCTATATTATTCAGTCCAGATAAAGCCTTAAGTGGAAAATTTGGGATTTAGATCTATAACATGATAGAACTAAAAACCACCCACCATTTTTATAGTGCATTTGAAGATTTTTCACAGGCAATTCTTATTTATCTCTATAACAGTTTATATCTTCCACACAACATTTTTTTAAATTGCTCAAATTCATGCACTATCTATTATAAAGATTAGCCAAATACAGGTAATCCTCAACTTATGATCAAAATAGAGCCTGCTACTCATGTGATTGACCCAATTTTACAACCTTGTTGAGGCAATTATTAAGCAAATGCTGCACTCATTAAGTGAACTAATTGTTTGCTATGGGTTGGTTTTACTGAAAACCAGAAGTAAATGCAAGTTTTGGCAAAAAAAGTATAAAATCTGGTGACACAATCATGGGATGCTGCAAATGGTTGTAAATGTAGACCAATTGTCAAACTCCCAAGACTGTGAGGGGGAAATGATTGTCAGAAGTGCAAAATTGGGTCGTAAGTACCCCATTGTAATTTTGAATAGTTGCTAAGCAATCAGTCATAAGTCAAGGACTTCCTGTATACTGGTCTTTTGTGCAACATATCAAGTGTATTTGCTCAGTTACACAGAGTAAGTGAATACCCATGTATGTTACACTGCCCAGTGTGTTACACATGGAGCTTGGCATTCTTAAAATATGGTAAGAAATTTTAGTTGTCCCTTTGATCACAAAAGTATAATCTTTCTTCGGCAAGACCAAACTGGAACAATCACTCTAAGGTTGCCAAGTTTCTAGCAAATAAGCTTGAGGATTTAAATTTCTTCTCATTATTTTTTTTTTTCATATTTGTTTTTTGTGTTTTAAATGTTGTACTCAAGTTTTATTTGTCCAGGGCTGTTAAATACATGCATATATCTATGAGTCAGGTTTTTTGCTTTATTTGCAGATTACAAATTAACAGAGTTGGAAGGGACCTTGTAGGTCATCTAGTCCACCCCTCTGCCCAGACAGGAGACCTTACACCATTTCTGACAAATGGCAGTCCAATCTCTTCTTGAAAGCCTCCAGTGATGAAGCTCCCACAACTTCTGAAGGCAAGCTGTTCCATTGGTTGATTGTTTATCCAGTTTATACAATACATTGAAGGGTTTAGATCAGGAATAATTTGAAGTTACATTATTCTGATTCTAAGTGACAGTAAATGCTAAAATCAAAACTGAATGACATAGGAGCAAAATAAATGTATTTCTTTTTTATTTTATACATTTTTTTCAACAAGCAGTTCAAATGATAACTAAATCAGAGCCATTAACTGAAACAATTACACATGGCACAACAAGTATGCTTTCATTTATTTATATTAATTGTATCTTGCTCAGTAGCAAATTCTCTCAAATATTTGAGTTTACAGATAAAATCTCTAATGCTGTTGTTTTTGCTTTCATTATAAAGAGTGCATTGTTGCCTGGGGTTCATGTTGAGTTGGACAATTTAGGCTGCCTTACTTGAAGATGACAGTGACAATGCTCTGAAATTATGATGCAGTAGAAACGGGATTATGCCTCGGAGCAGGGCAAGCTTAGGAAAATAATGCTTCATTAGCTTCTTCTGGTGTCTGAAAGTAGTCTTGCCTGAGTTTTCATTTTAGGGGTGAATTTTTCCTTGACTGCTTTGTTCTGCTGATATGTATATCCCCCCTCCCCACAAGGTACACACCAAATAAAACCTAATTGGTTCTTTGATATGCTGGTTATCGGTACAATATGTAGCAATTCCTCTTCATCCAGACTTGGAGACTGATCTGATGAAGTTTGCTACCACAGTTCTACCTAGGTTTAACACTTAAGTACAAATGAAATTTATTGTTAAACAAGCAGATGAGAAATCCAGGCAAGAATTGTAATATTTGAAAATCACTCCCACTTGTACGAATTCAATCACAGTCAGAGTTTCAGTCAGGATCTCTGTGGGGGAGGGTCAGAAAAAGGTCAATATGGTAACCACAATCCCCCAAAGCATGAGATGCATTTAAAACAAGGGTGGCACTTAATTGTATGGATTCAGTCAACATCTTGGCTTTCTTTCCTCCCCCACTATGCTTCATGTTTTACTGCTTGTGGTTACTGCTAATTCAGCAGTTTAAGGGGAGGGATAATTCCCCATTCCTCTCCAAAACAAAACCTCCATAATCAGATGTATTTTTATTTACCCAAACACAGTTTTATTTTATAGTAATTTGGGGGGTATTGCTTGTACTTTTTATGTACGTGTGCATGAGTGGGTTTTTTAAAAAAATGTAAATTGCCTTGGGAGCTCAAAGTCAGGTATAAATATCTTATACAAACAAATATTTCACTTTCCACAGAGCATGACTTGAGGCAGCTGATCAACTTCCTTGAGGCCAGTGGCATAATTTAATGTCAGGCTGCCTGTTCCTGATATTTAAAAGATTTGCACCCTCAGCCAAGTTTAACCTACTCTTTGAACTGATCTAGCCAGGAAGCATTTGTCTCTATTTCCCTGGACTGTTCCCTTGGATTCATTCACATAGAATAGTTATCAAACAGATTTGTAAAAAAGGAGCAAGCTGGCACAGCTATTCCAACTTGAAATTTTGTTTCATAAAAGGGTTGTTGTGAAGGTTTTCTGCAGCTAAGAGAGTGATAGACAATCAATAGTTACACTGATATTCATGGGAGTTGTAGGCAAAAACCTTTGTAGAGTAGCAATGTGACCACTAATGAATTAGGAAGGTTTTGTAAAATGTAAATGTTTATATGATTAAAAAAATGAATTGTTTGTTTACAATATTGTAAACCAACTGAGTGCACTATCCAGAAAATATTTTCTGGAAGAATATTTTCTACAATCTACCAACACTGCAGTGTTTCCTTATTTCTACTCTTTGTCAAGCAAGGGCACTTTTGTATGATAACAATGGCAAAAAAAAAAAAGATGGAAGACTAATGGCTTTTGGGTTCCAAAGCTCAGACGAGCCACAATATTCTTTGTCCTACATGCTAGGTAATACTAGTTATCTTGTAAACAACACCCCTTGGCCCATAGTCTGGACTAAGATACCATAGTGGTTAAGGTACCAGGCTAGAAAGCAGGAGATCTTGAGTTCTAGTCCTGCCTTAGCCATGAAAGCCAGCTAGGTGGCCTTGAGCCAGTCACTCTTTCTCAGCCCAACTCACCTCACAGGGTTGTTGTGGTGGGGAAAACAGGAAGAAGAAGATGTGTTGAATACATTTGCCACCTTGACTTAAATGTAAAAATAATAAAGACAGGATAAAAATAAATAAATAAGTAATAAATACATTTTGGAATTGATTTTGTGAGGCAATGACATCAGATAAAATGTCAGATCTATTTTTTTAAAAAAAAATCTGGCTTCTTTCCATCTTTCTGTTTTTTTTAGCATGTTGGCTATTGAACAATTTTATGGAGAACCTAAAAGCTTCCACATCAGTTTGTGACAGTTGGTTGGTCCTAATAAATGCATTTTCTAGAAATAGGTTTTGGATCCTTTTTACCAATCTACCCATATGACTGTGGTCTATACTGTTGCTCTGAAAATAATCTTCAAGGAAGAAAGAAAATATTTTTTTGTGGAAACAACTCTTGATCCACTTTTCTTTAGCATAAACCTTCAGCAGGCATCAGCAGAAGTCTTATAACTCACATTCCAAGCAAAATTGCTGACGTGAATGTTCAGGGATATTTCTACCAGTATAAATCGTAAAACAAGAAAAATAAAAAATCTGCTATACTATAAGTGATAGTATAAATAAAACAAATAAATATGTTTCAGAATTAATTCTAATAAAATAATTTGCCACGAGACAGCTTTTCAAGTTGGTACATAATTTTTGGAGATATCTTTGTAAAATTATATGAATTTCAGCCACATATGTATGCAAAATACAAAATCCCATCAAAGGAGCATGGCACACATATGACTCCTGGTTAGAGAAATAAGTAGTGAATACCAACTTCTCTAACTTTGGTATTGTTGAATAATTTATAGTATCCATTATTTCCAACCATCATGTAATAAAAATAAAAACCCTAAGAAGCTTCAGAAAACAAACAACTGGAGATTTCTAATTGTATAAAGAAGGATCTAACAAGCAGAAATAGTTCATTTATAAACAAGAGTTTTAAAAGTCATACTGCAGTTGGGACAATTCAACAATTTAATTTAATTATTTAAAATAAATAATTATTTTAATTTTTGTCATTCACATTTCATTCTTCCCCTCCTTTTGCATCCTTTCTTTAATGATTCTATTCCACCATTTTTTATATGTGTAATCTCCATGGTGAGTTGGCCATGGAGAGTTGGCCATGGAGAGTTGGCCATGACAAGTTGGCCATCAGGAGTTGCAGCAAATTGGCTACAGCAAGTTGTCCTAGACTCTTCCTAGGGGTCAGTTCTGAGTTTACAATTCTCCTCACATCTGTTTCCAGGGCCAAGTAGAGTGAAACTGATGATGGTAACAGTAATCATTATCTTACTTTTCTCCTGTTGAATTGATTGAGAGATTTTAATTGAATTTGAACTCTGTTGTCCTCATACAGCCCTTGAGGGCTGGGCAAAAAGCCCAGCCCTCTACCTAGAGCAGGTATTCAAATGAAAGTCCCTCAGTCTTCCACCAAGATATATCCATCACATTCTCTAGAATAGTCATTTTTAATATGAACCACATTCATTTTGTCTAAAAAAGACTTAGTGGAAAAGTATTGTATTGATAGAATTGCCTCACACTTCCTCTGCCCCTCTTGTGAATGCTTTTCTTTTCTCTTTTGGGTCTAGTTGTTCCCTTTCTTCCAAAATTCCTCCCCTCAGCCTTGCAGTTCAGGAATATGTTTTTGGAAGTGTTTAGCTTCATGGAAAAGAGCTTTTGTTATTTACTTGATATTTACCAAAGTGTGCAATCAACAAGAAAACACATCTCAGCAGCTCGCCTGGCAAGAGAAAGAATTGAGGCAGCACCACAGCTGTCATATTTATTTCGGTGGCAAAGCAGGTCAAGAAAATTGATAAAATTAATCATACAAACTAGCAAGCATCAGGAGTGAAGCAGTGGAGACAGACAGAGAAAAACAAGAGTGCTGCACCTGCCATTATTCCTTTTAATGGATTTTCCTGCAATGTAACAGATAAAATTCAACCTTCCACATTATTCTGCAAGAAGAGGTTTATCCCTGTTTTGGGGGAGGGATCAGAAAATAAATAAATAAATCACTCACAGCCTTCCCTGTCCATGATCTTTCAAGGATATTTATAGTTGATGGAGACAGAGACATCAAGTGCCCAGTTTGCATTTTCAGTCCCAAAGGACAAAACCCATTTCCATTTAAAATTGCTGAATTAATTTCAAGTAAGATGTCTTCCAAGAACAAGCATGCAGTCCCTAAAATCCTGGTGCAGTATACAATTCAAGTAATCCAAAGTTGTATTCTATTATGAGATGAAAGAAGTGTCTGATCAATAATGAGAAAATAAAGTTAGCTGCAAATCCTGACCAAGGCTGCCTCCCCATTTCTCCTCATCTCTGTTGCCAAAGATTCTCTTCACAGACTCGACTCTTCAAAGAATGCCCACCAATGTTTCTACTAAGAGCAGTTATGTATGTATGTATGCATGTATGTATGTATGAATGTATGAATGTAGTGTGTGTGTGTGTGTGTGTGTGTGTGTGTTTGTGGGTGTATACTTTTGTGAGTGTCTGAATACAGAAATGTGCTTCAAAAATTTTAGCAACCAGTTCTCTGCCCAGTGGATGTGTGGGTGTGGCCCTGGTGGGCATAGCCTAGTCAGCCTCCTACACCACATTGGAGGGGGGCATTTTTGCCCTCCTCAGCTCTGGAGGCTTTCCTCGAGCCTCTGGGAGGGCAAGAACAGCCTCCCCTGAGCTCTGGATGCTCTCCAGAGGCCAGAAGTGGGCCCATTTCCAGACTTCCAGGCCCATTTTTTGCCCTCACCCGGCTCTGGAGGGTTTCCTTGAGCCTCTGGGAGAGCAAAAATGGCCTCCCTGGGCTCTGGAGGCCCTCTGGAGGCTGGAAACAGGCCCATTTCTGGTCTTCTGGAATTTCTGGGAGGCCCATTTTTCATCCTCCCTGAGCCTCTGGGTGGGCCTTGTACTTATCTGGCATCCAAAATGGGCTGCATGGGGACTCCCTGGGAGGGGAGGGGTGGGTGGGGCGGGGCCAGCCAGGGGTGGGATTTGTGGGTTTGCCAAACTGCACAGAATTGTAGCTAGAGGATCGCCCAAACCCATGCAAACCCTCAGTAGCCCACCCCTGTCTGATGATGGCAGGCTTGAGATGACTTCTCTCCTGCAACTCAGGGTGATGCAATGGTCCTCAAGCCACACTGAGTTTGCACTGATTGTCCAAATGATCTTTCCCGGGGCCAGAGTAAACCTAATGGTCAAGAATTGCAGTGTCTGAGGAAGAGTGACTTGAGATATAAGTAGACTTGGGTATCTGGTTGTGTATGTGTTTCAGTGACACAAATCACCTTGGTTGAGATGGAGCACACATAACAACTATCAATTCAAACACCCCCTGGCTTTCTTCAAGGACTTCAGGGAGTAAAAATGTTGCAGTTGGTAAGATTTATACATCCCCCTCAGCAAGGGTTAACCTCATCTCATGGCCACTCTTGTCTCAGGACAACTTGTCAGTCTGTGAGAACGGACGATAATGGATTTGAAGTGGATTGCTCAGCCCATGGAGAGGAAGATGCTGTATTTATTGAATATACATTAAAAAGAACATTTCTCAATTTCTCAGCACTGAACTCAGGGTCAGTGGATCTTCTTGGCAGTGACATGCTGAGTCAACTCCTAGCATAAAGCTTTTAGAAAGACCAGGGTTAGATTAAAGGATTAGACTCCATCTTTAACATTTCCCTGGCAAAAATCTTAAATCATTTATGTTGATCGGCAGAGTGTGGCTTGCTTTCCCCACTATCTTTGAAAGATAAAACAACAACCACCACCTCTTCTCCCCTACACCAATCTTTACATCAAACTGTGAATTTGAGCCATTCTATTGTTGTGTGTCAAAATAATGAATAGAAAATGTGTTAGCATCCAGATATAGGCAGTGATAGATTTGACAGCAAATGGATTCTATCGAAATTGCTTGCTTTTTCCACATTCAGTTTACCTAATTTCTAATTAAAACTGGGAAACAGATATAGCAGAAATAATTGGCATAACAATATTGGAATAGCTTTTTATGTCACTTTGTTGTGATCCTAACAACAGTCCTGTAAGGGAGGTCTGTATTATTGTTCCCATAGCAATGATGGAGCTTTGAAATAACATGGTAGAAGGCCATAAGTGAAGAAGAATGTAAACAGATGAATCCACTGAAATTCAGTTTCTGGTCCAATTATGTCTCTGGTCTATTCTATGTGTGTTGTGAAAAGAGAGGTTCCTTACGGTCACAAAAGTAGAGGAAGCATAATGATTGGTTTTCCTTTTTTAAAAAAAAGTTCATTGTAAAACAATGAAGTATAGTAGCTTTGCTACTGAAGTATTATTTCACAAGCATTTGAACAATAAGCAAATATATTCATGGGAAAGATATGATTCGTGACTTTATTATTTTTATTACATTCTGCAAATTTCTGCCTTCTTGTTTATATTTAAGTTTAGCTTCCTTTTAAGAAATCCTAGAATTGTAGAGCAGGAAAAGACCTTGGAGGTTTATAGACCTAAGGCAGGAATCAGTAAAATTCATTCAAAACAACTCTGTGGAATAGATTAATCTAAGAGACAGCAGCCAAAACAAGCTCAGGTCTTTAAAAGAATTGGACTTTTGATCAATAGAGTTTTAGTATTCATAGTTTCAGCAATCATTTAGTTGGTTAACCTTTTTCGTGTCACCTTTCAAGAATCCCATCTTTCCAAATCAACTTATAGAGTAAAAACAGTTTTATAAAAATTGATATATTTTTATATTTATTTATATTTTTATAATCTTATGAAATGTATTGATCAAACTAAATATGAACTATTTTAAGATGAAAGCAAGTCTAATAAAATTATATTGTATCACAATAGTAAAAGCCAAATAAGCTCAAAGTGTTCAGATAAAACCAGGCAGCTTTTCAAAATCCTCTTAGAAATATGCATGGTTGGAACTTAAATTGGGAAACAATTTTCTAGCACCTACCAGGCTTACCAATGTGATTAGTAAGCACAAAAACGGAGATTGAAATAAAAGCTGCTTCACAAAAATTAATTAATTTGAATAATATGTTTTGCTTGATTGATTATGTACTGATATATGTTCTGTTACAAATAGTGATAAAAAGAAAACAAATAAATACAATCAATTTAAATTCAATAAGATGTAATTAAAAAGGAGAAGGCGGAGTTACGTCTCGGTGTTACAGCTGCGATCTTGGGGCTCTGAGATCTCAGCTGATATTTTTGCCTCTGGTCGGTTCTAATGGACCTAAACCGTCCCGTAGAGACGGGGATTGTGAAGGGCACAGTCCCAGGATCCCAGAGATATCGCAAAATCTCTGGTTTGATCTGGGAGAAGCCCTTTTGCTGGAAGCAGAAAGGCAGCCTCCAAAGCTGCTGAAGTCGGGACAACTCCGGAAAGAAAGGGATTTAAATGAGCGTGTATCGGTTGGGTGAGAAATTCTTTTGCATTATAAATTGATTAAGACTTGAAAGGACATCCTGAACAAAGAAGAAATCTGTGGCTTTATTTTTGTTTTGACTGAACCTTGGTTGAGCGGCGTTTAAGTGATGTCAAATTGAGACTTGGATTTTTTTTCTTATTTTCTTTGAGGACTTTAAGGTGACTTTGTAGGTAACCGGATTGAATTTTCTCTTATATATATTTTTATTTTTTACTTGATTTTTATTTTTTATCTTTTTAACTTTCTTTTTAGGATAGAGGCTCCTTTTGACTATCTTTTTTTTTCTTTTGTTTGAGTTCTTTATAAATATTTTTTCTTTTGGCTGGGGGGGGAAAGAGTATTAAGAGATGCTGCAACACTGCCAACTAGAGGCTTGAAAATATTTTATTTGAATTGGGGAGAAAAGCACTTCTTTTCAAGGACATTTTAATGTGATAAGATAGAGGGAGAATACAGTAAAATATTATTACAGGTGCTCTCTTGGACTCTTATCAATATCTCAACATTTGAGGCTTGGCTTTGAAGCTGCTGGAGAAGACAGTCATAATAAGAGCCTTGGATAAAGAAATAAAGTGCAGTGTACAGTGCTTATATATATATATATATACCTTTGAAACTCCTACTCGCCAGCCTTTTTGGTAAATTTTAACTCTAGTATTTTTGCTTTTTATTTTAAAGGGAAAGCCTCAGAGTTCTTTCTTTTTTCTTCTCTTTCTTTTTTTTTTCTCTTGCTTCTTTGCTTCTTCCATTTATTTTAATTGGATTAGGGTCTAGAAGAACCTGAAGACCTTTCTTTTTCCTTTTTCCTTTTTTCTTTTTTGGTTTTGGGCTTTTTACTATTGGATTTTTTTTTCTTTTTGATTTTTTTGGACTATATTTGGTTACTATACCAGCTGGATTTAAAGTCAAAGAGAGCTTGAAGCCTTGGAAATATTAAAATGAGCAGGAAGCCAAAATCATTCGGCGTTTTTGCTTCTACCTCTGCTTCCCCACCACTTGAAGGACAACTTTTAATTCAGACAATGTTGAAGCAAGATAAGGAACAAGAAAAAGTAAATTTACAGATGATTATGCAAGGAATTCAAGATATTAAGATAAAAATAGATACCATGGACAAAAAAATAGAGAAATCTGATGAAAATTTTAAACAAATGATGGGAAAGTATGAGGAGAGATTCCAAAAAATTGAGGAAGAAGGAAAACAAAGAGAGGAGAAGATTGGAAATATTGACACTAGATTAACAGTGATAGAACAAGAAAAAAATGGGATGTTGAGGTGGGAGATGGAAAGATCAGAATTTTATCTTAGATTTCAAAATATAGAAGAGGAAAAAGGAGAAAACTTGGCTGTGATAATGATAGAAATATTGGCAGATCTTCTGGAAATTACTGAGGAAAAAATGATGGACGGAGTAGATGAGATATACCGAGTTTATACAAGATATGCGATGAGAAATAAACTACCAAAGGAAGTACATATTAGATTTACTAAAAAATCCATCAGAACACAAATATTACAAGTGGCAAGAGAAAAAGCATTGAAATATAAAAGCAAAGAGATTGTAGTTTTAAAACAAATACCTAGAAGAGTGAGAGAGATGAGAAGAGAATATCGATTTTTGACCAAAATGCTACTGGAAAATGAAGTGAACTACAGATGGCTGATACCAGAAGGACTAATTTTTACGTGGCAAGAGCAGAGACATAGAATTGACTCGATTGAAAAAGCAGAACTTTTTTATGCAGATTTTTTTGGAAGAAAAAAAGAGGAGGCAGAGAAAGAGATCTCATTAATTGAGTTTCAGGAGGAACAACTGGAGATTGAAAAAGAGAAAGGAGTTGTAGGTGGACAGGTAGACAGTAAAGAACAACGTGAAGTGAGAGCTACGAGAGCTGTTAGACCTAAATATAAAGCATAATCATGGAAGAAAAAAAACTGATTACAATGAATATAAATGGACTTAACTCAGCTGTTAAAAGAAGGAAAACCTTTCACAAATTAGAGAAATTAAAATTTGATATAATTTGCTTACAAGAAGTTCATATTAAAAAGCAACATGAGCATTTGTTAGTACAGCCAAAATTAGGGAAAATATTTACTTCTTTGATTCAATGTAAGAAAAGAGGAGTGGTTCTCTACATTAAAGAAGATATTCCAGCAAAACTGATCTACACGGATGAAGATGGAAGAGTATTAATGGTGGAAATAATGGATAATAATAAAAAAATACTCTTGATTGCAATTTATGCTCCGAATGATAAACAAGAAGAGTTTTATAAAAAACTACATATGGAAATAATTAGACTGGACTATGTTAACATAATTATGATGGGAGACTTTAATGGAATTGTGGACAATAAATTGGACTATATAACAACAACAACAAAACAAAATAGAAAGATTCTCCCTAAATCTTTTTTTAAAATGACAGATGAATTAACCTTAAAAGATATTTGGAGAGAAAGAAATGTTAAAACTAAACAATATACTTTTTATTCTAATAGATATTTATCATGGTCCAGGTTAGATATGATTTGGATCTCAACAGAATTAATATCTACTATTCAAGAAACAAATATTGAAATAAGTACTTGGGCAGATCATAGTCCAATGACAATTAAATGGAAGGGACAAAAAAAAAGATCGAGATGGACATTAAACAATACCATTTTAAAGGAGAAAGATTTTATACAATGGATGGAGAAGGAATTGGTTTTTTTTTTAAAGAAAATAAAAAAGAAGATACTTCAATACAGAATGTTTGGGATACAATGAAGGCATATGTAAGAGGTTTGATAATAGACTATACAAGAAAAAAGAATATTAGGAAAAGACAAACCTCTAAGGCCTTGGAAGATGAATATATAAGACTTGAAAAAGAATTACAGAAAATACCACAGAAAAAAGATATTAAATTGAAACTGGATGTAATTAAGCATAAAATGGAATTAATAGAGAAAGAAGAACTGGCACAGAAAATTAGAAATTCTAAACAGAATTATTTTGAAGATGCAAATAAACCAGGTAGATGGCTAGCATATAAACTGAGAAAGGAGAAGGAATCAAGAAAAATATTGAAACTAATAGATGATCAAGGTCAAGTTTGTTGTGGTAATAAGGAGAAAAAAGAAATTATTCGAGATTATTATGGACAACTATATAAACAAGAGAATATTGATGAGAAAAAAATTAAACAGTATTTACAGAATGTTAACTTACCGAAGATACCTAAAGAGACTGAAGAAATGTTAGAAAGCAATATAACAATGATGGAATTAAATGAAGCATTTAAAAGACAAAATAATGGGAAAGCACCAGGTCCAGATGGGCTTCTGGCAGAATTCTATAAAAAATTTCAAGAATTATTGAACACTCCATTGTTAGAAATTATGAATGAAGTTATGTTAAAAAAGATGACACCCAAAACATGGTCAGAGGCTTATATTACACTTATTTTAAAGGAAGAGGCTGACCCGTTGCAAATTAAGAACTACAGACCTATTTCCTTATTGAATGCAGATTATAAAATCTTTGCTTCAATCTTAGCAGAAAGACTGAAAAAATATTTAAATAATTTTATCCATCCAGATCAAAATGGATTTCTACCAAAGAGACAAATTAGAGACAACATGAGAGTAATTTTGGATACCTTGGAATATTATGAGGCTCATCCTGAAAAACAAATGGCTTTGATATTCCTAGATGCTCAAAAAGCATTTGACAACGTGAACTGGAGATTTATGTTATTATTATTGGAACAGATGGGCTTTGCCAGAAAATTTATTCAAGCAATAGAAGCCATATATAATAAACAGACAGCAAAGGTAATGATGGAGGGAGAATTTACAGATCTTATTAATATAAGAAGAGGTACAAGACAAGGATGTCCCCTATCTCCTTTGCTATTCGTATTAACTTTGGAAGTGTTGAATAGAAATATTAGAGATGACAAAAATATAAAAAGAATGAAAATTAAAAAGGAAGAATTTAAACTACAAGCTTTTGCTGACGATTTAGCTTTTATTCTGGAAGACCCGTTAGAAACCGCTCCAAAGTTATTGGAAAAGGTAGAGACATATGGTGAGATGGCTGGCTTGAAAATAAATAAAGATAAAACAAAGATTTTGACAAAAAACATGTTATTGAGACAAAGAGAAGAACTGACAGATCTTTTGAAAATTCAAATTACAAACAAGGTTAAGTATCTGGGGATATATTTGACAGCAAGATGTAGCACATTAAAAGAGAATAATTATATTAAACTTAAACAACAGATAATTACAGAATTGAAGAAATGGGAAAATTTACAATTGTCATTAATAGGGAGAATTTCAACAATTAAGATGAATATTTTACCTAGAATTTTATTTCTCTTTCAAACAATACCAATTAGACTTGGAAAAGACTATTTTGAAGATTTAAATAAAACTATGTTGAAGTTTATATGGCAAGGTAAAAAAGCGAGAATAAAGTTAAAACTTTTGCAAGATGCTAGAAATAGAGGAGGTTTTGGCCTGCCTAATTGGGAATTGTATTATCAAGCTGCAAGTTTGATGTGGGTCAAAGAATGGATAACATTAAGAAAACATAGATTGTTGACATTAGAAGGACATGATTTACTGTTGGGCTGGCATGCTTTTTTATGGTACAAGGGAACTAAAACACAGGGGTATTTCAGAAGACATTATATACGGGAGTCTTTGTGGTTAAATTGGGAGAAGATAAAAAAACAATGTTACTTGAAAATTCCAGTTTGGTTATCGACTATTGAAGCATTTTCCTATCCTATGATCTATAAAAAGGAACAAACAGTTAGATATGGGGAACTGTTGGATGAAAAGGGTGGACTTAAAACGATCCAAAATTTAGAGGAACAAGGTATAAGGATGAATTGGTTTTCATATGCGCAAATACACTCAAGATATCTTGAAGATTTTAAAACGGAAGGATTCTATGATAAACAGACTGATTTAGATAAGATATTGATGGGTACTGATGAGAAAGTGATTAAAAAGTTATATGGTTATTTATTGGGAATTAAGCTAGAGGAAGAACAAGTTAAAGAAACTATGATTGCATGGGGGAAGAATTTTGGATATGGAATTGATTTAGAGCAATGGCAAAAATTGTGGTCTCAAAATTATAAAATGACAATGTCAATAGCATATAAAGAAAACTTGTATAAGATGTTTTACAGGTGGCATCTTCCCCCGACAAGAATAGCAAGAATGTTCAAGAATAAATCTGAAAAATGTTGGAAATGTCATCAGATACCTGGCTCATACTATCATATGTGGTGGACTTGTGAGAATGCTAGAAAATATTGGACTAAAATTCACATGTGGTTGGAAAAAATGACAAAGAAACACATAGACTTGAAACCAGAGATCTTTTATTGGGAATTTTACCTGATATATATAATAAAGACTTGAAATATTTGATTGTAAATGTATTAACAGCGGCTAGGATTGTATTTGCTAAAAACTGGAAGAATGAGAAAATACCATTGCAGGAAGAAATTATTAAGAAAATATTGGAATGTGCTGAGATGAGTAGATTGACATTTGAAATTAGAGAACAAGAAGATAAACAATTTTATGCAATTTGGGGTTTTTTTTATCAATGGTTAGATGATAAAATACAATAATAGAGCATTAATATTATATATATGAAGAGTTTTTAGGATTGTTTTGTTATGATTATATGATAAATTATAGAATAAACTGTTTGAAGTATTGTTATCTCGCAAAGCATGAATGATTAAAGGTATAGTCAGAAAAAGATTTTTTTATTTTTATTTTTTTTTAGTAATATTAGAATATGGATTGACAATATGAGTGGTTATGCAATATAATTGTAATTGACACTATAAAATGAATGCACAAAACTGATGAACCAACCGATACACCGGAAGTATATATGAGAGTAGATGTTTTTAATGTTTTGTATGTTTGTCTGTTTGTAGAAAATTAATAAAAACTTTTTTTTTAAAAAAAGATGTAATTAAAAAGAGAATGCACAAAATAACTAGTCTCTGATAACATCTATTACGACTGGTCCTCATGCTTATAACCATTGCTCCTGTAGTCACATGATCAAAATTTGGGTGCTTGGCAACTGGCACTTATATATGATAGTTACTGAATCCCAGGGTCACATGATTGCCATTTGCAATTTTTCTCTGGATTCTGACAAGCAAAGTCAATGGGGGAAACAACTCACTTAACAACTTTATAATCACTTTGCAGTGGACAGTGGGAGGTCATAGCCAAAAAAGATCTTAAAATTAGGTACAGCTTATTCAATAACGGCCTGCTTAGCAACAGAAGTTCTGGTCCTAATTGTGATTGTAAGTCGAGGACTATTTATAATTACAAATAATATTAACAATAATAATATGATAAAATTTAAACAGATCCAAAGGATAAATTGGAAATTTGCTTTCTTTTCTGGGTACAGAAAGTTGGAGCCAGTAGCAGCTCTGTCAGGTCATTCAGTATTACAGAAGACCTTTTCTCACACGCTTTCCAAGGAGGCTATGGTAAATGGAACACCTTAAGATCTTAATCTCTTGCTATCTTAAATTAATTTGAATGTAGAAAGTAATTGGCAACCAGTGCAAATGCTGTCAGAGACTGATGCCCAAAATAGAAAAGGAGAATTATTTTATTATTAATTCTTGTGAAGAAAAGGCAGCTTCAACAGAAATAGGAAATAGGAAACTTACCTGGATATCAAGAACTTCTGTAAACTGATTTAGACCAGTGGTTCACCTAATCATAATAATGATTAATTTTTCCTTAATCTACATTGTTGGTGCAAGCTAGTTAGGAATGACTTGATTCATAATATAAAAGCAGAGTAGAGTAGAATAGAGTAGAGTAGAACAGAATAGGAAATTCTATTCCAATACAGTGCAGTACAATACAATATATAATATTCCAAGAATCCACACATTGTTGTCCTTTTTGCAGAAAGATATCTTAAAAAAAAAGAATTCTAAACTCACAATGGATGTTATTTCATTGGCAGCAATAAACAGTTATTTACAGATAGATGGTTGTACAAGATGAATGATTATATAAATCATTTAAATAAACGAATAAATATAATCCTCGGTGAGCACATTGTGATGCATATTTGATCCACTGTATACTTAGCACATATAACCCCTTAAGGCCATGTCACACTGCCCAATGGATGCAAAAAGGACACAATGGACGAGCAAAATGTTCCATCCGTTGTTATCCGCTCTCAAAAGGGGCAAAAATTTGCATAAGCAGAGCGGATAACACGGAAAGGAAAGGACGTGGGGAGGATGCAGAGCGGATGTATAGAGGATGGAGAGCGGATGTATAGAGGATGCGTAGAGGATGCAGAGCGGATGCGTAGAGGATGCAGAGCAGATGTGTAGAGGATGCGTAGAGGATGCACAGAGGATGCGTAGAGGATGCAGAGCGGATGCAGAGTGGATGAGCTGCATCCGCTTTCATCCTTTCTCCATCTGTGCTACTAATGCTGCGCATCCGTTCTGCTTCCTCCCTGCATCCATTTACCGCTGGAATGGATTTTAAGGCCGTGTCACACTGCCCAATGGATGCAAAAAGGACACAACAGAAGAGAAAAATGTTACATCCGTTGTATCCGCGCTCAAAAGGGGTGAAAATTTGCATAATTGGAGCGGATAACACGGACGCGGGGAGCACGCAGGGCAGATGCAAAGCGGATACGGAACGGAAGCCCAGCGGATAGAAGCGGATGGCACATCCTCTGGGCTTCTGGGGGGCCTCAGCAAAGCGGACGTGGAACGGAAACAACGGATGCAGAACGGATGCACAGCGGATGAAGCGGATGCACAGCGGATGCACAGCGGATGCACAGCAGAAGCCTAACGGATGCCTGGCGTTAATTGCACATGCGGGGGGGATGCATTGTGCAAGCCCCGTGGATATAAAGGGAAGCAGCTCGCACGTAGCCAGCATTTGGAGGAAAGACCTGCTGCTGGATACCTCGAGTTCTTGCCTGCATGTCTGCCTGCAAGCCTTGCTGCCAGCCTGCCTCCAAGCCTGCCTCCCAGCCTGCCTCCCAGCCTCCTGGGCAGCCTCCCTGCCAGCCTTGCTGCCAGCCTGCCTTCCAGCCTCCCTTCCAGCCTTGCTGGCAGCCTGCCTTCCAGCCTCCCTTCCAGCCTTGCTGCCAGCCTGCCTTCCAGCCTCCCTGCCAGCCTTGCTGCCAGCCTGCCTTCCAGCCTCCCTGACAGCCAGTCTGTCTGCCAGCCTTGGTGCCTGCCTTCCTGCCAGCCTTCCTGCCAGCCTTCCTGCCAGCCTTCCTGCCAGCCTTCCTGCCGGCCAGCAACCCCACAACCATGGGGAAGAAGCGAAAGTCTCAGCAACCTGCTGCCATCCCTGGCAAGAGGGACAGGGCAACCCTCCCGCCCCATGTCCCTGACTCATCTTCTGCTGCGGCTTCTGCTGCTTGGGCTCGCTCTTCTGTTCCTGGAGCTTCTGCTGTAGCTGCTCCTGGCAGTGGTGCTTCTGCTGCGTACTCTGCTGAAGCTGCTCCTGGCGGTGGTGCTTCTGCTGCTGCGTACTCTGCTGAAGCTGCTCCTGGTCCTGCTGGTCCTGCTGGTCCTGCTGGTCCTGCTCGTTCTGCTCATGCTCCTGGTCTTGCTGACCCTGCTGCTGGTGCATACTCTGCTGCTGCTGTTCCTGGTCTTGCTGCTGCTGCTGCTGATCCTGCTGCTGCTGCTGCTGCTGCTGATCCTGCTGCTGCTACTGCTGCTGCTGCTGATTATGATCCTGCTGGTGATTATGCTGATGATGATGATGATTATGATCCTGCTGGTGATGATGCTGCTGCTGCTGCTGCTGATGATGATGATGATGATGCTGTTGGTGTGGAGGAGGAGCCACTAAATCTGGAAGCCCCTCTGATGAGGACCCATCTGGTCCTGCCAAAGGGAGGAAGAGGCGTATGCAACAACGGGAGAGGAGGCAGTACTACATTGAGGAAGCGCACGAGGATGAGGTGCTGGAGTGGCTGAGAGAGAACGACTATCAGTGGCGGAAGGGATACAGGCTGTACAGGGACACCAAGCGGAAGCAGGCTGCTTGGAGAGAGAGGGCGGAGAGTCTGGGCTACACATCGGATGTGCTCCTCGGCTGGTGGAAGCACATGCACACCTGGTACGGGAAGCTGTACATCAAAAAATCTGGCCAGGCCATGGTTAAGCTGATGGACAAAGAGAACTATGTCATGGCCAAGTGCAGCTTCCTGGAGGGTGAGGTCCACCACCGAGGAGCACCAGCAGTCCAAATCTCTACCCTCTCTCTCCGGCAGCCTGCTGGGAGCCAATCCTCTGGTGGCCGAGAGTCAGTCCCTGTCTCCATGCAGGTATCTGTGGAGCGTGCCCCACCTCCACAGCACCTGCACCCTAACACCTTAGACTGGGCACACACCTCCGAGTGACCAAGAGGAGTGCCAGAGACTGGCTGCCTGGATATTTGTGGACTTTATTTGGACACTTGACTTGGGTCATGTTTATTTTACAGCTTGTTATTAATAAAGTTTATCTTTGTTTCACACACTTGCTTCATTAATTTTTTTCTATAAAGTCTGGGTGGAAACTTTTAGAAATGGTTTAGCCTTTGCATGCTTGTGGGATGGGTTAAGATAGCAGTGGGATGGGCAGTGATACCTTTGGGATAGGTTAAGATAACTGTGGGATGGGCAGGGATACCTGTGGGATGGGCAGGGATACCTGTGGGATGGGCAGGGATACCTGTGGGATGGGCAGGGATACCTATGGGATGGCTAATAGCTGTGGGATAGATAAACCTCCAGTGCAAGCATAGTGGGACTGTATGGTCCACCCTCCCAGGTGCCACCCCTATGGCCCTTCATTATCAATTACAATGTAAGCATTGATCCACACATGTCAACATAAACACAACTCTTTATTAAATGCCCTGTTCATTGTAGGCACACCCAACATACATGGGCCAATCTCATCAGTGTTATGAGACAGGCTGAAGGAAGCATCCATTAAGCATCTACCAAGCTGTCTTGCCACACCACCGCTCCAGCTGGGGAGTTGCACCAGTGTTTCAGGAGGTTGCGCTGCTTCTTCGCCTCACGTGAGGCTCTGTTGGGCCCTTGCACATCCTCAGTGTCGATCAGGTTTTGCCCTTGCCTCCATTCCCCAGGTTCCATGTCCCCATTGCCTTGCTGGAGGTCCACGAGCCTGTTCTGCAAGACTGGGTAGCGGGTGCACATGAGATTTTGAAGGATGCAGCAAGCTTCCATGATCCTCCTCATGGTCTCTGGGCGATGCTGCATGGTGGTGAGAAGTACCTGGAACCTGTTGGCCAGGATGCCAAAGGCATTCTCCACCACCCGCCTTGCCCTGGACAGCCTGTAGTTGAAGATCCTCTCTTCACGGGTGAGGTATTTGGAGGTGTAGGGCTTCATGAGGTAGGTTGTGAGGGAGAAGGCATCATCCCCCACGATGAAGTAGGAAACATCTTGTGTGTCGTTGGATCTGGGAAACCCACCATGAGGTTGCTTTCCAGCCCCTCCTTGAGGTGACTGTCGTTGTATACCTGGGCATCTGAAGATGAGCCGTTGCCTGAAACATCGATGTACATGAACTTGTAGTCAGCATCGACCATGGCGAAGAGGATGATGCTGAAGAAGCCCTTGTAGTTGTGATAAGTGGACCCTAAGTTGGCTGGAGCTTTGCAGGCCACGTGCTTGCCATCGATGGCTCCAATGGTGTGGGGGAAGTTCCACTTCTGATACCACTGCTCTGCAACTTTCTTCCAGCCTTCTTCAGTGGAGGGGCACTGGAGGAGCTCCTCCTTGTATTCTTCGATGATGGCCTGCACCACTTCTCTGACAACAAAGCTGATGGTGCTGGGTGGCACCCTCCAGCCGTACTGCATGCTCCTGTTGGTGGTCCCTGAGGCCAGGTGGCGCAGAGTGAGTGCCACCTTGAGCCCAGGTTCCAGGCTGGGCGGGTAGTTGGTGTTTGTCTTGGTCAACCTGGGTGTCAGCCGCTGCACAACTTCGTCAAACATGGCTGGAGGCATCCTCATGAAGTTCTGGAACGCCCGAGTGTCTTCGCTCCTGAGCTCCACCATCAGCTTGTCGTAAAGTACGTACTGTGCTCTTCTGGTGAACCATCTTCGGAGCCAGACTTTTTTTGGGTGCTTCCTTTTCTTCCCGTAGTACTGTTCACAGAGACTGTTGATGGTTTCGCAGTGTTGCAGAAGGATGTTGGCTGCCGAAAGGATTTTGTCGCAATCCACGGTGGACATGACTGGATGCTGTGGAAGAGGAAAAGGCAGATGAAGGCTGCAGAGGTCTGCACAGCTGGGCTGCTGGTCTGAAAGTGAGATGCAGACGAGTTGCTCCCCCTTTTTATAGGCAGTATAGGTGTCCCTTTGCATCCTCTAGACATCCTCTAGGCATCCTCTAGGCATCCTCTAGGCATCCTCTCGACATCCTTAATATCCGAGATAGGTCCCCTCTGCGGATGTTTTTTCCGTTTTAAACGCTTTGTTTCTGCTACGCATCTGTTCTGCATCTGTTCTGCATCCGTTCCGCGTCCGTTCTGCTTCCTCCCTGCGTCCGGGCAGATGGAGTTGCGCGGATGTGCAGCGGATGCCTTGCGGATATAGCGAATGCCTAACGGATGCGTAACGTCAATAAATGGATGCTGGACGGATAGCAAAACGGAGGCAGTGAGTACATCGTGTTTTCCAACAGATGGCAAGGTTTTTTGTCCGTTTTACATCCTCTTTGCATCCGTTGGTGCAGTGTGACAGGGGCTTTAGTTGTGTGGATGCACAGCGGAGGCCTAGCGGATATAGCAGATGCGTAATGGATGCAGAACGGATGTCCCCCGTATGCCTAGAGGATGCAGAACGGATGCATTGGATACATTTTCCACTCAAAAGTTTTGGGCAGCTCAAAACTTTCTGAGCGGATGAAATGTCAATAAATGGATGCTGGACGGATAGAGAGGAAGCAAAACGGAGGCAGTGAGTACATCGCGTTAACCAACGGATGGCAAGCTTTTTTGTCCGTTTTACATCCTCTTTGCATCTGTTGGTGCAGTGTGACAGGGGCTTTACTGAGAGACAATTTTTTTTGACTGTGAGTAGTTACTGCATGTTATACATCCAGGGGTCAATGATAGTTTGGAATAATGTGCAATGTCCTTGGGTATATGCATCATAGAAATTCTATGGTAGCCTTATTTCTCCAAAAAGTTACAATCCTATTTTTGCATTTGTTTGTTTATTCGGTCCCCAGCTGCTGCTTCTGAATTATGTTTAAGATGTGAATGAACCAGAGCAGAGATAAAGACTTAGCACTGGCATGAAAGACCTTCTCTTTTAGCACATGAAAGTGATTCAGGTATCTTGAGATGACACACTGTGATTTTCATGCCACAGTTGGAGCCTGAATCTGCAAAGGAAGATGAGCCAGAACTGGAGCTGACAGAAATCAAGAGAGCGGCTTCATTGGCTTTGGGGGAATGCAGAGAGCAGCAGTTCAAGGCAGGCCAGGGCCTTTCAGTATTGGGATGGCTTGTAGGCAGGGGGCAGGATGACCAAGAGAGACTAAGCAGTGAACATGAGAGACATGAGAGAGTTCAGGCGAGGAGCAAGGAGCACCCCCTCCTGATCCTCAAGCACGTAGAGTGGAAAGAAACCGGGAACAGCACAGGCTGACCAGACAATTCAGGAGGAGAACGCCTGCCTCTCTTCACAAGGCACATCTGGGGACTGAGACTTAAGGAGACGCTGTGGGAAAGGGCATTTGTCAGGAACAAACACTGAATTGTGCTGGTATAGATATTTGGAGTTTGCAGGACTACTTGCTTCTCCCTTTCTTGTGAACTCAGTGCCTTCTTCCTTACTTCATGAACTCATTATCTTGTTCTTGACTTTGTGGACTCCTTGTTTGTTCCTTGGTTTGTGGACTCCTTTTCCTGTTCCTTTGTTTTGCTGTATTGGATTCAGCCAGAGACTTCTTATGCATGTGTGTGTGCTTTGTTCTGGGACTTGCAAAGAATGTGGGAGTGTTTGAGGGGAAATTTGGAGCTTTAAAGGGGAGCTTGAATTCTCAGCTGGCTGTGTTGCCTCTGTACCATGCCACAGGTCATCACAGTGATACAGTCCATTTGCCTATTGGAGATGACATTTTATAACATTTTTTTTGTAGCTGACCTTCTGGTCACCTGTTGGGTAATGGGCACTGCTCGTTACACTGCAATTACTACTTTTCATTCATACAGTACCTTCTATACCCTTCTTCTCCCTAGGAAATAGACTGTTCATTGCTACATGTAATCTCATAAATCTATAGTGCTGCCTTAAAAGTAGATGTTCCCTTTTATTGCTATGGATTTCTTTGATCAAGAATGGATTACATTTGATTTGTTGTATTGCTTTTAGAAGCCCTATTGCTATAGTTGGACAAAACTCTTAGTTGCTGTGAATTAACAGGGGGATGTGCTAAATTCAGGTTGACTGATACTTATTTTCCAGGCACCAAGCCAAAGTATAATATACCTTAGTGAATGACTCATTAATTCAAGGAAACCTACCACTAGTTTGTGCATTGCTGCTTTTATAGGAAAGTCATTGTTCAATGTGAGCCAAAATTGCCAAAGAAAACTCTGACATTGTAGGTCAGCACATCTTTCTCCTTCTGTCCTGGCCATTTTTTTACAGAGGCACTGTTGATAGAGTTTTAACAAGCTGCATCACTGTTTGGTTTGGTGGCTGCAGTGCCTCAGATAGAAAGTCCATCAGAGAGTGGTAAGGACAGTAAAGAAGATGATAGGATGCTCAGTTCCTGTTATTCAGGATACTGCTTATAAGCGCTATGTACTTAGAGCTCAAAGCATTGATGGAGGCCCCGTATAACCACTTTATGATCTGTTTCTATTGCTTCCTTCTAGAAGGAGGGTACAAAGTATTTCTAGCAGGACTACCAGATTCTGTAACAGCTTTGTTCCCTATGCCTAATGCCTGGCAAGCTCATAAGATTAGTTTTTCTATGTACCTGTATACATAGGAAGTGTGGAGGAAAAAGTTTGCAGGAAGCAGTTTCCTCCAACTCCAACTTCTGTCTTGATAGAACTCTGAAGAAGAAGAGGGGGTGGTGGGGGAGCTGTGTGAAGGAACACTACCCCAACAAGCCAGCATGATTGGAAACAGGGATTACCTTTTGACAAGGGCCAACCTTCCTCGTGCACTGCTCCCCTGTCTCCTTTGTGCTTTCACATGCAGTTGCATCATCCTTTGCCTCCTGCTTTGCTGGGAGGGGGCACCAGATAATGATCTCTGAGATTCAGAGAAGAATGTCTCCTTTGGCATGCTATACTCACGCCCCGCCCGTATGCATTTGTTGAGGTAATTCCCCATTAGGAGAATGAGCACACACAGGGAGACGTAGTGAGAGTGGTGAAGAATAACACACAACCAGCACACCGATACTCTATATCGTAAAATGTAGGTTTTTACTTCCAGTAAACGGTTAAGCAAAGTCCAACAAACAGTCCAAGTCATACATACTTATAGCAGTCAGTTTTCAGTCCAGGGATAATCCAATAACAAAGTCCAGTATCAAAAACAGTTCAGTAAAAGAGTCATATCAAATCCAAGAATAACGATGATCAGCAACAGTCAATAGGGAAATGCAGGAACGGCAACACTCAAAAACAGGACATCCAAACCAGGTTTCTGGCTCCATCTTATGGCTGTTTGAAGAACCATACCCAATTACAATTTTAGCATTTCCTTAAAGAGACAGTATTAGAATGTCTATCCTGGTTTATATATTCCCAACCCAACTGTTAGGTGACTTAGATTCCTAACATTCTCCCCTTTGGGTAGGACAATATATACAACCTTACATTCTAAGTCCATAATCCTCACAGTAAGCCTTATGCTTTACAGCATAAAGAGCCTTGGGCTTTTGTGAAATGATCTGCAATGTTATTTTCTGACATGCAGTATTCCAGCTTAATCATCTTACTTTGCACACATTGTCTTACATTTAAATATCTTAAATCTGTATGTTTTGATCTTGTCTTTACAGAAAGATTGGAAGTCATCTGTATTGCTGATTGGTTGTCCTCATAAACAACAATAGAATCTGTTACATCAATTCCCAAATCAATCAATAGTTGCTGAAATAAACTAAATCTGTACATAATAGAGATAAACATGAGAATTTAACCTCCATGGTTGACAAATTTCTGTCGAATAGACCTCCATCCAATCAATGCCTTTCCTAATAATACTACAGTACCTGATGTAGATTTATGTGTATTACATTGGTTGCAAATCTTGCATCAGCATATGCAGTTTGATACCATATGCAGTTTGCAATATGATGCAGCATATTGCATCACATCTTGCATCAGCATATGCAGTTAGATGTAGTTAATCTTTAGGCTCCAAATACAATGCATAATGCATTGTTTGTTTCAGATATCTTAACACATACTTAGCAGCTTGCCAGTGCCTTTCAGTGGGCTCAGTATTGAACCTTGCTAATTGGTTAACACAGTATGCTATATCTGGCCTTGACCAATTACTGAGATAAGATAAATTACCAATCAAAGACTGATAAATGTTCTTATCAAAAATAGGACTTTGAACATCACTGTTGCAAAACTCCTGGCTCACCGGTGTTTTAGCCAGTTTATAAAGTTCCATTTTAAAGTTCATCAGTAACTGGTTCATTTTATCTGCCTGTGAGATTTTGTACCCTCCCCTATTTGTATCTATCTTTGAACCAAAATATTGTTTAATTTCTCCTAACTGTTTTATCTTAAATTTCTTCTCTAACAGTGAAATTATTTTAGTAGCTTCTTGTTCAGTTTTGGTGATTAATACTATGTCATCACTAAACATAGCAACAATGACTACACCATTACTTTCTCTTTTGAACAAACATGGATCAGCCATGCCAGCTACAAAACCTATTTTTGTTAATTCTTTAACTATACACTGGTTCCACTCATATCCTGATTGCTTCAAGCCATAAAGACTTTTTTTCAATCTCCAGGAATCAGTTGTATTATCATTTTTATACCTAAAGGTTTCTTTCAATATATAGTGTGTTGCAACAGTGCATGCAGATATGCTGTCTCTACATCTAAATGATTTACAATATGTTCCTCCTTAGCTGCCCACACTAAAGCTGCTCATAATGTAGTAGCCTTCGGACTAGGTGCAAACACCTCATCATAGTCGTTTGCTATCTGATTGAACCCTTGTGCTACTAACCTGGCTTTATGGGTAACAGTCCCATCCACACCTATCTTAAGTTTATAAATCCATTTACACCCTATGGCATGTTTACCTAGTGGTAACCTGACATTTTCATATACCTCCAGTTTTTCTAAGGATTTCAGTTTCTTACCCATTGCTTCCTGACAAGCAGCCTGATCCTTAGCAGGATACAGTTTTAGTTCACTATAGTTACTTGGAACTGTATTTCCTTGGCATACAACACTAGCCTGATATCTATCAGGTGGTTGTGTTACTCAGGTTGAAAATCTTGGTAATACAGGGCTTACTAGTGGACTTACCTGTTCCACCTGCCCGTTCTCCTACTTTCTCCTGTTCTTCCTCTTTAATGGCTATTTGTGGTTTACTATTTGTGGTATAGGGACTATTTGGATGTCAATTATAACATCATTGTTGGATTCCTGTTCCAGTTTATTCCACCTCAAGAAATTTAGCACTAGCACAATCAAGAAATTTAGCACTAGCACTACCATAAACATGAGCTGTGCCTTGATCCCAAAATCTAAATAATCTATTGTTGGCCTCATATCCTATAAAAAATAATTTCCTAGCTCTATGTTGCCCTTTCGGTCTTACTTGTGATGGAATATGCACCCATGCTGGAGCTCCAAATGTGTGTAAATAACTTAAATTTGGTTTTCTTCCATGCCAACGAGTCAATGGCAATTCTCCAGTTGTTGTGTTAACTACATTGTTCAACATATGCTTACTACAACACATTATGGCCTCACCCCACAGTGTTTCAGGCAAACCTGAATCAGATAACACAGTGTGAGCCATAGCTTGTAATGTTTGCCCTCTTCATTCTACAAACGAGTTGTGTTGTGATCTGTAAGGTGCAGAACATTTATGCTCGATACCAGCCAATTTCAACATAGTTTGGAATATCTTGTTAATAAACTCAGCCCCGTTATCAGTAATTAAAGTAATTACTTTACTCCTCATTTTTCTCTCTGTAAAACTGTACAGTGAGTAATGTTCCATTATACTCAAAACATAGCAGGCACCTCCCAAACTGGGTTTCTTAGGACCAATTATGTCAGCAAAAACAACCTCTAAAGGTTCTTTGGTCTTAAACCCATTCAATTTGTTTGCAGGAGTAACCTTGTTTTTCTCCTGGCTACAGGCATTACAGTTTAAATACTTGCTACAGGGTTTTAATTTTACTCCCTCTGACAATTCAACAGTTTGTTTGAGCATTTTGAAATTAATGTGCCCGAGACATCTATGCAGTAAATGTATACATTTGTCATGTGGCTTAACATTATTATAAACCGAGTTAGCCATCTGCATACATTCGTCATGTGGCTTAACATTATTATAAACTGAGTTAGCCATCTGAAACTGGTCATCATGTATCACACATAAATCATTCTCTAAAGTAGCGGCAACACTTTGACCCTCTTTCGCTATCATACAGTTATCTCCCCTAAAGGTTCCTACATAACCAATGTTAACTAAAGCCCTTACTGATCACAAATTAAATTTCAGTTTAGATACATATAACATGAATAAATGATCATTTATACATGAACAATATGCAGAACCTTCACCAGATGCTTTCATCTTCCATCCATTTGCCAGTGATACATGTTGCTTACTCATAGACATCTTTACAAACTTCTCTCTATTTTAAGGCTAGGTCACACTGGCCGACGGATGCAAAATGTATGCAAAAAGGAAACAGCGGATGAGCAAAATTTCGGGGGTGGCTCCATCCGTTGTTATCCGCTCTCAAAAGTGATGAAAATTTGCATAAACAGAATGGAAAACAACGGAAAAGAACGGATGGGGGTAGTACGTAGCAAGGATGTTAAGCGGATGTTCGTATGAAGCCTAGCGGATGGAAGCGGATTAAAGCAGATGATACATCTGCAAGGCTTCTGGGGGAGAATAGCGAAGCCGATGCGTAGTGGAAGGAGCGGACGCATAGCAGATGACGCGGATGGATCACGGACCATGGATCATGTGTAGTGGATGCAAAGCGTTCACTGCGCATGTGGGGAGGATGAATTGCAATAGCTCCGCAGATATAAAAGGATGCAGCTCACAAGCAGTCACCATTCAGAGAAAAGACCTGCTGCCAGAGACATCTTGAAAGAACACCATGGTTCGTCAGTCAGGGAAGAAGAGGAAGCCTGTGCCTACTCCTGCCAGCCCTGGCAAGAAGGACAGAACCACCATCCCACACCCTAGCGCTGACTCTGAAGCTGCTGGTGCTTCTCCTGCTGGTGCTGCTGGTGAAGCTGCTGCTGCTGGTGCTTGTGCTGCTGGTGCTCCTCCTGCTGGTGCTGCTGGTGCTTCTCCTGCTGCTAGTGGTGCTGCTTCTGTGGTGGACCAGCCCCAAGGCCCTCACAACCCTGCTGCTGAAGTCCCTGAAGTCCCTACCAGAGGAAAGAAGAGGCAAGGGAAGGAGAAGGGAGAGAGGAAACAGTACTCCATTTCCGACGACCATGGGGAGGAGGTGCTGGAATGGCTGAGGGTGAACGAGTACTTGTGGAGAAAGGGCCACAGATTCTATCGCGACACCAAGAGAAAGCAGGCAGCATGGAGAGACAAGGCAGAGAGCCTGGGCTACACTTCAGATGTACTCCTGGGATGGTGGAAGCACATGCACACCTGGTATGGCAAGCTGCACCTCAAGAAATCCGGGCAGGCCGCTGTCAAGCTCACTGACCAGGAGATGTACATCATGGCCAAGTGCAGCTTCCTGGAGGGTGAGGTCCGCCACCGAGGAGCAGCCCCTCTGTCAACCCTCTCCCTCAGACAACCCACAGACAGCCACTCCTCTTCCAGCCAGGAGACAGCTACCGTGTCCAGGCAGGTGTCTTTGGAGGGCCCCATGGCAGAGACCCCCCCCTGACAGATGCAGTCCCCTTGCCAGAGGACGTGGAGGATCCCCTGTCTCAAATGGAGCAAGAAGAAGCAGCCACCAGAGACAAACCTACACCCACACCCAGCTCCACTTCCACAGAAAGCAGGCAGAGAGGCAGACTGGAGGGCCAGAGCCACACTGTCCTCTTGGAGATCAGAGACACAATCAAAACCAGCACAGATCTTCTCTCTCAGCTGGTCCACAGCGACATACCATCCTTGAACAGCAAGCCCTTCATCACGTATGTGAGCCAGACCCTCCAGGCCCAGCTGAACCTGCTCTGACCCACTCCAGGACTCCACCCCAGGCGATGTCACAGCCCTTCCACAGCTTTCAACAGCCCCTCACCTACCAAGGCTACGAGTACCAGGACTTCCCACAGCAGAGGCAGCCCTTCCCAGTCCAGGCCCAGGTACATCGCATGCCACAGACGCCTCACCTCACCCAGCTGCAGACCAGACAGCCTCACTACACTCCTCCTTCCTCCACCCCACAGCCAAGCCCCTCAACAGAAAATCTGTCTTCAGTACTGTGCCTGACATCCCAGGTCCTTGAGGAAGGGCCTCTCAAGCTCACGGGACTGAGTTAGCTCTCTGAGAGCTTCCTGAACACACCATCCCCATTGTACTCTCCGGGCCAGGCAACCCAATGGTGTCTCAGACCAGCACTCCAGCCACGGCCACCTCCACAGACCCTGGCCGCTCGGCAGCTGAGACCATAGGCAGGCTTCAGAGTGACTGAGAATAGTGCCAGAGATTGAGTTGTTACCTGTTCACTTTATCTTTGCTTAAGACACTTTACTTGGTTCATTTTGCTTTTTTAATAAAGTAATACAGTTTACTTAAGACAGTAATTAATAAAGGTTATCTTTGCTTCACACACTTGGTTCATTTTATTTACTGAATAAAGTGTTGGTGAAAACTTTGAAAAAATAGTTAAGCCTTTGCATGCTTGTGGGACAGGTAAGGATAGTTGTGGGATGGGTAAGGATAGTTGTGGGATGGGTAAGGATAGCTGTGGGATGGGTAAGGATAGCTGTGGGATTGATAAACCTCCAGTGCAAGCATAGTGGGACTGTATGGTCCACCATCCCAGCTGCCACACATATGGCCCTTTTTTATCAATAACAATTTATTCATTGATCAACACATTTCAAAATAAACAAAGCTCTTTATTAATTCCCTATTCATTGTAGGGCCACTCAACATACATGGCACAATCTCATCAGTGTGATGAGACAGGCCCAAGGAAGCATCCATTAAGCAACTACCATACTGTCTTGCCACTCCACTGCTCCAGCTGGGGAGTTGCACCAGTGTTTCAGGAGGTTGCACTGCTTTTTCCCTTCACGTGAAGCTCTGTTGGGGCCTTGTACATCCACAATGTCTATCAGGTTACGTCCTTGCCTCCATTCCTTGCCTCCATTCACCAGGCTCCATGTCCCCATTCCCTTGTTGACGGTCCACAATTCTGTTCTGCAACACTGGGTAGCGGGTGCGCATGAGATTGTGCAGGATGCAGCAAGCTTCCATGATGCTCCTCACAGTCTGTGGGTGATGCTGCATGGTGGTGAGAAGTACCTGGAACCTGTTGGCCAGGATGCCAAAGGCGTTCTCCACCACCCGTGTTGCCCTGGACAGCCTGTAGTTGAAGATCCTCTCTTCACGGGTGAGGATCTGGAACTGGAGGGCTTCATGAGGTAGGTTCTGAGGGAGAAAGCGTCATCACCCACGATGAAGTAGGGCACATCTTGCGTGTCGTTGGGTAGGGGGTCTGGATCTGAGAAACCCATGATGAGGTTGCATTCCAGCCCACCCTTGAGGTCACTGGCATTGTATATCTGGGCATCTGAAGTTGACCCGTTGCCTGAAGCATCGATGTAGATGAGCTTGTAGTCAGCATCAATCATGGCAAAGAGGATGATACTGAAGATGCCCTTGTAGTTGTGATAAGAGGACCCTGAGTTGGCTGGAGCTTTGCAGGCCACGTGCTTCCAATCTATCGCTCCAACGGTGTGGGGAAGTTCCACTTCTGATGCCACTCTTCTGCAAGTTTCCTCCAGCCTTCTTCAGTGGTGGGACACTGGAGGAGCTCCTCCACGTATTCTTCGATGATGGCCTGCACCACTTCTCTGACCACTTTGCTGATGCTGTTGTGTGGCACCCTCCAGGCATACTGCATGTTTCTGTATGTGGTCCCAGAGGCCAGGTGCCGTAGAGTCAGTGCCACCTTCAGTCCAAGGTCCAGGTTGGGATGGAAATTGGTGCTCGGCTTGGTCAGCCTGGGTCTCAGACGCTCCACAACTTCGTCAAACATGGCTGGTGGCATCCTCATGAAGTGCTGGAATGCATGAGTGTCTTCATTCCTCAGCTTCACCATCAGCTTGTCATACAGTCCAAACTCTACTCTTCTCCCGATCCTTCGTCGGACCCACACAGCTCTTTGACGTCTCCTTCTTCTCCTTGCGTGAAAAAGGTGAAACAGTCTGAACAGGGCTTGGTTCTGGTGTTGAATGATGGCAGCTACCATAAGGAGTGTGTGATGATCCATGGTGGAGATCAGTGGATGATGTGGAAGAGCAAGACCAAGGGTGAAGAGGTCTGTACACCACGGCTGCTGGACTGATAGTGAGATCCAGGTGATTTCCTCCCCCTTTCTATTGGAAATATCGGCTTTCCGCTAGGTGTCCTTGTACATACTCTAGGCATACTCCAAATGTTTTTCTTGTGGGGCTAGGGGACATATAGCTAAATTCTGTAAAAAGGGAAAATGACAGAATACTGGTAATCACCAGAATGCTAAGAAGAATGTTAATATTAGCTATGTCTAGCAATTCAACTGTAAACCATGATTTGTGGATTGTTGATAGTGGAGCATCACATTATTTAAAGCCCATGTCCCACTGCACCAACAAATTCAAAGTGGATGTAAAACGGACAAGAAAGCTTGCCATCCATTGGAAAACGTGATACATCCATTGTGTACTCACTACGTACGTGTTTCATATGCTCTATCCGTCAAACATCCATCTACTGCTATTTCATCCGCTCAAAAAGTTTTGAGCTACACAAAACTTTTTGAGCAGATGAACTTTCCGCCTCGTATGATGTACATCCGCGACACATATGGGCAACAAACATTCTATATCCGTTGACATCCATTACACATCCGCTGTATCCTCTCGGCATCCTCTGGCCATCCCCTCAACTCACATCCGCTGCAGCTGAAAGCGGAAAGAGGGAGGAAGCAAAAGGTACACGGAATGTCCACACAGCGTTACTAGCACGGAAATAGAAAGGATGTAAGCAGATGCATCTCGTATATAAAGCATTAAAATGGACAAAACGTTTATATATGGGATGTATCTCAGATATTTAGGATGTTTGGAGTATCTGCCGGTCACTCAGTGTTAATCCAATTATACAAAGAGCTTGTTCATTGTTCCATTTAAAGTCAGCAAGCTTCTTGGCATCATCTTCATCATCTGGATCCCAAGCATTTACATCCGGTGGATCCTGAACTGCATTCCATAACCCTTCTCTACACAAAAGTAGACTGCACTTCATAGACCAGGAAACATAGTTTGTTCCATCCAACTGGGTTATCAGTGATAGACTTATTGACGGGTCTTGTGCCACTGTCCACACCAGGACAGTAACCCACAATTAAACAGTAAACAGCTATCTGTATGTGGTACTGTGTATTCACACTAACTCTCAGTTATCTGAGCCTGGTATGGACTGGGCCCATAACCAGTGTTGAAGTAATTCCCCGTTAGGAGAAGGAGCGCACACAGGGAGAAGTAGTGAGAGTGGTGAAGAATAACACATAACCAGCACACAGATACACTGTATAATAAAATGTATTGTACAGATACACTGTATAATAAAATACATGTGCAAACAGCTAGCAGCCAATAAAATACATATAAAATACATAAAAAACCATATAAAATACATGTGCAAACAGCTAGCAGCCAAATGTCACATGCATTTGGCTGCCAGCTGTTTGGGGAGGTAAGGAGCTTGTGAGCTACTGAATTGTCCCCATGTTGAGTTAATTGGTGTGATTTGTTTCGTCCTGCCCCAGGCATCCTGAGTCAGCTGCTTCCAGTGAGCAGTGTCGAGCCAGCCATACCCATCCATCTATGCCCACCTGGCTGCAACAACCCAACTGTGACCATCCAGCCACACCAACCTGGCCACTGTGAGTTGTCATAGTCTTACATGCAGCTAGCTCTTTAAGGGCAATCATAATGCTGATATGGTCCTTAATGAAATTGAGTTTGACACCCCTAGTGTACATTTAAAGTGATAATAAAGTTATTCTAAGTCTAAGCTGTAATTAGAAATGGAGATTTTGTATGAGATTCTGATTCCACAATGCCATTGTCAATGCAGTAATCTAATGAAGCATGAAACTACAGAAACCAAAACATTTGATTGCCCATAAAACAGAAGACATATGTTACAATGCTAGATATACATTGCAAGAGGACACCAGCAAAGCAGATAGTGGATAAACCAGAATGAAAAGCAGACTAAATAGACTAAACTTGCTATTCTATCCAATATTTCTGGAGAAAACTTACTCAGTCTCATGTATGTAAAGGCCAATTAAATGTCAGAAGAGAAAGAACAAGAAGATTTTGTTTATGGTCAGGATAGAAAATAAATATTTTTAAGATCCATTCAAAGTCATGACAGAATAACCCTTTTTATAGCATAAGTAGAAGAGCAATTTCATGATAGTCATTCAAGTACTGAAGTGTTCAGCTATGTAAGCAGAATAATATATGAAAAAGTCTAATGTTCTAATATTCATGTAAATGAAGATAATTTGAAATGATTTAAAGCGATGAACATGATGCTGCTCTGGTAGTGAACATAGAATAATAGAGTTGGAAGGGACCTCGGAGATCTTCTAGTCCAACCCCCTGCTTGACCAGGAGATCCTATACCATTTCAGACAAATAATTGTCCAGTCTCTTTAAGAAAGCCTCCAGTGATAGAACACCCACAATCTCTGAAGGCAAGTTATTCCATTGGTTGATTGCTCTTGCCTTTAGGAAATTTCTCCTTTGTTCTAGGTTGCTTCTCTCCTTGATTAGTTTCAATTTGTTTGATTTGTATTGCTGCCCATCTCGTATATGTGATTCTGGATGAAAGTCATTCCCACACACATTCCAAAGCGTAATTTGTAATTTGAAACACTGCAGGAAACACCACAATAGCATTAAAACTCTGCAATTTGCCTATTTCTGAATTTAAAGAAGCATTTGATAACTTCCAGAGCTTCAGGATTCCCTCCTTCATTTTTATTTCAAGCTAAACTAGACAATGGGTAAGTGGCCTAAAAAAGGTATGCTATGTCAGAAAGACATTAACTTTCGTTAATGGCACGTTAGGGTGAATCTTAAAAATATTCATTATCACATATTGTTTTGGCAAAGAATTAAGGATACTTAGAGAAATAAAACCTTGGTATGGCTTGTTTATGGAATTACGAGTAGTCCTCAATTTACAATCATAATGGAGCTTTCCCATTACAATTGTAAGTCATGATGGTCATAAAGTGGGTCATCATGTAACCAAAATGATTTTACAACCTTTTTTTGTGTGGTAGTTGTAAACTGATTGTTTATTATGAGGCATTTCTGCCAAAAATCAGAAGTAAATGCTCTTTTTTGGCAAAAACATGGTGAACTGCTATTTTAATATTTTTCTTATGTTTTCCAGCTTTTCATAACTGTTATTTTAAACTCTGATGTATCTTCTACACTATTTTTTTTTAACTGACTATACCTTACTCTCCTTATGCTGGTTTGTGACTATAATAAAGATTTGATTTGATTTATTTGCTCTAAAAGGATAATGTGAACTTGTAATCAAAGTCTAATGATGATGTAATAATAACATAACATGACATGGAAAGTTGATTTATATAATTTGAAAATAAATTTAAATCTAAGAGGAAAAGACTATAGACATTATGCACAAGAAATATGTACCAACAGACACATTGTACAATTGAAAGAAGGTTTTATTTGTTGCTTTATGTCTATATTTGTTTATGTTTGTTGTTAAAAAAAAACATTTTTATAAAAAAAAAATATTTGATTTGGTGTTTATAGGGAAGGTACCTGAGCGAGTCCACCAAGCATTGGTGTAATACACCAAGTAGAAGGTTTTTCATTAATAGATTCATATATACAGAGCTATGAGGGCAGCAGTTTGAACTCCCCCGTCCAAAAATGGTAATTCCAATCAAAATTAGATATAATCCTACTGAAAAAAACCCACAAAAGCTACACACTTGAGTATTGAACTTCTTATGAAATTTAACTGTCAATGCAAAAGTTCTGCAGAGAGAAAAACTTGCCTTTGTCTGCCTTGCTTTGGGACCTCTGTTACCATCAGCATTTTTGAACAACCCCAAAAGCCCTTCAGCTGAGGTCAGATAAATTCATGATACTGTAAACTGGGTTAACTATCTTCAAATGCCTTCCAAACGCCATTTGGCTGTTTCGTTCAAAAATGATATTCAGGTTTATTGCACATCATAGTGGTACACACACACAGAGAGAGAAAAAAAATATGAATGATTCTTATTCAGCTGACTGGCCATCTTGTTTTATTGAACTGCTGGACTGGAACTGATTAAAATGCTGAGTGGATTAACTGTGTTGGTTTTAACTGATTAATTGGTCAGTTCATTAATTAGATACTAAAACACTGCACAGACTTCATACAGACAGCCTGCAACACAATTCACTGAAATGTCCATTGTTGAAATGTTATTCTTTCTGACCAGATGTCTCCATGTTTGAGTGTTTCAAATTAACTTTGCTTTAAATATTGTAACTTTTAATTTCTGTCTGGTTTTGTTCTTTTCTTTTCATTTTGAAATGCATGCATTCATTGATTAGTCAATTGATAAATCAGTTATTGCTTCCGGCTCCACTCAGCCACTACTTTGAGATGTAGGGTGCATATAGACATAATTGAAGCTGTCGTTCCACTGTAGAACTGCTTTTATTCTGCTTAGGTAAGAGGTACAATCCTCCTGAAATAACTTTTCTTTATTTCTGAGCAAAGTGATTAGTCCTGATATTTTAAAAAATCATTTTTCTTTTCATTAATTGAAACAGCTTTCCCAAGCTAAGAAAGAAAGCTACAGCAGGACAGATAACTGCAATAACTGCAATCAGATAAACTTGCAAGATGTTTCAAAGAAAAATGATTTTATGATTTAGACTATGATTTTATTTATTTATTTCTCAGGTTTATACCAGCTGTAATACTGATCTCAGTACATATAACATTCAAAAAGGTGATTCTCCTGTTTTTGACATCTGTATTGGGTTTAGTTTAGGAGGGTTCTGCCTCATTATTCTGTAACAATAATTCTTGGTTAAAATATTCAATTGAACAGTAGATTAAAGGTCACAAGATGGAATGGATGGATTCTTTACAGGTAACTTTCCTCCTTTGTAAAGGAGATTTTGTCAAATCAAAGCATCTGAACTCTCTTCAGGGAACACTGAACACAATAAAATGGCAAGAAGCTTGGGGTTCTCTCAAGCATCACTGGCAATGGCATTGTCCTAATTTAACAGAAAAAAAGCTCTTTTAAAGTTAAAGACACTGGTTGAATTCGGTTCTGTTGCTTGTGTTTTCATTATATTGAATTCCAGTATGACATGGTCACTTTTACCCAAGGTTCTGTCAACTTCAACTCCCTCTATTACTTCTTCTCTGTTAAGGCCCGGTCCCACTGCACTTACAGATGCAAAGAGGATATAAAATGTTAAAAAAAGCTTGCCATCCATTGGAAAATGCTATGCATCCATTGTGTACTCACTGCATACGTGTTTCATACGCTCTCTCTGTCGAGCATCTGTCCACTGCAATTTCATCCATGCAAGAAGTTTTGAGCTGCACAAAACTTTGTGAACGGATGAACTTTCCGCCGCATACGATGTACATCCACGACATATATGGGCAACAAAAAGTCTATGTCCGTTATCATCCATTAAACATCCACTGTATCCTCTCGGCATCCTCTGGCCAGCCCCTCAATTCACATCTGCTGCAACTGAAAACAGAAAGAGGGAGGAAACAAAAGGTACACGGAATGTCTACACAGCGTTAGTAGCACGGAAATAGAAAGGATGTAAGCGTATGCATATCGTATATAAAGGATTAAAAATGGACAAAACGTTTGTATCTGGGATATATCTCGTATATTTAGGATATCTGGTGTATGTCTAGAGTATGTAGAAGGACACCTAGCGGACAACCGATATTTTCCATAAAAAGGGGGAGAAAATCATCTGGATCTCAGTATGAGTCCAGCAGCCATGGTGTAGAGACCTCTTCACCCTTGGTCTTGGTCTTCAACATCATCAATTGTTCTCCACTATGGATGATGACACAGTCCATATGATATCTGCGCTCATTCATCACCAGAACCAAAACCTGTTCAGACTGTTTCAACTTTTATACAGAAGGAGAAGAAGGAGACATCCAAGAGCTGTGTGGGTCCGAGGATGGATCGTGAGAAGAATGGAGTTTGGACTGTATGACCAGTTGATGGTAGAGCTGAGGAATAAAGACCCTTGTGCATTCCATCACTTCATGAGGATGCCACCAGCCATGTTTGACGAAATTGTGGAGCGTCTGAGACCCAGGTTGACCAAGCCGAGCACCAACTTCCGTCCCAGCCTGGACCCTGGACTGAAGGTGGCACTGACTCTGCGGCACCTGGCCTCTGGAACCACATACAGAAACAAGCAGTATGCATGGAGGGTGCCACACAATAGTATCAGCAAAGTGGTCAGAGAAGTGGTGCAGGCCATCATTGAAGAATACATGGAGGAGCTCCTCACGTGCCCCACCACTGAAGAAGGCTGGAGAAAACTTGCAGAAGAGTGGTATCAGAGGTGGAACTTTCCCCACACCATTGGAGCCATAGATGGGAAGCACGTGGCCTGCAAAGCTCCAGCCAACTCAAGGTCCACTTATTACAACTACAAGGGCTTCTTCAGTATCATCCTCTTTGCCATGGTTGATGCTGACTACAAGTTCATGTACATCGATGCTTCAGGCAATGGGTCAGCTTCAGATGGCCAGGTATACAATGCCAGTGACCTCAAGGATGGGCTGGAATGCAACCTCATCATGGGTTTTCCAGATCCAGAACCCCTACCCAATGACACACAAGATGTCATCGTTGACATCTTTCATCGTTGATGATGACACGTTCGCCCTCAGAACCTACCTCATGAAGCCGTACACTTCAAGATACCTCACCCGTGAAGAGAGGATCTTCAACTACAGGCTGTCCAGGGCAAGACGGGTGGTGGAGAACGCCTTTGGCATCCTGGCCAACAGGTTCCAGATACTTCTCACCACCATGTAGCATGACCCAGAGACTGTGAGGAGCATCATGGAAGCTTGCTGCATCCTGCACAATCTCATGCGCACCCGCTACCCAGTGTTGCAGAACAGAATTGTGGACTGTCAACAAGGGAATGGGGACATGGAGCCTGGTGAATGGAGGCAAGGACGAAACCTGACAGACATTGTGGATGTACAAGGCCCCAACAGAGCTTCACGTGAAGGGAAGAAGCAGCGCAACCTCCTGAAACACTGGTGCAGTGAAGTGGCAAGACAGGATGATAGATGATTAATGGATGCTTCCTTGAGGCTGTTGCATAACACTGATGTGATTGTGCCCTGTATGTTGAGTGGTCCTACAATGAATAGGGCATGAATAAAGAGCTTTGTTTATTTTAAAATTTGTTGATCAATGAATAAATTGTTATTGATAATAAAGGTCCATATGTGTGGCAGCTGGGATGGTGGATCATACAGTCCCACTATGCTTGCACTGGAGGTTTATCTATCCCACAACTATCCTTATCTATCCCACAACCATGCAAAGGCTTAACCATTTGTTAAAAGTTTTCACCAACACTTTATTAAGTAAACAAAATGAACCAAGTAAACTTTATGAAGTGTCTTAAGCAAAGATAAACTTTATTAAACAAGTAAACAACTCAGTCTCTGAGACTATTCTGAATCAGAATAGACTATTCTGCATGCGTGCTGCATCCTTTTATATCCGTGGAGCTGATGCAATTCGTACTCCCTGCATGCGCAGTGAACGCTTTACATCCAATATACATCCATGTGGCATCTTCTTTGTTTCCTATAGGCGTCCGTGATGCATCCGCTTCATCCACTATGCATCCTCCCCTTCCACTATGCATCCGCTTTGAAATTCTCCCCCGGAACCCCTTCGGAGGTGTCATCCGCTTCCATCCACTGTCATCCGCTAGGCTTCCTATGAACATCCGTTTAACATCCCTGCTACATACTACCCACGTCCATTCTTTTCCATTCTTTTCTGTTCTGTTTATGCAAATTTTCACCACTTTTTGGAGCGGATGACAACAGATGGAGCCACCCCTGAAATTTTGCTCGTCCGCTGTGTCCTTTATGCATACGTTTTGCATCCATCAGCCAGTGGGACCGGGCCTTTACTAAGAATTAGGTCCAGTATAGTTTTTCTTCTAGTTCTCTCCTCTACCTTCTGCTTGACAAAGTTTTGGCAAGGTTGGTTGGGAATCTATTTGATCTCCCACTCTCTGCAGTTAGTTTCCAAGTTGATAGCTGTATGGTTAAAGTCTCCCATTACTATTATAGTATGCTTCCTACATACATTAACTAGTTGGCCAAGACTTCATCTAATTCTTCTGATTGGTTGGGTGGCTTTTATATACATTTATGGCAATGTCACTTTTTTCCTTTTTATAATGACCCATATACATTCTCGAGCGGTTTTATCTTTGATCATGTATATTTCTGTAGATATGTTGTGATTTGTTACATATGGTGCAACTCTACCTCTTCTTTTTGTAGATCTGTTTCTTTTGAACAATTTGTATCCATTCATCAGTACGTTCCAGTCATGGTTTCATCCCACCAGGTTTCTGTAATGGCAATTATGTCATACCTGCTCTCGTCTACTATTGCTTCTAATTCACCCTGTTTGAGCATTTGTAGCATCTTAGATTTTTATACTTGTCCATGGGTATGTTTCCTGTGTCTCCTAGTTGTTGTTTGAGTTTTTCTTTTTTCTCATCACTCCCTACCTCATTGTTTGATTTGTTTTCTTTGGATTTTCTGAGGAGTTTTGCGAGGCCCCATCTTACCTTTCCTTCCATGATCCTCACTATCTATATAAAACCACTTGATTAGATTATTAGAAGAAAATGTCATAATTATGCCAATGAAACTCAGTTCCATTTCTCATTCTGATTAGGTTCAGATAGAGATACCTGAAGCAATGCCTCCAATGTTACTCTGCTTGTGCATAAACATAATAATCAGAGAAGACCTTGTTCTCTTCATCCTGTTAAAAAAAATAGGGAAAGCATGCGGCATACAGAAACATGTATGGCTTCTGAAATTCTTCTTACCTCCTTTACCAGCACCATTAGAAGTCTGTCTTTCTTCTGTGTCACAAAGTGATATGTAGTGCCTATATGTTTATATGTCCTTTGAAACACAGGGCAAGCTGCAGCTTTCAGTGAACGCTTGAAGGTACAGCAGCATTGAACAAGTAGTGGTTGCAACTGGTCCTCAAACTTCCAGCTGTCCCACCACTCCAGTGATTGCAGTCTGGCAACCGGCTTGTACTTAAGATGGTTGCAGCCAGGGATGGGATTCAAATTTTTTAACAACCAATTCTGTGGGCATGGCTTAATTTATGGGTGTGGCTTGGTGGTCATGTGACTGGGTGGGTGTGGCCAGGTGGTCATATGATTGGCAAATTGAATACAAGTGATCCTCACTTAATGGCCAGTTGCTTAGCAAGTGTTCTAATTTATGACTGACCTCCCCAGAGCTACTTGACCTGTTTTAGGAGTTTTGACAGCCATACACACACACACCACACACACACTTCTAACCCTGCTGGAGCAGGGGGTTGGACTAGAAGATGACCTCCAAGATCCCTTGCAGGCCAGCCCTAGACTACTGTGCTGTTTCAAAGAGTCTTCTGAAGCCAGGGTTTGTGTCCTTCCTTCCTTTTTTTTCTCTCTCCTTTCTTCCCTCCTTCCATGTATTTATCTATCTATTCAAATATCTCATTCATTTTCTCCTCAGTTTCTTTCTTTCTTTCTTTCTTTCTTTCTTTCTTTCTTTCTTTCTTT